>CM035235.1:72932015-73532015 GCA_020226215.1 Sindora glabra
GAACTGAATTTTGTGCAATATATTTATGAATTTAATTGAGATTATGATTTACCTTTAAAAAGAGATCTAGAATATAAATAAAATAAATAAAAGTGAAATATTGCTATTCATTTGGCTAATGGAGAAGGATAAGAGACTGGTGAACTGGACAACATATTCTCCATCTAACTTTTTGCAAAAGCTAATAACTGAAAGCTATACCTCGTGGAAAAATGATCCCTGAAATTTTTATTGAATAAGTCCACGTGTTAGAAAGAAAAGTTACGAGTTACAACCAAATTTCGAGTTTGAATATACAAATATTGAAATGCAAGCTTGAAATTTATGTTTTCACGCCAAAGTGTAAATCTCACCAGTGAGTGGATGATCAAATCAAATCAGATGAACATTTTAAAAGAGCTCTAAAAGTTCAAAATAAAGCTCTATAGCATACTTCCAGGTAACTGGTCTTCTACAATAATTTTTTACATGCAGCATATCTCTGGCTGTCCTCTCTGCTGTCATCTATATATCATTATCACAAAATTTTTGCTGTGATATAGCTGTGAATCGAAGTTGACGTAGGCCAACCATCGAAAAAGTTCGAATGGTTGTAGTTGTTTCATTTTAATCCTGTTTTTTATTCCCTTTCCTTTTTCTATGGTACATCTCCACACGGTATTCACAGTTAAATGTGCAACAAAAAAATTTAATAAACGAGTGCTTGTTAATGATATAATTCTTCGGAAGGCTCACCTTCTTAGTGGTCTAAATATTTTCTCTATTATATCAATTTATTTTAATTATTAAAGTAAAATCATCTTTTTAACCCAAAAAATATTATCTCAACATCTTTGATATATGAATTTAATTGGTACATCAAGAATTAAAAGTCATAGTAGTAATTACTATATGCTTGTAATTAGTAATGATTATGCTACTCAAAAGAGTGACATCTTTCGAGCCTTCAATAAGCTTGCAAAGTATATTCAAAATGGGAAATGAACATAATGGTAAATTTGAAAAACTATTATTTTACTTGTTTTTGTAATGAAATTTTTTTTTTTCACACAATTGTGTTGGTAAACCTGACAAACAAGTGCGTCTCAATAATATAATTCTATAATAAGCTCTACTTTTTAGAGGTTTGAATATATTTTCACTATAATATCAAGGGCAAAATTCACTTTACCTATTTATAATATTACTTTATTTGCAATATGTGTACCAGTGATTTGAAGTGTGAAAAAGAGGTCACATGCAATTTACATCATTAACACTTTATCTACATATATTAAAATTTTCATTCAAATTAACAAGATCAATCACATGCTAGTCACATGACAAACTATTAGCCATAATATGACATGATTTCATCTAATTTGTCTTTAGTTTTCACACCTAGTGTTTCCAATTTTATTTTCTGCCTACCTCGTAATCCCTAACCCAAAATTCACTGATGATTTGTGGAAGAGTTCTGCAGTATAGAGCTTCGATTGTAGCCTCCAGTGAAGTTTTGCGGAGTGTGAAAGTTTTCTTGTCATCTTTCTTCCTCCGTATCTTCTCCAATCTTAGACATTAGCATGTCAATATCACTTCTTCGAGTCTGCATTTGATTTCAATGAAATCAAGCATTTGCTTAATCATCATGCTAGGGTGAAAACAAGGGACTGATTGATGGTGATATCAATCAAATGATATCTACTAGTTTGGCATGTAAGTTATATGTGACTGATTTCATTAATTTGAATGGAAATTTAATACATATGAGCAAAGAGTGTTAATGACGTGATTACTGTTTCACATCCTAAACTATATATAGACATGTTGCAAGTCATACATAGTTGGGTGAAGTGCAATTTTCCCTCAAATTAATTTATTTTAATTCTTAATGACTTATAATATGTTAGGAATTAGGACGGAAAGGAATGAGAAGACAGCAAAAGAGGATGGAGAGCAAGAAAAGAAAGGAGAATGAATGGTTAATACAATAAGTTACGACTTTCCCTTTCCCCCATCTGTTTGAATGTTTAAAAAATCCTCAAATTCTCCAAATTGGAGAAATAGAAAATAATGAGTAATAGAGGATGATGAGGGACTTTAAAGGATTAGTCATAAACTTTTAATATCTTCCCATCCTTTCTCTTTATTTTCTCTCATCCAAAACATAGCATAAAGTAAATGAGGTAGATAAAAATATAATTCAAAACAAAATTAACCATCAAATTTACTTAGACGTATTTCGTGTGTTTAAGGATAATTAAAGTGCAAAACAAGGTAATTTCTAGGTGGGTACTTGAATGGCTCGCTTACGTTAGCTAGGGTCCTTTTGCAGTATATATAGCAGTACTTTCCCTCACAACTGAAAGCAAATCCAAGCAAAGAATGAAAATAATGATGCAGCCTTCAATCCTAAGTTTCATTCTCTTAATATTGGACCCATTGAACTCAATGTCCTTGGCATTGCCAAACAATATAACAAAGCCTGGTTGTGATTCCATGTGCGGAAATACAACTATTTTATATCCATTTGGAATGAAAGATTCCAAATGCTTCGCTGATGAATGGTTCGAAATAGAGTGCCGAAACTACACTAAGCCTTTCCTCAAAAAACTCTCACTCCAACTTCTTGAAATTTCATTTGAACCTTCAAGCCATGTTCGAGTTATGAGTCCAATTCACTTCCACCAAAACTGCACGGGCAAAATAAATCCCATCCCTGTGAACTTGTCTGGAAGCCCTTTTATTTACTCTGAAAACGACAACTTTTTTGTTGCTGTTGGTTGCAATAGCCTTGCTCCCTTGACATCAAGAATCAGGAGTCAGAGTTGCGGATGTGCCTCCATCTGTGATGGTAGTGAAGATGAAGGTTATGAAGTAGGCAATGCTTGCCTTGGAAGGGATTGTTGTGCGACAGTAATTCCTAAGGATCTGAATGATAACTGCAAGGTAAACCTTCAGGAAATCAGAGGAGGTAATTTTAAAGGCGATATGTGTAAATACGCAATCATTGTGGAAGCAACACAAGGAGATGAAGGTAATTTCGGGAACTGGGATGTGAGGAGCTTAATGGGAGAGGGTGCAGATTACATTCCGACCGTGATGAATTGGGGGATCACAAATCAGACAGTAGAACTACCTTGGAAAAGTAAAAACAGCATTTGTAACAATTCTGCGGATGGTGTTGGCTGGAGATGTTACTGCAAGGAGGGCTTCAGAGGAAATCCCTACCTTAGCGATGGATGCCAAGGTGAATGGTCTTTTCCTTCCTCTCTAATCCTGTTATGTGGATTAAATCCTTACAAACACAAATGCATGACAAATCTTTGAATGTTCACTCCAACTAGGGTATGCTAGATAGACTTTCAATTTCAAATTTAATATATATTTGATTTTAGAAAAGCTATTGCTAAAGGTGCTCACTCCAAACGAATTCCTAATTGAAATTAGGAATTTGAGGACCACTCTGATTGATTCTTTTATCAAATATTTATATTTTCTATTTTTGAGTAGACCCGTTTCATGCTGACAAAATTATCAATGATCATTCTTGAAAAAAAAATACATTTTGTTTGTTAGATGATGTTTTAATGAGAAATTAAAATAATAGTTATTTTTATGTCACATTAAGAACTAGGCAGTCATTGATACAATTTAAACATGATTTCTTAATTTAACTTTTATTCACCTAAAAAATTGAATCAATTTTTTGTGATTTTATAATAGGGTAAAATTAAAAATATTTACCTTAGTAGCACATATGATTTGGAAGAGCGTAAAAAATATATATGAAAAATGAATATTATTTATTTTGTAAAATTTACTCAATAACTTTTCAATAACAATTATGTTTCCCCAGAAAAATTATTTCAGTTCCACCCTCCTTTCATGTCGCAATGGGCCTATATTTGTGGATTCAAGGAGATATATATCACTAATTAATTTACTTTTAATAAAAAATTATATATCACTTTAAGTATAAATATTTTTATTTCATATTTTAATAAAAACATAAACTTCATTTTTTAAGTTTATATAAGAATTTTCTCTTTAATTGACCGAAATATAACATTAACATCCATTTATTTTTATATGGAAGGAAGACAAACTATTTAAAGGTAATAAGATAATTTCAGTATAAGTTTGAAAAATAAGTAATTTATTTTCTATCGAATAATACGTAAAATTCAAGCAGAGATAACGCCATAAGTGACTCCTCAAGTCACAAATATATGCATGCATAGTTTGTGAATATCAAGTTTTTTTATCTGTTTATTTGTCCTTTGATTAATTTTTTTATTTCTTTAGGTGACAACACCAAGATACATCAGATCATCATACGGAGTATAGAAGGTACTTATCAAAATATTGTGTGTATATATATATATATATATATAATATCAAGTTTTTTTTATCTGTTTATTTGTCCTTTGATTAATTTTTTTATTTCTTTAGGTGACAACACCAAGATACATCAGATCATCATACGGAGTATAGAAGGTACTTATCAAAATATTGTATATCATATATATATATATATGCCATGTTTAACGATAACGAACTACATTAACAGTTAACTTATACCTTGATATGATCAATTAATAGTATTAGCTATGGATATTTAATAAAATCAATTATTTATGATTAGTTAGTTATATGAAAAAGAAATAAGTACATTTTATGAATTATTTGAGTATTATATCACTTTAATAATATTTCAAATTTTAATATTTTGTTCATCATATTAATTTTTAAGCATAAATTATTATAATTTATTTAATTTTCCTTTAAAAATAAATAATTATAATTTAAATCAAAGAATCTCTATAATATTTATATAAAGGTACATATAATTATTAAAAACTATTTTTATTTATACCAAATAAATATAATTGACTGCCACAATATTTCATAGAAGAGATATAATTATATCAATATATTTTTAATATTTTATATAAATTTTAATATAACTCATTATATTTACTTGATATTTCTTTAAGAAATATATAAATATAATTTTTAATTTACTATACCTTTCTAAATTTAATAAATAATTATAATTTTATGCTTTTTTTAGTTTATGAAAAGCAAAAAAGTAAATATATATATATATATATATATATATATATATATATATATATATATATATATATATATATATATAATTCATGCATACGGACGCCTTTCTTTATGTATTAAATACAAAAAAGCTGTCTAAAAAATAAGATTATCCAACTTTTTCAAATTAACTCTTAAGGGCAAATTATCTAATTAGTAAATATGCTTACCAAATGCTCAAAATAGGGGGATTGAAGCTAAAATTACTCTAATCAATTAAGAGGTGATTAAAAAGTTGTTTGCCAATCATTCTTTTTGACAATGTTTGGCAAATAATTTTTTTATTAGTTTTATCACTTTAATTGATTGATCAAATCAATTAATTATTTTAAGTATTTGATAGATAGTTAATTAGCTCTCAGTTAGCCAATTTGAAAAGGTTAGGGAACATAAATCCAATTGGCAATTAGTTAATTATATTATTAATTAACTATATTTAATTACTTATTAATTAATAGGTGATTGTATTAGCATATTTGACTAATTAATAATATTTTTATTTGAATAAATATGTTTAATAAAATTAAATGATTATTGTTAGTTATTTATCTGGAAAATAACATATAAGGATGTTAGTATATTTTATAATTTATTTGAGTATATATGTGCATATATATATTATGTGTGTATAAATTTATCTCATTAATTTTAATATATGAAAATAATTTAAATTCAATAAATAATTATATAACAAAGTCTTTAACATATTTTAATAATTATTTGGTTAAAATATGGATTTTATTTTTTGAATTTGATTAATAAAAAATAAATAATTATTTATTATATATAAAAAATTATTTTACTCTATTATATATTAAAGTAGTACATATTTTATTAAAGATATATGAGCGTTGTTGCTAATCGAATTCTAGTATTACATGTTAAGTATACAGGGTTCAATGCCTCTCATTAATACTTTAAACAAAATAATGAATGAAAAAGATTATTATTATTATTATTATTATTTAAAGGTAACATTAATTTTTTGTAGACATTTTATGAATCATCTATTTGAAAAAGCTAAACACTAAGATTTCTAACTTTTTCAAATTAATTTATTAAGGATTGGTAAGCTAATTGAATCAATTATTGATTATACACCTAAAATGATTGATTGATTATCGACTTACTCAACCAATGAAAATGATCCTAATCAGTTAAAAGCTGATGAAATAACAATTTATCAAACACACTCCTGCGTATTTATTTAAAAGAAAAAACTTAGTTCTAGCCCCTCCTTTTACAACTATTGTCAACCTATTACGAACTTAAAAATAAATTTTTTTGCCATGGAAAAGAGAGAGCAAGGGCAACCAACATTAACAGCCCTCCTTGGGCATTACCATAGAAGTACTCCCTCGCTATAGAATGTTCAGTTTGAGCTATAATTACTATAAACTAAAATTATTTATTTCTTTTAGAAGAAAACTTGATGTGATAAACAAATAATATTAAACAGTTAATTTTACCAAACATCTTTATTTAAATAATTAATATAATCAGTTGATTAAATTAACTAATATAATCATTATAATAAATTATCACATAATAGTTAATCAAATTAACAATCGCAATGATATCAATTCACTGTGAAACAAGAATTCTGTCTGGTTTCTTATATTATCTCCGAAGGTTCAATTCCTTTTATTTCCCATTTTTGTGCGTTTCAATTAAAACGAGAAACGTTCACTTTTATAACTCCAAAGAGATTACCCACTCTTCAATTGATCACATTTTTTTTCGTTGACTAATATGCAGGAGTTGGTCCAGTTCTTGCTTTTGTTTTCCTTATAATAGGCACGAGGTTCTTGTATATAGCACTTCGAAAAGGAAAGATGGAAAACCTGAAGCGGAAGCATTTCAATCAAAATGGTGGTGTGTTGTTGGAACAACGATTATCCTCTGGTGACTTCTTAAATGTAGACAAAGCCAAATTGTTCAGCTCGGAAGACATAAAGAAGGCCACAGACAATTTTAATCTGAACAGAGTGCTTGGTAAGGGAGGACAAGGCACTGTTTACAAAGGCATGCTATCAGATGGTAAGATAGAAGCTGTAAAACAATTCAAGGTTCAGGGGAATGTTGAAGATTTTATCAACAAGGTAGTCATTCTTTCCCAAATTAATCACAGAAATATTCTCAAGCTTTTGGGATGTTGTTTAGAAACTGAGGTTCCATTGTTGGTTTATGAATTCCTTCCTAATAGCACCCCATTTGAACAACTCCACGAGTATGAAAAAAATGAGGATG
Source organism: Sindora glabra (assembly GCA_020226215.1). Classification (NCBI taxonomy): domain Eukaryota; kingdom Viridiplantae; phylum Streptophyta; class Magnoliopsida; order Fabales; family Fabaceae; genus Sindora; species Sindora glabra. The sequence continues at coordinate 72,939,363 of CM035235.1, forward strand.
CCAATGGCGTGGGAAATGCGCTTAAGAATTGCTCTAGAAATTGCAGGAGCTCTAACCTACTTACATTCAGCCTCTTCCGGGCCTATCTTTCATAGAGATATCAAGTCCAGAAATATACTTTTGGATGATAAATTTAGAGCAAAAATTGCAGATTTTGGAACTTCAAGAATAGTCTCCATTGATTAAACTCACCTTACTACACAAGTTCAAGGCACCTTAGGATACTTGGACCCTGAGTATTTTCAAACAACCCAATTTACTGAAAAATGTGATGTTTACAGTTTTGGGGTAATTCTTGCTGAACTGTTAACAGGACAAAAACCAATCTCTCCAATCAAGGAAAATAGTGATGAGAGCATGAATTTGGTTTCATATTTCATTCAAGCTGTGGAAGGAAACCATGTGTTTGACATTCTTGATGAAAGAGTATCGAGGGAGGCTGAAAAAAAGCAAGTTGACGTTGTAGCTGACCTTGCCAAGAGGTGCTTAAACCTGCATGGGAGGCTAAGGCCTACGATGCAAGAAGTCACAACGGCGTTGGAAGGGGTTCAGCCATTGCTAAAGAAGGTTTCTTCCGAGCGGAAGATAAGAGGTTGTTCTTACAAGAAGTGGCCTAATTTTTTTTCATGCTTCCAATTAAAATAATAATGTATTTGGTGACTATTTCATCTTGCGCTGTCTTTCTCTTCTTCTTTTTTCCGGGTTATTTTATTTTCCTGAGTCAGTTAATAAATTTGTGATTGCATATGGAGAACTCAGCATGTAATCATTTAAAATGTGAATCATTTTCATGCATCGAAACAAACAGAAAATTTAGAATTTCAAATCAACACTCTACAAAACATTGTGAATTTCAAATTCATTTCTACTCTTGAAAACATTCATAGATAAAATTGTAAATCAAAATTCTAAACTCATAATCTTAATTAATTACTTCATTCACATAAGTTTATTTTCAAAAGATAACAATAAATGAAGGAAAATCATAAGAATTTATAATATCAAAATACACCAATCAAGTAACAAATTCACAAGTTTTTATATCATGATAGCAACTATATAAGATTTACATGTAAATACGCAGAACAAACCATTATAGTTATAGGTGGTTCTAAAACATATGTACAAGGGCAATTCATGTATAAATTTTAGTGTTGCAATATTAAATATAGTATCCACTCACCTTAAAAAAAAACATCAAGGCTCTACAATAAAAGAAACTCAATTTCGTAAATAACTTTAAATCCTCTCCTTCCAAGCACTCCATAAGATTCATATGGAACAGCTAAGCTTCTATTTGGAGGGGACTGTATAAAATCGAGAAGAAGTAGGCAGCGGTAGAGGGAAGTTCAGGGAAGAAATGTTCTATTGCACTGGCTATTGGAAGGTTTGGAATGAGAAAACTAAAGGGAATTGGGTTATACATAAGGGACGAAGGGAAAGGATTCTTTTAATAAACAATAAGGAAATAAAGTCATCGGACAAAATGATCTTTTTTAAACTTGTGAAGAAAACATTACACAATAAAATTCTTGGATGCCTGACTTTTGTCCACACGTGGAAATTATGTTTAGTGTGTTGGGTTTGGTAGTAAAATAATTAAGATATTTAGATATACTTAAACTACAACTAAGATCTAACTTAATAAAGTTCGGTAAATATATATCCTTAAATTTCAGAATTTAATTCATTAAAATTGAGATATACTGAATACATATTAAATAGCTAATGTAATCGTGGTAGAGCATTAAATATGATTTCATAAATTGTATGCTTCAATTAAATAAAACTTCAACAACACTAAATAAATTTTACGTCATAAATCTTCTCTTAAAGCAAGTCAAATATTTATTTATAGATAAAACTAATGATACCTCAAATATTTAAAAAAATCACCAATATTAAATATTTATTCATTATTTAAAATAATTACTATTAAAACTATACTGTAAGATACATTGATCAACTAATATAATAAATGAACTGCTTTAAGTACACATCATTATTAAGAATTTAATAAAATAAAAATATAATATTATTTAATAAAACTTAAAATTTAGATTTTATCAAAATAAGTTAAATAATTATGTGATTGAAATGAGTAGCATGTCAAAACATTTAAATATGAAGAATTATTTAATTTTTTTATAGTAATTACTAAAATGATTTAATTGTTTAAAACACTTTAAACAGACACCTTAAAATTATATATTCTCAGATAAGATTATTTAATAAAGTCTCTTCATAATACATTTTAAAAATCTTATACATATAAATTTCAAATACTCAAAATTTTATATAAGAAATTTATTAAAGTTAGTCAAAATAATTTTGGATGTAACAATTCAATCATAATAATTCGTTGATCCATAGTTCTAATGTTAAATTAATCAAATGAATGTAATTAAATAATAAAAAGACTTAACACTTAAAAAATAAGTGTTCAGTCATATAAAAAACTGATTTCATCAATTCACAGGTATTTTTTTAAGAAATTATAAACAGTAAATATTATTAGCAACTCTTAATTATAAATATTGCATGCACTAGGAATGAATTATAATTATTAATAATATTTAAAATTTTTAATTTATTTAAAAAAATTCTGTAAACATATACGGAAGCATATATAGAGAAGCTAGTGAGAAGAGAAAGAACAGAGCAAAGCACATATTTCTATCATGTCATGATATATAGGAATACCTTAAACTCTAAACCTATTTCTAATTTAAAATAAAAAAGATTTCGGCTATGGTTTACTCCTGCAGTGTTCCATTTTCGTTTCCATAGATAACCATGAATTTGGCAATCGAAGAGGTCTTTGCCAGTTGCCTTCTAAACTATTCCCGGCCATCTCACCCATAAATTCAGCAATTTACATCATAAATAATTCCTCATTTTCCTCAACTCTACAAGTTAGAAACCTCCTATTCAACACATTGAAAACAGAAAACCATTCTTTGTAATCACAATACTTCCAACAATTACATGTGCCCTTAAATCCCAAGCGGTGGACATGGCTAGTGTCACAGATGTGTTATTTATTTATGTAATTTTGCATGAGATAAATGCATATTTGCACTTATATTCTATGTGCTTCATTGCTTATTTATTGAGTATTTTTGTGCAAATTCATTGGAAAAAAATACTTAGATGCTTGGTATTTCGTTTTCAAGTTTCAAAGTGACTCTTTAAAGCATTAGAAAAGGATCTGAAACTAATACCATGCAAATGGTGGAGAATCGAAGCAAATATGTTCATTTGGCCAAGAACACGGTGTACAACACAGGGTATGGGAACCCTGAGTGGATGGCCGTGTAAGTTTCTGTGAGTTTGGAACCTTGCTGAGCAACTTTTAAGCCCTTCGCAAAAGAATACGGGGTACAACATGGGCCATGTCATACCCCATGTACTTTGCTAATATCATTTTTTATGCAGAAAAAGAGAAAAAAGGAAGGAGGGAGGAGGGTTTTAGGGGTTTGAGGGAAAACAAGGGGTTCTCATGAGAAAAAGGGGGAAGATGATAAGAGGAGGAGATTGAAGACCTTTCCGCTCAAAATCTTGGGTTCTGGACATGGATTTTCTTTCTTTCTTCTCAATTGTTTTTTGTTTTGTTATGAGTTGCTAGAAACTATAGCTAGAGGAAGGGATTGGTTCTAAATTAATTATATTTGGTTTGGATTTCTAATACTTTGATATAGATTCCTTGGATTAATTGTTCATCTTTTGTGTTTAAATGCAAAAGGTTATGAGTTGTTATTCATTATTAGCTAAGGGTTCTTACATGATTTGGGAAAATTGTGTATGAATTAGCTCCAAAGATGAACAGTATGAATATGAAGGATTAGGAATAATTCTTGAGTTTTGTACGATAAGTGGATTGATTTCTAAGCTTAATCCAAACTTATGTTGAAATTTAGTCAAGGAATTGTCATATTTTAGCATGAGTAGGAGAATTGATTCACCAAGGAATTGGGGTCAGTTCACTAATAATCCTATCATTAATCTAAACTTTCCAAATCATGTATTTGAGGAATTCAATTAAAAAGTAAGAAAATTCAGACCATCCCAACCTCTAGTGTCCTGAAATTTTGAGATTATCTGTTACTTGTGTTAAGTTATTATAAATCTTGTTTTCATTCTCCATTTTAGTTATGTTTCGAGTTAGAGCTTTCTTCGATGCAAACATTTGATTTTATTTAAATAGAAATTTGGTTAGTGAAGTATTGTTTGATAGCATCAATTCTTGTGGGATGATACCCACTTTCCGTGGTTATTACTTAAACGATTTGGTACACTTGCCAATCAGTTATCAACAAGCCGGCTGCTCTTTAGCCAAAATTGTGTGGCACATGCTTGCCACTCTTAGTCAACATATCAGCTTTCCCTTATTATAACCCTTGTTTGGCACGCTTGATAAAGATGGCAGGACTCACAAGTCGGCAAGCCTATATCGTATCTCACTGAAGCGACTGCACATGCTAGACTGCAGGATCCTTTCATACAGGAAGCCTCCATGTACTACGAACTGAAAGGGACAATTGAATAGGAAAAGGGACACTCCATTTGCTTGGTTTATTCCTCATTCCATAGCTTTGAGTGTGCAAGGGAATGGCCATAAGCCAACACACTCCATCACTAGCTCAATGTCCAGGTGCTCCACCAAGCCCTTAGAACACTCCACCCCCTTAAAGAGCATTTTGAACAAAAAGCCTCCCACAAGGAGATAATATACTTTTTTTGAGTTATGGTAAGCCCTTTTCACCATGCTTCGAGTGTCCATTTTACATAAAAACCAGCCAACATGAAGATAAAAATGTGAGGATCACAAATATGGTCTTCTTGAATCCCGTATGGATCCTCAAATCTTTCGAAATGATCAAAATACTCCTAGATTTGAAAAAATCGAGAAAAATAGTACGCAAGTCAGATTGATCCCAAATTTCAACCACAGGATCCAAATAACATGTTAGATTTTTTCACCAAGTCTCATCTCAATCTAAGTATGTTTGTCTGTTAAACTGTCGCAACTACCAGCTTATAACACTAGGAGGGCACATCTTATGTTGCTGATATTTCCAATCTCATATGTATTGATATTGACACTCACACCGACACAGCTTGGGTTCTAGCCAACTACATTATAGAATTGTTGTGAAGAGCATGCTGATAAAAATAATAATGACTGGAGCAATAAAAAAAATTTTAGTCACAATAATAATGAATCTATAATTGAACACGCACTTTTGAAATTGGTACGCAAATTGATGTTTTGCTTGATAAAAAATCTTAATCTTTCAACTTGAAAGGGAAATAAGACTATGTTTCGGGAATGATGATTGAATCGAATTAAGAATAACGATGCCCTTCAATCTATCCTTGCGGTGTGGAAGATTGACTAAGGTTCAAATATCAATCTACTCCTTTTCTTCATGGAGCCGGGATCTTGTGGAAAATCAAAAAACAACTTTCATAGTAACTTAGTCAATGGTTAAAGATGTTGGATCAGGAATTGAAAAATAGGCGTGCAACTATTTTTCGGCTAAAGATTTTCTACGGTCATGAAACTATATCTTATATCTTGTTTCGGCGTACACTAAATTCTATCTATGCAAATTCATTTTGAGTCAACTCAATGCTCTGCTTTATTTGAGCAGAAGAATCAGTGGGCAATTTTAAAAATAATATTTGGCTGAAGCCTTTCCAGATTAAATTTCTCCAAAAGAACAGTATTTGGCTGCTGCCTCTTTTTTTAATATTCTATATCATGCTGTACACTGTTCGAGTGGAGGCTTGGAGCCTGTATTAAAACTATAGCATTGCTCATTCTTTTTTTGCATTTAAGACTGTTAGCAAGTCGGCTTTCACATTGATGCCGCGTGGAAGTAATTGATCAGATGTTTTATTTTGATTTTATAATTAGATTAGTCAGAAAAGATTCTATTAGCCAACAATTAATACTATTGGTGTTTCCAGCACACTTGTCGCTTCCTGGTTACTTCATTTTCTTATAAAATCATCTACCATTTTAAATGGGATAAATTTCATTGATCTCCCGTGAAATTTGGGTATAATTCTGTATGCCAAGCCAATCCGCACTTGAAAGAGGGGTGAATTGGGGGTTGCGAAAATTTTCACCAATTTTAAAAGTATATTTGAAAAGCTTTTGATTCAAACATTAATTCACACTCAAGATATAGCAATTTAATATACTTGTGCAATGCAACTCATTTAACTATGATAGAAAAAGCATCAACAAGTACATGCATTGATAGATATTCTTTCAATCATTCAATCATCAAAGTATCAACATAATCATTGAAGCATAATATGTCCAACAAGCTCCATCAAGAAAAACAAAGGATATAATTAAAATAATGAGAGTGAGGATAGAAAGATCAAACAAAATAATTTATAGTGGTTCCTTGAAATTTCTCACCAAGGTGTATATTTATTCTCCAAGCTTCATAAGCTAGAACTACTTTATCACTATTCCTTCAAGTTCCAACTCGCACTTAAAGAAGCATTACAATTTTTTTTCAATACAATTAATTCCCTTTGAGATTTCTCACTCAAAACTCTCAATCCCCAAAAGATAGCTTACTCTAGGTTTCTTTTGAATTCCTCAACCAAAGTTAATATAATCAAAATTGACAAAAGTTGTTGAAAAACTCAAAGAAACTCTCCTAAAAATTGAATGACACAAATGAAACTCTTAGAATAGAATAATTTCACAAAAAAGCGCAAATCATGATCTTGACAAAAGAAAAAGTAAAATGATGTTAAACCAAGAAGTTTTGATATATCTATATGTTGTGTTTGATTATTCTTAGCTTATGTAAGAAGTTCATGAGGTATTATACCTATTTGGAACATTTGAAAATGAAAACTAATCGTTTATGATCATTATTCGTGCATCAAAATAGAGTGAAGACTTGGGAATAAAAACTAACCATTTATAGTCATTATTTGTGCACCAAGAAGTTTTAATATCTCTATATGTTGTACTTGATTATTCTTGGCTTATATAAGAAGTTCATAAGGTATTATAACTGTTTGGAACACTTAGGAATCAAAACCAACCATTTATAGTTGTTATTCATGCATCAAAATATAGTGAATCAATTCATGAATCGATTTGGATGAAATTTTTAACTTATGTGCTTCTACCTAACATGAATTAATACTACCACAAAATAGCTTATTAATATTGAGTGTTCAAGAAATTACACATAAAAAATTGACCAACATTAAATTAAACATCATTATATATGAAGTTTTAATGTTAGTTTTAAAATTGTCATAAAACATAATAATATCAATTTTTATATTAAAAATAATGACATCATTTACTTTTCAATCATCTTAGGAAATAACCTTAAGTGTCATTTGTTTTCAAACAACTGATATTTAATTTCCATAATGCCACATCAGTTATATAAATTAGCCTACATTGCATGTCCTTTCCCTTTATCCAAAACCCTTCCTTTTTTTCTTCACTCCCTTATCCCAAACCATAACTCCATCCTTATGTTCCTTGCTACCCCATCCTCCTTATTCTCTTGTATTCCTAACCTATAATAGAAATCAATATCTTCAATAACTCTACAGAATCCAAATTTCAACAATTTAAAGAATAAATTGCATAATAAAAAATTAAAAACAATGAAAGGTACAATATCTCAATAAAAGACGGGTGTTTTTACTAAATCTATCTTAATACTTATTATTTAATATGTGAGATTTGCACTCCTTAAAAAGGCCTCTTAAATATAATACTTATAAATATAATGAGCATTTATAAAAAATTGATATATGATATTGCACATTTTTACATGAATAAATACTAAATAATATTACAAAATGTCAAAGAATATATATAAGGTTAAATTTTTTTACTTGTACAAAAATGTAAAAGTTATATCAAAATAATAAGCAATAAAATAGGATTGATTAGGAAATCCAAAACTAAATTACATGAACAAACACAAAAAAGTAAAAATTTCTTACATTAATATTTTATGTTTTTTAGTGAGTATTAAACCTTATATATTTAGTCACTGGCTAATAGAGTTTCAATCCTACAAAAAAAAAAGTTAGTGAGTAAAAACACAAAAATGAAAAAAGGCATTTTAAGGTTGGAAAAAAAAGTAAACATTGTTAGAAAAAGGATCATTTTAGGTTTGTAAGAATTTCAAAATAAAATTTATGAATAAGGTCATGTTTTACACTTTTTATTTTCAACTCGAGTCATGCTTTAACCTTTTTATTTTTAATTCACACCCAAAGCCTAAGGTTTCATGTCAGTTAATACAAAAAATTGATGTTTAAAATTAAGTTAAGTAAAAAACACCATCACTTTTAATATAACAATGTCATTCCATTTAGCGATGTTTAGCATCAGTTATTAAATAAAAATTAAACTCAAAATAATTATAAAAATATATATTTCTTTTGCTTGATTAACTTTTCATATAACCATTCCAAAACAATCTCAGAACCTTTCTAGAATAGCCAAATATAACAAACATATATATCAAAATAAAGTTGATTCAATTACATATATCATATACATTAAACCAGAACCAAACAACAATTTACATGTAAATCTCTCTCTCTCATATATATATATATATATATATATATATATATATATATATATATCCAAAAAAAATTCTAAGCACAATATTAGTAGTATCAAAATTCTTTTTAATGAGGATTTTTTTGCCATTCTATTTTTAATAATAGTTTTCATTTTTTTATTTTTAAAAAATTCCTATTTGGTAAATTAATTTTTAAAAATTGTAACTCTAAATGCATAATTTAAAAAAAAAGGTTTTGTTTGTTTATGATTTTAAAAATTTTATTTTTTATAAAAAATAAAGAACATGTTTGGGAACATTTTTTTCAAAGTTTATTTTTAAAAGTTGTAATTTCAAATGTGTAACCTAAAAACAAAAAAATTGGAAGAACCTTTAGATATTTTGTTAACTTATTCTCATTTTCTTTATGTTAGTTTTGTAATTAAATTAAATATTTCTTTATTTCTAACATTAACCACCCTCTTTTCTTTATCTTTTTCAATCCAAAAATATTTTTTAAAAAATAATTTTTAGAATAATTTTTGAAAGCACAAAATATATATATCCAAACACATTAAAGTTTTTAATATTTTCTTAACTTGTTCTCTTATTCTTGATGTCAGTTTTACAATTAAATAAAATATTTTTTATTTATTCATCCAAACACTATCTATTCTTTAGTTTCTTTAAATTTAAAAATAACTGTTTAGAGCAGTCCCAAAAAAATATGTATTTATATCCCAACAAGACTTTAAGATTCTATGTTGTTTCTTATATTATTTACGATAGAGCTATTCCTTTTATTTCTTACTTTTGTGCATTTCAATAATTAAAACCAAAATCATTCTTTTTTTCAAGTCCAATGAGAATACTCACTCTTTAATGATCACTTCATTTCATTGACTAATATATATGAGTCGGTCCAGTTCTCACTTTTTGTTTTCCTTCTAATAAGATCAAGGTTCTTATCCAAAGCCCTTCCAAAAAGAAAAATGGAAAAGCTAAAGTGTGTCACAAGTCAGTCTTGTGCACCAGTTGACCAAGCAAACAAGCTCCGTTTAAGCTAAAACTTGGCAAATAATTCAAACATAGGATGGAGACCTTGTAACCCAAATTTAGGGTCATTCCTACTTGTGTACTATTTTTATCATTTTTCTATGTATTAGCACTTTACTTGTAATTTTAACCAAGGCAACTTGTCCGGTGCAAGTAGAAAAGCACTTAGCTGTGATTCTTGTAATTTTATCTTTCTATTAGTGTATTTTGATAGCAAAATTCCATCCAGAGCAAGCCGAAAAGCCCTTATAATAGTTTAGAAAAAATATATCTACTCTTACTAGATGGGGTTTGATTCATAATGCTCTTTTCGGAATGTCTGGCTTGTGCATCCTTTGCACATTTTCAATACTATAATGAAGGATTATATGAATAATAAAAGTAACCTCTCTTCTAAATTGCGATGTCCCGAATTTTAGCCAATTTTAGCCGTATTTGCCCGCATTTATCCGCATTGCATATTTACCCTTGTGTGTGTTGTGCTTATCTTTAATATACTTTATGCTATGTGTTATGTTCTCATTACCCCTACTTGTGCGTGTTTTGGTTGCCTTGATTGTTTATCTTCCATTGCACTCTTTATATTATTGGCACTCAGTATGTTAGCCCACTTAGGTGTCGTGGGATTAATCCTTAACTGGCTTGCTTTTAGGTTATTGATAGCAAGCACTACACGATCTAACAAGTGAAGTTGTCAGTTCGTGACATTTAGTATCAGAGCGGGTTTTAACCTACTTCAGAAAGAATTTTGAAATTATTAGGAGATTTAAAGAGCAATAACAACCATGTCAAACACTTCGTGTATTGTTCAACTCAAGAGTCGAATAGGGCAAGTGGAGGAGTTATACAAAGCTATTGAAAAGATGCAAAGTCATGACATTCCTGAGCTTATTGAACAGGCTAGGGAATAGGAAGGTGTAGCCATTCGAATTATGGCTATTGAATCGTATTTTAGTATTAATTGAGAGACTCCAAGTGCCACTACTGAAGGTAACTTAGGTGATTTTCTTAGAGATCTGAGAGCTGAATTAGCTGACATGAAGGCTCAGCTTAGAGTGTTAGGTAACCAAGGCCATAACCAAGGAGTACCCAAATATAGGCATATGAAAGTGCTTGAACCCCGTTGCTTTGCAAGTGTGTGAAATACCAAAGACTTAGAAAACTTTCTTTTTGATATGGAACAATATTTTTTAGCCATAACACCAGATTCGGAGGAGGCAAAAGTTACAACTGTAACCATATACTTGATTAGTAATGCTAAATTATAGTGGCAGATAAAATATGAAGATATTTTAGCTGGTAGATGCACCATCAATACTAAGAAGGATTCAAAAAGAGAGCTAAAGCCCTAATTCTTCCTAGAAAATATGGAATACATGGCTCGACGCTAACTTCAAGATTTTAAACAAACTGGTGCCATTCGAGAATATGTAAAGAGATTTTTTGCCCTAATGTTAGACATCCAAGATATGTTGGAAAAAGATAAAATGTTCTTCTTTCTTGAAGGTCTTAATCCTTAGGCAAGGACTGAACTCCAAAGATAGCGAGTATAGGAATTGCCTATTGCATTGGCTATTGTCGAATGCTTAACTAACTACCATGCCAAAACCCTAGCAAGAAGTCCTAACCAAATAGTGGATCTTCTTCTAGTGGAAGCAAGGGATAGTCTAATAAGTTTAGTAAGGGTAAGAGTAAGGGAGGAGATAATAAGAAAATTCCCATTAGTGCAAGCTTGGCATTTTCACGGAATACTACTAACATGGGAGGAAAGAGACCCTTGGCCTGTTTTCTATGTAAAGGTCCACATAAGATGGCAAACTGCCCATAAAAAGCTGACCTCAATACTATGCAAGTCTCGACAAAGGATCGAGATGAAGAAAAAAATTATTGTGATAACGAAGAAGACATAGCTCCGAGAATGGTTGCATTATGGATCCTTGGTGCCTTGAAAAAATAAGTCGAAAAAGGGAAAAGTAGCCCAAATCATGGCCTCATCTACATAAAGGGGAAAATAACAAGGAAGGCCGCCTCTAATGTGATAGTGGATACTAATGCCACTCACAATTTCATTTTAAAAGCGAAAGCTAAAAAGCTTGCCCTGAAGTTAGAGAAGAACTCAGGCCATATGAAAGTTGTTAATTCCAAGGTCTCAACCACTACAAGAGTGATGAGACAAGTGACTATGAAGCTTAAATTGTGGCAAAAAAAAGCAAATCTTGTGGTTGCTAAGATGGATGATTTTGATGTAATATTAGGGATAGAGTTCCTCTTGGGCCACTAAGTCATGTCGGTTCCTGTAGCAAGCTACCTTTTATTCATAAGGGACAATCTGTGCATGGTACCTATCCAAACAAAGCAGCTGGAAGAGACAAAACTCTTATCAGCTATGCAATTCAAGAAGGGTCCAAAAATGAAGAAAGTCATCATTTGTAGTCATAATTGTGAGGGATGGGAAAGGAGAAGCAATACTTGAAGGAATTCAAGGCCAATTAGAAGCATATAAAGATATTATGCCCGATAAGTTACCTCCATGTTTCCCTCCTCGATGGGAAGTTGATCACCAAATTAAGTTGCTACTTGATGCAAAACCCCTTGCAAAAATTCCTTATAAAATGACCCCTCTCAAATTGGCTAAATTATAAAAGCAATTGAAAGAATTGCTAGATGCAGGTTTCATCAGACCATTAAAAGCACCAATTTAGAGCACTAGTGTTATTTCAAAAGAAACAAGATAGTAGCCTTCAATTGTGTATGGACTATCGAGCCCTAAATAAAGTTATAATGCGAAATAAGTATCTAATCCCTTTGGCTCAAGATCTCTTTGATCAATTAAGCAGTGTTAGATACTTCACTAAGTTGGACCTTAAATCAGGATACTATCAAGTGAGATTAGCTGAGGAGGATGTAGCGAAGACCACTTATGTTACTCGTTATAAGGCTTTTCAGTTCCTAATGATGCCTTTCAGGTTAACTAATACCCTAACTACATTTTGTACTCTCATAAACTAGGTGTTCTATGATTTTCTTGATAAGTTCATGGTAGTCTACCTAGATGATATTATTATATTTAGTCCTACACTAGAAGAACATATTGACCCTTTGTGACTGGTGTTTGAGATACTAAGACAACATCAATTGTATGTGAAGAAAAAGAAGTGCTCCTTTGCTCAAAAACATATTAAGTTTTTTAGGCATATCATCAAATATGGAGGGATTTGAATGGACTTAAAGAAGCTAAAAACTATCCAAGAATGAGAAGCCCCCACAAAGGTGAGTGAACTAAGATCCTTTTTAGGGCTTGCAAATTACTATCATCGAAAAGTGCCAAGCTCTATTCGAGGATTTAAAACAAATAATGATTAGGAACCCTGTGCTCACCTTACCTAATATATCCAAGCCCTTCAAGGTTCAAACGAATGCCTCAAACTTTGCATTGGGTAGAATCTTACTCCAAAAGAGCCATCTTGTTGCTTATGAGAGTCATAAGCTATCAAAATCTAAACAAAGATATACGGCACAAGAAAAGAAAATGTGAGCAGTTATCAATTGCTTAAGGGTATGGAGGCACTACTTATTTAGGTTAAAATCTATAGTAAAAACTGATAAGTCAGTAGTTAGCCACTTTTTCACCTAACCAAAGTTAACCCAGAAGCAAGGTTGTTAGTAAGAATTTCTAGCAGAATTCAACTATGAATTTAAGCATAAAAGAGGATGGAGTAACCAAGTAGCAAATGCCCTTAGTCGAAAAGTCATGCTTGTAATAATGACATTAATGGCTTGCATGACAAGAAGCTAAATCACCTCAATAATGCGGGATTGCATAAAGGAGAATCTTTCCAAAGACTCAGTGACCTAAATAATTATAAACCTTACCAAAGAGGGAAAAATTCGATAGTTTTAGGTAAAAGATGATCTACTATAAGCAAAAGAAAGAAGACTCTTTGTTCCCAAAGCTAGTGACTTGAGAAAAGCACTTTTGAAGGTGCCACAATACTTTGTGGATAGATTATCTAGGTTGGCAAAGAACTTATGCATTGCTGAAGTAAGGCTATTATTGGCTGCAAATGCATGATGATGCGATTAATCATATTAGAACTTGTCTCATCTACCAGCAAGATAAAGGTGTTAGAAATAAAATCCTAAGACTTTTAGAGCCATTACAAATACCTAGTCGACCTTGGGAGAGTGTGTCACTAGATTTCATTTCCAGTCTTCCTAAAGTATAAGATCTATCCACTATCTTGGTGGTAGTAAATAGCTTTTCAAAGTATGGAACATTCACACTAACTCCAAAGTATTGCTCGGCAGAAAAGATGGCCTGATTATTATTCAAATTTATTGTGAAATATTGGGGAGTGCCCCAAAATTTAGTAAGTGACCGAGATAATAGATTTACTAGGACATTCTAGTTAGAACTTTTTAATATTCTCGGATCATAACTCAATTTCTCATCTAGCTATCATCCCCAAAGTGATGGCCAGACTAAGAGATTTAACAGCCTGTTAGAGGAATACTTAAGGCATTTTATTAATACGAATCAAAATAATTGGCTGCAGCTTTTGGATATCACTCAATTTTGCTTCAATACTCAAAAGAGTACTACCAATAAAAGCCCATTTGAGATTGTTATGGGTCAGCAGCCATTCTTACCCTATATGGTGTCTGGAGTGTACAAAAGGGTGAATCCTAGTGCACACCATTTTACTAATGATTAGAAAATAAACATTGAAATTGCCCCTGCTTACTTAAAGAAAGCTTCAAAAAGAATGAAGAAGTAGGAAGATAAGGGGAGTGGGGCGCCAATAGTTGGAATTTGAGGTAGGAGATCTTGTTCTTGTCAAGTAGTTACTCGAACAAAAAAGTGTAAGGGTCAGAGATAACCGATTGCTTCACAAGTATGAAAGCCCAATACCAATTATAACAAGAGTTAAGAAGGTAGCATATAAGATTGCTCCACCCAAATGGCTGAAAATTCACTTCATGTCAACAACTTAAAACCCTATTATCTAGATGCTAATAACTCAGCTCATAACCAACCTACTAGGCCAGAGTTAACCCCACTAGTAGAAAAAAAAATGTGTGGAAGAGATTCTAGTTGAGCGTGTGGTGACAGTGAGAAGGTGACCTAGAAGGGAATTCTTAGTGAGATGGAGGGGTTTGGGAGATGAGGAGATCAGTTAGGAGAAGGAAGAAGACTTATCAAAGTTCAAGCAATAGATTCAAGCCTTCCAAGCAACAGAGTCTCTAAAGACGTTGACCAACTGAGTGAGGAAGAATGTCACAAGTCAGCCTTGTGCACCAGTTGAGTAAGCAAACAAACTCCGTTCAAGCTAAAACTTAGCAAATAATTCAAGCATAGGATGGAGACCTTGGGGTCATTCCAACTTGTGTACTATTTTTGTCATTTTTCTATGTATTAGCAATTTACTTGTAATTTTGACCAAGGTAACTTATCCAGTACAAGTAGGAAAGCACTTGGCTGTGATCCTTGTAATTTTATCTTTCTATCAGTGTATTTTGATAGCAAAATTTCACCCAAAGCAAGCCAAAAAGCTCTTATAACGATTCGAAAAAAGTATGTCTACTCCTGTCAGATAAGATTTTGTTCATAATGCTCTTTAGAGGAGAGTGCTAGGTGACCTCGGTGGAAGCCTAGCATTAGTTTAGGGGTCAGAATGTCCAGCTTGTGTCTCTCTTGCACATTTCCAACACTGTAATGAAAGATTATATGAATAATAGAAGTAGCCCCTTTTCTAAATTGCGATGTCCCAAATTTTAGTCGATTTTGGCCGCATTTACTTGCATTGCATGTTTTGCCCTTATGCACATTGTGCTTATCTTTAATATGCTTTGTGCTATGTGTTATGTTCTCATTGCCCCTACTTGTGCGTGTTTTGATTGCCTTAATTATTTATCTTTTGTTGCACTCTTTATATTGTTGGCGCTTGGTATGTTAGCCCACTTAGGTGTCCTGGGATTAATCCTTAGTTGGCTTACTTTCAAGTTATTGATAGCAAGTGCCGCACGATCTAACAAATGAAGTTGCCGACTCGTGTCAAGTGGAAGTATTTCAATCAAAATGGTGGTGTGTTGTTGCAACAACAATTATCTTCTAGCGGCTTCTTAAATGTAGACACAGCCAAATTGTTCAACTCAAACAACATACAGAAGGCCACAAACAATTTTAATCTAAACAGAGTACTTGGAATGGGAGGACAAGGCACTGTTTACAAAGCCATGACTATCGGATGATATGATAGTGGCTGTAAAACAATTCAAGCTCAAAGGAAATGTTGAAGAATTTGTCAATGGGGTAGTCATTCTTTCACAAATTAATCACGGAAATATTGTCCAGCTTTTGGGATACTGTTTAAAGACCGAAGTTCCATTGTTGGATTATGAATTCGTTCCAAACAGCACCCTATTTCAACATCTCCGAGAATATCAACAAAATGATGAGATACCAATGACATGGGAAATGCGTTCAAAAATTGCGGGTGGAATTGCCAGAGCTCTAACCTACTAACACCTAGCCTCTTCGATGCCTATCTTCCATAGAAATATCAAGTCTAGAAATACACTCTTGGATGATAAATTTAGAGCAAAAGTAGCAGATGTTGGAACATCAAGAATTGTCTCCATTGACCGAACTCACCTTACTACCCAAGTTCAAGGCACTTTTGGATACTTGGATCCTGAGTATTTTCGAACAAGCCAATTTACTGAAAAGTGTGATGTTTACAGTTTTGGAGGGATTCTTGCAGAACTGCTGACTGGACAAAAACCAATCCCTTCAGTTAATGGAGATGGTGATGAAGGCGTAAATCTAGCTTCAAATTTTATTCATGCCGTGGAAGAAAACCGTGCGTTTGACATTCTTGATGATAGAGTGTCGAGGGAGGCTGAAAAAGAGTAAGTTGATGCTGTAGCTAACCTTGCCAAGAGGCGCTTAATTTGCATGGAAGGCTAAGGTCTGCAATGCAAGAATTTACAATGGAGTTGGAAGGCGTTCAGTCATTGCCAAACAAATTTTCTTGTGTATTTTCTTTCTTGACCTCGATAATAAATTTGTGACTACATTTATGTTTGAAGACTAGGAATTCACTACACTACTACAGAAGTGCAAATAAACTACAATAGATAGACGTCGGTCAAAATAAAAAATCAATGTGCATTTTTATGTATAAAATTAATATTAAAATGATTGACTTAATGGTATCAAATCATTATTTTTATTTTAAACTCAATTCAAGAAAGTGTTAATTTATGATTAATAAAGTCATGGAGGAAGTTCGACATTGTCATTGTTGTGGTAGTAGCACATTCCTGCAGTATGGGAGTATCCATAATAACCCTCGAGAGATGATAGGTAACGCTAATATGTTGCTCCTCCAATCAAGGAATATATAACCCTCCAGTTTCAAAAATTTAAAATCAAATCTATAAATTATATAAAAATTTAAACTCAAAACCCACCATCAACTTGTGTGTGTGGGGGGGGGGGATATTGATTTATCCCATCAATTTTTAATATGATTTTTGACATTATGTAACTAATTGAAATGATGATAAATACATGTAATTTTAAATAAATATGTGAAAATGAATTCAAAATTTGCGAAGAAAATGAAACGCAAGTCTACATACGATAATATTTGGCATATGTCTAAAGAGTTCACGAAAAGACAAACAATAAAATAAAGTAATACTAATTAACATACGCGTTAATTCTAAGAGTATGTGTAATTTAAGGTTTTGATTCTGAATTCTCAGTGCTGATTAAGATAATAAAATCTAACCATCCAAAAATGAAGCAAGATTTTTTGTATTTTCTCTTTTAATTAAATTTGTACCATCCATGCACAGGCCATTTGTATGATTGAGCATATATAAAGGCCGCTTTCATGCAATAAAACTCAGAAGCAACACTGCATGCGCTCATTGGAGGTAAATCCAGATGTTATTTGTGTTGTGACGTTATTAGTGAATAGTTCATAATTCAGTAATATTAATGCAAGAAGAAGGAATAGAGCAAAGCCCGCATTTACATCAACACCCCAAGCCCTAAACTTAGTTCTTGGAATATAGCTTCTACCTTTGTTGAAGAAGTTTCTGTCTTCCCAGCCATCTCACCCCATAACTTCAGCAATTTACACCCCGAATAATTCCTCACTCTCTTTAATTTTGCAAGTGAGAAACCGCCGATTGAACCCATTGAAAACCAAAAACCGTTTCTTATAATCATAACACTTGATATTTCCAATCTCAGATCCATTGATATTGATCCTCACACCGACACAGTTTGGATTCCTGCTGGAGCAACGCTTGGCCAGCTATATTATAGAATTGCCTTGAAGAGCAAATGTTAAAAATAATAATGATTCTGGCCATCAAACAAAATAGAAAAAGCTAGACCAATTTTACAGCATTTATATAGATAAAATAATAAATTTGTAACTGAACATGCATTTTTGAACTAAATTGATATTCGAAGCGGTTATACTTATTTACAGAAAAAGAAAATAAAGATTATAGAAGATATGATTTTCTCTATTTCCTAATTTACCGTCAACAATAATTGTAATTTTAATGGGTTAGTAATTAGAGGAACAAATATAAAGATGAAAGTAGGAAACTCTCCTCGTGGAATTAGGACTAAATCAAATCTTCCTATCATCAATATGGTCGAGCAAACGAAGTCCATAAAACATGAAAATTATTAATGGTCTAAGGGCCTCGGTAAAAGACCAATAATATAATCATAATACATCGATTACAATACACTCTACATTATTATGATATTATGTGATCTAGATTTTAACTAAAATTACTGAATTATACTAGTGCATAATTTTGTTTCAACACAAAATCCATAGCTTCCTTGTTCTAGAGTTGGCATTGGATGTGACATTGGCTATGGTTCAGAAAATTTCATCTCTCAATTAACAAAATTTAATGTAACAATTTTTTTTATGTAATTTTAAAAAATAAAGTTATAATTTTTTACATATTTGTTACATACAAAATTCGTCCAAATTTACAACTTTTTGTAAACGAAATTTACAAAATTCTATATAGAAAATTATAATTTTTACGTTAAACTTTGATAAAACTCACAAAACTTTTGAGTGCATCCCTAATATAGTTTTGAATTGAGGTTATGATTTCATTGTGATAAGTAAAATTGTGAATAAATTAAAAAAATATTACTATTGCAATGTAAAATTGTACAAAATTATAATTACAGTATGAATGCAGTAGTAATATTATGCTTAATATTATAATTTAGAACTTGAAGCTCAATTTCTAGTAAGCGATTTCCTCGATTGAATTGCAAGCAATCAGATTGCCATGAAACAAGTTGAATTCAATCTGTGCTATTTTGGGCAGATATTGGTATTGGTACACAAATTGATGTTTTATTTACATGATAAAAAACCTCAATGGGAAATCAGACTATTTTGTATATGGAGCCAATTCCGAAGGACAGTCTGTATGTCATTCGGGAAAGATGGTGGAAGAATGGCTGAGATTCAAATATCAGTTTCCTTTTCTCATGGAGCTGGGATCTTGTGGAAAATCAAATATGGAGGAGGGGGGAAACAACTTTCATAGTAACTTGGTTATGGCTAATAATGATGTTTATCAGAAGTTGAAAATCATGCAAGCAACTATTTTTCTCCTAAAGATGTTCTATAATCATGAAACGATATCTTATTTCTTCTTTCGGCGTACAATAAATTCTATTTGTGCAAATTCATTATATTTCATGTCAACTCAACGCTTTGCTTTTTTGAAACAAAAGAATCAGCAGGCAATCTTAAAAATAATATTTGGCTGAAACTTTCCCATGTTAAATTTCGGCCAAAAGAACAGTACTTGGCTGCTCTCTCATTTAATATTCTAAATCATGTTAATATTCTAAATCACGTTGTTACGGTTCGTTTGGAGCCCGTATTCAACCTATAGCATTGCTTTTTCAGCGATAATGTATATATGCTATAAATGAGATTTGAAATTTGGCTTTAAATATGAATTAAGAATTATTATTAAATAGAAGATAATTAAATAAATATATAAAATCTAATTTGATAAATATAAAAAATTAAAATTTTATTTTAAATTTTATTTTTAGTAAATATAGTATTTTGATTAAAGGTGTCAAAATGAGTTAAGTTTAATTGGTTGACCTGGGACTAGTACAATTTTGCCTGAACTGGAACTGGGACTAGGACTGATACTGATATTGCTATGGAAAACGATAATAGTGGCCCGACCTGATAAGGGACTGAGACTGGTAAGTTTTAACTCATCTAGTTATTGAGTTAGATCATTAGTCTGGTAATAGTAGTAAGTAATAAAAAATTAATTTATTATATATTTAATTTTTATATAGATATTAAAATAATAATTTTGATATATTAAAATTAAACTTTAATATATATAATATTAAAATTATATATATGAGCAATATTAAATAATTTTTAATATTAAAATTTATATATTTAATATTGTCAATATATATTATATAAATTTATCAAAATAAATAATTATATTAAAAGTTAAATTAATACTTTAATATTAAAATTTTGAATTATTTAAAAATTTTAAATAAATAATTTTGGTATTAATTTTAAATATATTTAATTTTTATATAGATATTAAAATAATAGTTTTGGTATATTAAAATTAAAATTTAATATAAATAATATTAAAATTAATAAATTTATATATTTAATATTGTCAATATATATTATATAAATTTATCAAAATAAATAATTATATTAAAATTTAAATTAATGCTTTAATATTAAAATTTTAAAATATTTGAAAATTTTAAATAAATAATTTTGATATTAATTGTAAATATATCTTACATATATATAATATAATACATCATTATCTATTTTTATTATTATATAAAAATTATTATAATTATTTTTATTAATATATTATATAAATAATTATTTATTTATTTATATTTGATTATATATAAATTATTAAATATATTTATTTTTATATAATACTTTGGCATTGATCAATATATATTAAATAATATATATTTATTTTATTAAATAAAATAAATATATATTATTATATATTTATATATTTATATATAATAAAATAAATTTTATATTAATATTTATATAATATATTTATTTTTATATAATACTTTGGCCTTGATCAATATATATTTAATATTATATATTTATTTTATTATATATAAATATATAATATAAAATTCTTATTCAATATAAAATTTAAATTATTTTATTGAATGTATATATTATTAAATGTAAATTCACACATTTATTAAATTTTAATCATATATATTAATTTTATTAAATATATAGTTAATAATATGTATTTATTTTCATATATAATATATATGACTCATTGATATATATATAATAAAATTTTAAGTCATAATACTAATATATAATTATATTTAATAAATAATAATATATTTTAATTAATTAATAATATAAAATTAATAATAAATAAAAAATTAATATGACAATAATAATAAGATATAATAGGTTATAAAAATTCACCTAAATCTGTCTGATAAATATCGACCTGGGACTGATATTGTAGCAATCCGATTTGAGCCCAACTTGGTGAAAAAGCAACCCAACCTGAGACTGGCTCAACGTATAATTTTTGCCCTTTGAATTTGCCTGATTGGTTTGGATTGAGTTAACCCATTTTGACAATACTAATTTTGATAGATTCTTTCTCTTTTCTCTCTTAGCCGGTCGGCTTTTTACATTGATGATGGCTGCGGAAGTAATTAATCCGATATTTTCTTTTGACTTTATAATCAGCATAGTCGGCAATGATTCCATTAGTCAACAATCGATACTATTGGTGTTTCTTGCACTCTTATCGCTTCTCGTTACTTCATTTTCCTACAAAATCATATACTTTTTTAATTGGATAAATTTTATTGAATTATTTAATTACTCAATTATTTCTATTTATTAACCTTGAGTTTTGATAAATTTTTCTTTGAATCTTTAAAAATGATATTTGTGTTGTATTTTAAATTAAAAGATAAAAGTTAACTTCAACATTGTTTAAAAATATTTGAATATCTATATATAATTGAAAAAATATATTTATATATAATTATCTATTGCAGTTTATCTTACTAGTTTTGAAAAACATACCTTTCAGGAAATTTCTATATCCTATCATATTTTATTTTTAAAATATAAGATGCCCTGATGAAATGACAGTATTAGTATCTTTGGACTTAAATTGAAAATATATACATTATAATTTTAGCATGTTATTTGTGTAGCCAATAATTTAAGTTGCAAATTTCAGTTTAACCATCAAATTTCATTAATATTTTTGTGTTATGTCGTATTAATTATACAATTAAAAATTGTTTAAAATATATTGGGTAAAATTAGTTATTAAACTATATTCAATGGTTATTGATTAGTATTTCCCTAAACCACAATATTGTTTTCATATTTTATTGAATTATTTATAATATTACTGACTATTAATTCAATACTCATCGAGTATATTCCTAATATATTATTTACATGAAAATGAAATTTGCATTCAATGGTTAAATATTGAATATAAATAAGCTCAATTTTATCATAGAACAATTGAGGAGAAAAAAGATAGAAATAAATACATGTATTATATGTGAGAAAGAATGATTCATTGATTAAATATAAATAATTCTAAAAGTTAAAATACCACAAAAATAATATTTAAATATAAAGAAATTAAATAACTAAAAAATTATAGAAACTAAAATCAAAACATCACAATAATTTCTAATACAGCCAATTGATTTTATTTTTTTTTTGGTGTCAAGAGCAACAACTTCATTACATTCATCAAAATAAAATGCCTATATTACAATGATAAGGAATAAGTAACAGCCTAATAGAATATGCAATATAAATAGAAGTTAAATTTTACAAATAAAAATTGCAATCAAACGTAAGGTAGAAAATCGTAAACTACTCAGCATTTGGTAGAAAATTCTAACAGATAAATAGATTTAATTTCCGTTTCTCAAATCAATTTAAAATCTTGCAAATAAAGATTGAAAGATCTATGTAAAAGAATAATTTTGTACAAATAGGAATTATTTCAGCAGAATAAAATTTTTATTGTGGGAGAACACTACCAAAAAACTAGAATGAAAACTACACACAGATTCATATTTCATTTTGTAAACTGTGGTGAACCCTTTACAAAGTACGATCTAAGCTAGATACAAAGCTCAAACCTTGACACACACACACACACACACACACACAGGGGACCTTCTGAAGACTGGCTTCCAACGCTGCCCTGTAGGCCAAGACCAGGTTTTCTCAGCCAATTGCTTGTTGAGTTACATTTTTTGTTGGACCCTTGTACCAATACAGACAAATCCAATCTCTTACCAGGAATCAATAGTCTTTCGTTCTACTAAGTTTGCTTCATTTGAATCCACGGTCCAGACGCAGGACCCAAATCCTTGTTACAGTCATCACAACAAAATTTTCAAACATCGTTGAGCCCATGTTTTATTTATCCAAAACACGAGGCAAGAATATTCTTGTGTACAGGGATTTCCCACATAAAAAATAAATTGAATTTTAGATAGTTTAATTCGGTTCAATTTGTAATTTAATTTGTAAGTTTGCGAACTTTAACTATAAAATTTGTTGGTCACAAAAAATATTATAAAGCCTATGAATTAGTTCAACTCTAATTAATCTATCCAAATTTTTATCCACACAAATCAATTTATATAAATTATAATTAAAATGAATTAAATTTTGAATAATTTGATCCGCTTAAATTCATGAATCATGATCTATTTGACACTACTCGATGAGTGCATCTTACTTGGATTCCAAAAATACAAATGTCAACTTAATAATTTTGTAAAGAATAAAAGTTTGTCAAAAAGTTGATTAGAGAAAAAAGAAACGAAACATAATAAATAAAGTGAAGAAACTCACTCTCACTTATTTTCCTACACAAATTTGTGCAATTATCCAAATCTAAATTACCTTGATTTGATTTATTCACCGATTGAATTTGTTTGAATTGTGTATTTTTAAGTTCATCTGTCATTTTCCAACAAAGAATAAAGTATATACCAAGAAGATCCTTTATTCCACTTTGATCCCTCGACAGCTTCAAAAGCCACTAAGAAGAGAAACATGTTTCCTCACATGGGCACTGCCAAAGCCTCAATGGCATTCTAAATTATTGATGAGATTCTGCAGTTTCCTCCCATCTGCAACCGTTTCAGTGAATCAAAATGGATCTCAAGTCTCAACTGCAACTTCAAGGCCAGAGGCTGCTGCCCTGTCTATGTCCGTGATCGCGGTTACAATGAGGAGGAGAAGGATCTCGTATTAAAATATGATGGTAAGTTTGACGTTTTATGGTTTGTTTGGGAGAAGAAAGACGAAAGAAAAGGATTAAAAAAATAATGAGAAAATTATTTTTATTTTCTCACCTTCCTTTCTATTTCTTCAGCATCCAAACAAATTAATCATTGAAGCAAAAGGGCAGCCCATAATCTTTGGCAATGTATGCTATATGAAATATAATATATATACGGAGTACAAGCACCGTTTAAGATATCTTTGCAATTGGCATATTCTGCTATTGATTTTGCTGTTATGTTACCAAGTTATTAACCACTGTTTGAATGATTTCTTCGACTCTCTTCAGTATTTTCTCGTACTGCTTTGATCTATTGTGATAAAGAAATCCGTGATGCACCACTGTCAATTTCCTGCCACATACTACGATTTGATAGTATATTGGTATATTATTATTAACGGTATACCGTAACGTCCTCAATTTCTAAGAATTTGCAGCATAACTCTTCCCAAAATATTCATGACCCATATAATAATTAACAACTTGAGATCCAGAAGTTTTCAGCTTACATATACAGAATGATAGTGATATTTAATGTCATCGCTGCATTTGGTAATTCATGGCAGCGGTTTGACAACACATATGCGCCATTTCAGTGTTGAAAAATATTCAAAAAATGGTGAAAAATAAATATACGAAAAGAATTGAAAAGAGGAAATTATTAAGTAAAGCACTTTAAAAAAAATTATGTTTAAAATAGTAATTTCTTCATTGCAGATAGTATTACAGAAATTCTACTCTAGAATATAATGATTAATTAAAAATATAAAAACTGTAATTTTTTTATTCTTATAATGATAATCAATTCAATAGAAATTTAATAAGAAGACACATGAGAAAATAAAAACTCTTTTTTATTTATAGAGTTATAAATATTTTTTATTAAAAAAATCATATAAATAAATTCAATTATTGAACTTCGAAAAGAAATGAATTTTCATTTCAAAACTCATAACTTTATATTAAAAAATTATAAATTTACTTTTGAAAAGATATATTTTTTTATTAACATATGTTTATATTAAAAACTCTTTTGTTATTATTATTAGGTAATAAAAAAAATTACAACATTCAGAACACAGGTAAGATTTACCCGAGTTTCAGCATCAAGCATATAACTCCATAAGTACAACTCTACTCTACTGTCTATAGATGGGAAAATGAATTCATTCATTTGAAATAGCAATGAAGCAGAGAGGATTTGGCAGAGTTGCAGCATCACTATAAACCATGAATCCTGGAATAAATACATAGGAAAAAGCTAAATTCTCGTCCTAAAAAAAAAAAAAAATCTAGCAAAGAGCGACGCTACCATCAAAATAAATTAAATAAGAGATGAGAAGAAAAAGGAGCAAACTCATAAATTATCAAAATGACACAATGAATCATGAAAACACACCTGTGAAGACACAGAGACTTTGTGAGTTATAGCTAACACTTAATATTTCCTAAATCAACGACTTATCTATTACCACAGAGATGAGAATGATAATGGCTTATGTTGGATGATTTATCACAATAATAGCACAAAGAACAGTTATGCTTTTGGTGTTGGTTTGTTTTCACTATTCTTCTTTATGTTCTATGTCTGATGTTAACATCTTCATGCGTACATGTTATGTATCATCCATATTTGTTTTGGTAGCATGGTTCATACCGTCAATGACTGAGACCGTTTCTTGTACTCAACAAAGATTGAGTACAGAGAGGTCTCAAATATGCAAGGAGAGACCCAATGCTCCAGAAGAAACCAAAAAAAAAAATCATGAAAACACACCTGAAAATGTGTAGCATTGAGCTTCTTAATACTATAACCCAGCTGAAATGTTCCAGAAGAATTGATATCAGAAAGAATCATGTTTCTTCTGTAAACGTATTTACAAACCCTGGAAGCCAAATCAATTCTTTTAGTATACGAGGATTAAACAGAAGCATACAGAACTATTTCTCTTCTTGCTCACAGACGAGAACGCGAGGATGGAGGACATGGAGGCTGAAACAACATACTTATGGCCATTGGTGGGCTGCCCAAGTCAAAAAGCCCGTTTCTTTCTTTTGTTTGTCTCTGGGTTGGGCTTGTAAGAGACCACTCTTTCTTCTCCTTTTTATTTTGCAAATGAATAAACTATTTTTATTGATGATGGAAAAAATATATTTCTTACCAAAAATGAATGAATCAGTTTTTCCTATGCAATCACATTTTTTTTTGCCAACAAAAGATTAAAAAATAAATTCTTATACTCTTTTTTGTAATTTAAAAGAATATTTTTAATCTTATTGTAGCATTATCATCTTATAATTGTTGTCTCTTTGATTTCGTGGCTTGTCAAAAAAAAAAATACGGTATCAGAATTCTTAATATTTCCATATCAGAAATATTTTTTGAAAACTAGATATAAATAATCAATCATGTTTATCTTATTTTTCTAATATTATTTGACTCCCTTGCTATTTGTGCGTTGTAGTTTCCAATGATAACAAATCTAAACACAAGTGAAAATCGATATAAAACCCTAAAAACTAGCTGATAATGCACTGATGAAAATGATAAACAAATTGAAGGGGAAAATTCATGCTCGTGCAAAATTGAATAGGTCTATCCCATATTTATTAATAAATAAATATTAAATATACATATTTTAAGTAAATAATTTTCTATTTTATTAATATTACTAACTAAAAATTCAAAAAAAAAGTTTATTTTTATTAAGATTTTGCTCATATCATTTAACTCATTCTAAATTCATGCCTTGCAATATTGGGTCAAAGTTATTATGCAATGATTCAAAATAATTAAGAATAAATAATACAACAGAAGAACTCCTAAAAATATAAGAAATCTGTTAACATAAAACTCAATAACAAAAATAAAACCAAAACCAAACAATTACCAATTACTATTGGAGTCAAACAATAATTCTTAACATGGAACAACATCTTAGGCACATTTTCTCGACTTTGTCACCAAATTTCCAAATCTAAAGAATATAAAATGAAGGAAACCGTGTTACATTCCTTCTAAAGCACGAGGTCAAATGACAGAGGAAGTTTCTGATCAATTTTCTCTCTTCCTCTGTAAGTCTCTCCCCTTGTTTAACGGTACCGCTATATTTTCTGTGATAGCAACCAAGAAGGACTACGCAACCCTGGGCAGCATAACTAAGAAATTCCAACTGCATATGTTGACAAAAAGCAAAATTTTTCAAAGGCGATGAGTTCTCCTACTTCCACCCTCCTTTTACTACTTTTCTTAATCTTTCTGGTTCCTATTGTTCTAATGTCAGACTCAGATAATCTCCAAGACAACAGAATTCTTCAGTGCCTTTCTGAACATTCTAAAGAACCCAGCCCCTCAATCTCTTCAGTCACATATTTTCCCAGCAACCCTTCATATTCAACCATTTTGCAGTCCAACATAAGAAACCTCAGATTCAATTCATCCTCCACCCCAAAACCATTCTTCATTGTTGCACCCACACATGTTTCTCACATTCAAGCATCAATAATCTGCTGCAAAAAATATGGGCTTGAAATCAGAATCAGAAGTGGCGGTCATGATTATGATGGCCTCTCTTATATATCTGAAGTCCCATTTGTTCTCCTGGACATGTTTAATCTTAGATCAGTGGAAATCAATTTGGAGGATGAAAGTGCCTGGGTTGACTCAGGGGCAACACTTGGTGAAGTCTATTACAAGATTGCAAAGAAAAGCGAGATCCACGGCTTCCCAGCTGGGGTTTGTCCCACAGTTGGTGTTGGAGGCCATTTCAGTGGAGCTGGTTACGGGAATATGATGAGAAAATTTGGACTTTCTGTGGATAATGTCTTGGATGCAATATTGGTTGATGTTAATGGAAAAGTCATGGATAGGGAAGCGATGGGGGAAGATCTTTTCTGGGCAATTAGAGGAGGAGGCGGGGCTAGTTTTGGTGTGATTGTTTCCTGGAAAATCAAATTGGTTCCTGTCCCGGAAATTGTCACAGTTTTTAGGGTTGAGAGGACATTAGAAGAAGGAGCTACCGACATTGTTCATCGATGGCAGTATGTCGCTGATAAGATAGACAAAGGCCTGTTTATTAGAGTGGTGGTGTCGTCCGTGCACAGAAAGAGTCAAAAGACAATAAGAGCAAAGTTTGTTGCTCTGTTTCTCGGGAATGCAGATCGGCTGTTTGATATAATGACTAGGAGTCTACCTGAGCTGGGTTTGGAGAGAGAGCAGTGTATTGAAATGAGGTGGATTGATTCAATATTGTATTGGTCTAATTATCCGTTAGGAACAACAGTTGATGTTTTGCTTGAAAGACAGCCTACATCAGAGAAGTTCTTGAAGAGGAAATCTGATTATGTACAGGAACCAATTCCCAAAGCAGGTCTCGAAGATATATGGAGGAAAATGATGGAACTGGAAAAGCCTGTACTAGCATTAAATCCTTATGGTGGGAGAATGAGTGAGATTTCAGAGCTTGAAACACCATTTCCACACAGAGCTGGTAACATCTACAAAATTCAGTACTCTGTGAATTGGAAAGAGGCAGGTGATGACGTAGAAAATAGATATTTAGGTCGGATTAGAAGGCTCTATGATTACATGACCCCTTATGTGTCAAAATCACCAAGAAGCTCCTATCTCAATTACAGAGACGTTGATTTGGGTGTCAACAGAGTGGGTAATAGTAGTTGTGCAGAGGCTAGTATATGGGGCAAAAAGTATTTTAAGGGGAACTTTGACAGATTGGTGGAGGTGAAGACTATGGTTGATCCAAGCAATTTTTTCAGAAATGAACAAAGCATCCCATCTCTTGCATCTTGGACAAGTGTAATGGCAGAATAGAAGGTAATCACACTCCGCATAGATAGATTCATTCAATTTTACTCATCGCACACTTCGTAGAATTTGAACCAATGAAATCACTGAATAAATTTACCGGCTTAAATCAAATAGTGTGCAATGAGTAATACTAGATGGATCAAAATAAGTGTAACCAGCATTATATCATCTCAATTATTTGGAAATGTAATTGTAATTTACCTTATGTAAACTAAACATATGTTATCTATTATTTGGTTTCCTACTTTTCTCTTTGGCTATTAGTATATATATTTGTTACGCTCTCCATTTTACCTAACTATTTGCATATTTCTTTTATTTTATAGAATTACCTAATGACAATCCAGGGCTATGTTTTTCCCTTCCGTAGAAAGTGAAATATATATATATGTGTGTGTGTAAAGAATTAATGCAGTGTCACAACTTTCTTATATCACTTCCACATCTCTTTCATTCTAGAACGGGTTTAATGTAAAAAGGAAGTCATGCGAAATTTGACAGGAAAAATCATCTGTGAGAAAAGATGAGACAATGATGAAAAAATAAAGTGGTCTGATCGAGTCATTTTCCAAAAAGCAAGCGAAAGCGGGAAGTAATACCTAATGGTCACTGAAAGACAAATGTTGACTGAACCAGGTAATATCTTCGGGCTCACTGATCATGTTTTTAAAACCAGTTTACACAAGTAGAGCACATGTCTGGTTCATTCAACGTAATGCTAGTGAATCCGTTTTCTCATAATAGTGACCAGAAAGACATACAACATTATCTTATGATTTGTTCCGTTTTCTTCTCCGTTCCATTCATATTTGTCATCTCATAATTGTATAATGCTGCCTCGAGGTAAATGGTTGAGCTCACTTCTACTCTCCTGTCACTGAGGAATTCTAGTCTATATTTTATGTCACGGTTTTTAACCAGAAGCCAATGCAGTAACCAGTCTTCCTTGTTTAGGTAATGCAGCTCTTCCTTGATGTTGGGCGTAGCCATTATGGTCCTTTGCATCAATTGGCCCTAAAATCTGTAAAAAAACGATATCAGTTACTTTGCTTCTTACAATTAAAATGCTCGCCATGATTACTCTCTAATTCCTAGAAATGTTACAAAAATGAGTGAGCCATCGCAACCTATGCAAGCGAAGCAAGATATAAATCTGTCTGCCATGCCGAGAAGGAACAGAACTGGCATATTCAAGGGTCCAACAAATAGCTTTTGTCAAAGGTTGTGCTCTTGGAAGTGTATCAAAATCCTATGTCAACCACAAAAGGAGAACCAGAAAATTATTGTTACTAATTTTTTTCTCTTCCTAGGGTGCTGGCCTTTACAATGGATTTAAATCTAAGGAGAACATAGCGAACCTCTCATTGATGTAAAGCTTCTAAACCACAATGTAGTAACATTAAAACAATATTACCAATAACATAACACAATTTAGTATTTTTCTTTTTGGGGCGTTTCTACAACATTATTTCATCAATTTTCTTGAGCTAACAAGGTAAGAAGTGTCTCTATATTTGTATGAAGGTATGCCATAATCAATGAATGCAGAAATGAAATTGCTTCACCCCCCCTTAAATCGACATCTAACTCACATCCACACGCAAAACTGGTGGGAGCATGGGATCCAAAACCGAGTTTCACCAGTTTTATACATGGATATGAATATGGATTGGATGGATTTAAAGTGCAGAAATGAGTAAGTCATTTGTTCACCTCCCCTACATTGCATTATATAAATTATTTTCGTAGCAGAACTCATGTCACAACGTTATGACCCATATGACAATAACAAGATAAGAACTAAGTTTTAGCTTACATCACAGAAAACAGAAGTCATCATATGAAGAACGATTGCGTTATTTATCATGGCTATATTAGCTAGCAGGACTTGACCTCAATCGCGGCAGTTTAACAACACAGTAGTACCATTCCAGAATACAAATATAAGATTTAGCTGAGCTTCAGCATCACTAAAAAGTAGGAATCTTAAACCCCATGTACAATTTGGCAGCAACACCAACTCTAGGCTACAGTCTACGGATGGGAAATGAATTCATTCATCTAAACTAGCAATACAACCATATAAGATTTGACAGAGTTTTAGCATCAGTACAAACCTAGAATCATAGAACAAATACAAAGGAAAAGGCTAAATTCCTCTGCTTTCAAGGTTGAAATAACATTTCTACGCGAAAAGCAATGCTACCATCAAAATAAGTTAGAACAAAAAGCATGAATAACACCTAAAAAGCAAGTTGACAAATTATCAGCATGACAACCAGCACGGAAACTCACCTGAAAATGTCTAACATCAATCGTACGGAGGCATTTCTCTTGTGCTCACTCTGTTAACGATGCGAGACAAATTCCGAGTGCCTTTTGCAGAAATCGGATAGAAACGAGCGCACAAAAAATGGGGGCTGCAACAACAAAAATTTGGCTGTTGGACTTGTCATGCGAAAAGCCCATTTTCCCTTTGCTACTTCTTGGGCTGGGCTTGTAGCTGAGTATAATAATAATTTGCCTACAAAATATGATGGCATGAATTGACGGAATACATATGCTCCAGTTAAACATTTAACGAACATGAATTGATCATAAAACTTGGAACATCACAAAGTTTAAAAAAAAGAAAGGGGAGATGATTGTGGTACACCGTTAATACAATATTATATTCATACATCTTCAAATCTAATCATTAATATATCATCATGTAATATGTCAAACTTAACTTTAAAAAAAATAAACTTAATGTACAATCAAATTTAATTATATATTAATACACTACTACATTTATAATATATTGTTGTCACAACCCGAACCTGATCGTAATCGGCATGGATTTCGATATTCGATATTTATAAGCCTTGCCACTAATTTCCCTAATTTTATCCAAAGGAGATCTCCCTATTTTTGTAAAGATTCAAATCATACTATACATTGTTACATAAAACCAAATAGAATTTCTCTTGTTTTTTGAACCTTTTCGAGGGTCACTCACCCTAAATCACAAAACCTATATATTCTCAAATACAACAGCATGCTCACCATGCACAATACTACATAACTTATATATATATATATATATATATATATATATATATATATATATATATATATATATATAAATGATTCAACATATTAAGTTTTAAATAAATATAATACTATATGTATACCTCAATCCTAATCTTAATCTAACTATCAAAATCCTTCAACCAAACTGTCTTTGATTCTCCATGGATGTAATAAAGTTCAAGCATTCTTATCTTAACTTGAAAACATTAAAAAATAAACAAAATGAGTTACGAGAACTCGATAAGCATATATCTACCATTACTAAACCTTGAATCAAGTATATTAAAAGTTTATATGGTGATTAGGTATTTAATATAGAAATAAATACAATTTATACTACTTAAGTTTCTAAAATAAATACAATTTATACTCCCTATGTGTTAAATAAATATAATGCCTATATGTATACCTCAATCCTAATCTTAATCCAACTATTAAAATCCTTCAACTAGGCCGCCTTTGATCCTCCATGGTGCAATAAAGCTTAAGCATCCTTATCTCAACCTAAAAACATTGAAAAACAAACAAAAGAAGTTACAAGAATTCAATAAGCATATATTTACCTTCACTAAACCTTAAATCCACTATATTAAAAGTTTATATGGTGATTAGGCATTTAATACAAAAATAAATACAATTTATACTCCCTAGATTTCTGAAATACACAGAATAAAGCCTTGGATCGAGGATTTATTTGTACATAGCCTAGATTTCGTATTTCATGTCATAAGTTATAAAGATTCCAATTATTCGCTGGCACAAAATGTCATCATCATATCACACATACCCATTCCAGGCGGTTATCACACTTACAATAGCCAATAAGGCTCAATCATATTAAATTATTATAATCATATCCATCAGATATATTCAATCATAAATAAGATCCCATATCACATCATATTACATATTAATCATAATAAAAGTATATGTATCCATCTTTTGACTTTCAGGTTAACATTATACCTTTTACAAGTTGCCTATGCTTATCCCTCCAAAGTCTACCTTATATCATTCACATGTTGTTGCCAGGAATTTTCCATTTGGGTTTTACATATCACATTTCTCATTTCAAATGTCATTCATGACATATTTCATATCATAATATACACAATAAAGCTCAGTTTTATAATTATAAGATTCGATACAATATCAACATAAGGCAATCATGCTATCATCACTGGGTAAATTAAAATACATAAAACAAGATATATAGCAACACCATGCCCTCTTATATAACCACAATATTCATTCATAATTTGATGTAAATCGCACTACACTTTTTAGTATACTAGTAATGACATAAGTTTAATCATATTACAAATATCATTTACCCTTATATTTCAATCATGATTAATCAATAATCAATAGTAATCATCATTATGCCTCACAAGGCAAACAATATTCTTTCAAATCAATAATTACTACCTCATCACAAGTATCATTTCCAAATTCTCTCATACATAATCGCACAATTGATTTTATAGTGTATGTGTGTGTGTGTGTGTATTATAAGTCACTAGTACCTTATTGTAAGATTTCTCGTTGAACAGATATATAGTCTTTATCATTTACAAGAAACATTATAAATGATGATATTTAAATACTTTAATATTAAAACATTAAAATTAGAGCGCAATATATATTCACCTAGCAATACTAATCCACCCTTGGAACCTTTGAAGCGTCTATTTTCCTCCTATCATCATCATTTACAGAGATAAATTATAATTATATAAACATTACTTATCTTCTCTTCATATATTACAAATCCTTATTCAAATTATAATATAATAGGATTCCATATCATTCATTCCTTATATTTCCCAATACTAATTGGTAACCCAATTATGCCACTTAATAGTTTTAAACTTTTACTTTCTTTTTTTAGCTTATTGTCAAAATATCAAAAATTCTCATACATAACTTTCCAAATCAAGGTATAAAACAATCAAAACATCAGATCCTGTACTACAAATATACTTTAAATACACCAGTTTAATACTCCTCAAATATAAAATCTTTGTTTTATGAATATTACACCAAAAATTTGAAATGAAATGATAATATGCGAATTTTCTAAATCAAGTTCAATTCCTTAAAATATTGAGATGCAATACTTCAAAAATATTTTATTTATATTATCTTAGCATTCTATATCATAAAAATGATATTTCTTACAAATGACATCATATATTAAGAATACTCTAAAAATATATTCTCTGATTCAAGCTTAAATTTCCCATAATATAAAAATATAGTACTTTAGACTATCACGTTATAGCATGAAAAATATTATTTTCAAAAGGCAATATTCAAAGCTATGTTATACATAAAATGAGTTTCACTTAGATCAAATTAGACTTTTGTGAAATATTAAAATCTAATGCTCTATATTTATTCTAACTACTTTATTCTACCAATTTGTATCATAAAAATCATATTTTATTCATAAATATCATCATATATATATTAAAGATATCCAAAATGGGTTTTCTTAAATCATATATATATATATATATATATATCAAGATAATAAAATAAAATATTCTATTTATATTTTAATCACTCTATTTTATACTTCATACAATAAAAATCCTATTTTTCTCATATTTCATTATATCTCATAAATGTAAAATGGATATTTTGGAATAACTATCAAATTATTATAAAAATTAAAAGTTTATGATATAGGTTTGTTCACCGTTATCAAAGTCATCTCGCCTCGTCAGCAGGGAAGCTCGTTGGATCACCAGCAAAAGAGGATTCCAAATTGTTCAATTATACACAGTATAGCACAGCTCCAACTTGATTTTTTGCCGCCCCCTCGTACTACCTGGAAGGATTAAATTCCTCTAAAGTATAAAATACATTTAAGAAGATAAAATATTTAATTTCATCGTTGTCTTTTTATTTATAAAATTATGAATTAAAATTAATGGTAAAATTTGAAACTTTAATATCTAAAGTACATTTTATAAATGTACTTTAAAGAAGTCCAATCCTACCGTTGGCCAAGGATGACGATGGTGTTGGCGGAAGCCACGAACATTGGCCGGAGATTGCATGCTTGACGGCTTCGTGCAGCTCCTGTGCGCCGTTGTTTGTTACTTCTTGCAGATGTGGGTCACGGTCACAACAAGCAGCAGCGGCGAGCTGAGCTACTGTTCGACATCACTCACAACAACTGGGGAAAAGACGCCAGTAGCGAGAGAGAAACGGGAGCTGGGATAGAGAAAGATGGAGAAAGGCACCGGAGATGGAGTGAAGAAAGAGAAGTAAAATCTTGAAAAATGAAAGAAGAATAGCAGCTGCAATGAAAAAGGGAAAGAGAGGGCTAAAAATCGTGAAAAAAAAAAGAAGGGGAAATTTTTAAAAAATAAATAAATAAAAAGAGACCAGCCAAGAGAAATAATCTCATACTTCTCATGTGTAATTGTCCTTTTTTCACAATAAGTTTTGACCATTAGATACTTGAGTTTTCTTTCAGGTAAAGACCAAAGGAAAAATAAATTCAAATTATATTGTAGTTTAGAATAATCATGAAATATAAGCAAATTATTTTTATAAAACTGGTCTTATATAAAAATTTCAACTAGTTTTAATTTTCCTTTAATATATAAAAATATATTTTTGCAATAATCTAATAAATTTAGAATTCCTAAAAATGGTTATTCAAATTTTTCCACAATCTTTCAAAAATAATTTATCTAAATACAAGCAATTTATTTCACAATGATTAATAAAATTATTTCCAATTTTGAAAATTTTCTTATGAAAATATTCAACAAGTCTCAAATCAATAATGATCATATATGAAAATAAATAAACAAATTTCAAATATTATTTTCAATATTCTAGAACTTCCATTATGAAAAATAAATTTAACATCAAATATTAATTAAATCAATAATCAATCACCCACAAACATCAAAATTTATATAATTTTAAATTTCAATTTGGGATATTACAACTATAATTTCTATTGATAAATAATACACCAAAATAGTCAATAACTTTTAATTGAAATGATATATGATATTTCTTAAAGGTGTTGTATCTTCTATTGCATTTAAGATTTGATCCTTATTCCTTACTTATATGTTTAATAGTTTGACTACTTCTCTATTTACAACAATAAATAAATAAATAACACTTCAAAGTAGTAATTTAACACTTATTTTTTAATATAATTTTAAAAAAAATCAAGCTTCCATTACATGCAACAGGCATGTAATAGGTTGTTTGATTAGGAATAATAATATGAGAAGTCTTATGTTCTATGAAATAGAAAGGTTGTAGATTATTTGATTAACTACTATCTGCCAAATTAGGAAAAATAAAATTTTTTAAAAAAATTTTACTTCTTATAAAATATAAAAAATTGCTTACTGACCTCCTTCCTAAATAAGTTCTATTTCCTATGTTATTATTTGAATAGAAAAATAAAATTATCCTAATTAAATTTAATTAATAATAATTAAAATTTATTATTTATATTTTAATAATATTAATAATATAATAATTATTTTATTAATACTTTCTAT
The DNA here is from genome assembly GCA_020226215.1 of Sindora glabra. Lineage (NCBI taxonomy): Eukaryota > Viridiplantae > Streptophyta > Magnoliopsida > Fabales > Fabaceae > Sindora > Sindora glabra. The sequence goes on from CM035235.1 coordinate 72,975,875, forward strand.
TAAGTTTAAAATTTAACCAAATAAAATAGAGAAAGTTATTTCTTAGAAAGTGTCACTTTCTCAATGTCAATCAAACAACTTAAGTTTACATAGAAGATTATTTTATGATAAGTTTAATTTCTTACAAGAAGTTATTTTTCTTGTGAACTAAACGATTTTTAAGATTTTGAAATTTTCTTGTATACCCTTAATTATGTCATGTATACGTAGTAATACTCAATAAATAAAAGACAATTGTTAACTTTTATAGCTTTTAATATTTTAAAATTTGAAAAATAAAACTTTAATGCACATAAAACTCATAAAACTAAAAAAATGAATAATAAAATTAATAACTATCCTTTAAAGATATTGCAAAAATTTAATTAAAAACCTTGACACGGTGATATTTTTTAGCTATAAATAAAACACATCTCTTTTTTCCCCTCATAAGTAGCCTCATTCTCTTTATTATTTGATTTCAAGCTTAATACCTTTCTCTATTGCTTTCTTTGCAAAATCTTAGATATCTTTTAGTCTTTAACCACAAGTCAACAAACTATTAATACTTTTTCAACTAACACCAATGTCGAAGCAAATGTTTTAATATTTTAAGCCACTAGTTTAATTACTTCTATTTCTCATATCTTCACTTTTTTACACAATTTTTAAAATATTTTATTTATATTTTTTTGTATAACTTTTAAAATTATATTTAAGTGTTAAATATTTCTTATGTATTTGATAAAATGTTACAGCAAAAATTGAAACTAACTAAACAACGATCATATTTCAAATTACTAGTTCAAACAATAAAAGGTGCTTTTTTATTTTTATTTCTTTGATGTTCATCCTGTTCATTTTTTTATTTTTTGCACATATTTTTAAAATATTTTTGTCTGTACTTCATTTGTATAATTTTTATTGTTGCATTTGAATGTTAGATACTTATTATATATTTGATAAAATATTATAAAAAAGATTGTCAAACAATGATTACAAATAAAGAAAAAGTAAGAAGCTTATGAAAGCAATCATTTTTTACAATCTTAGAAAAGGCAAAATGTCTTTGACCTTTTACAAATAGATAAATCTTAAAAAATTATATAAAATTAACATAAAATTTGTCCAAAACAAATAATTGAATATAAAGTTATAACTTTTCAAAAATTTTAACCTAAAATACATATTTTTGGTGAGATACTAAATTTATTCAATTTTAATCATAAATATTCTGACAGAAAAAATTAAAAATTGATATTAAAAAAAATTAGACAAATATTTTACATCAATGTTTACTAAAAAATCGACATAATAAGATATAAGTCGAGCGTGAGTCAAAAATTAATGTATAGTTAATTAAACATCCAATATCAATCAATTATTTTGTACTAGTGTAGTGAGATAAGAATGGTTGTTAATAATAAGATTTACAAGAGTTAAGTGAGATGGGAATGGTTGTTAATAATAAGATTTTCAAGAGTTAGCAATGACTTTTGTTATAACAATCACATTTGTGCCGATACCGGTGATTATCACCTTCACTTGCTATTGTTACATTAAAGATAGTTGTAATGGTGGTTATCATTGCATTAATAGTAGTCAATAACAGTAGCTATCCATAGAAGGTGTATGGCCAACAATGATAATCATGGCGATTGTCACCCAATGCGATCATATTAATGTTAACAGTATAAATTATAAGTGATTTATAATTGACACTTTAATTTGTATGTGAGTATGTATTAAAATTTTTTTATCATAAATGGATAAAATATGTTCTTTTATATTTTATTCTCTAATATCATGATTGTATTAGATTGATCCTCTTGTAAAAATTTTGAACTAAAAACACTCAGGTTGTAGAAGATTTACCGGTGAGATGGGAGAAATTTTTAGATCTTCTTAGGAATTATTCGATATCCACACTTCACTTTTACATTTTTTTTGTTGAAATTATAAAATATTAAGAGTATATACATTATTTAATACATTTTTGTGTGTTTGAGATGTGGGTTTATAAATTACGTATCGTTTGTATTCTTTTCATTATTTTTTTGGTGAATTTTATTTCTAGTTGTCGCCGTGCTAAATACTTATGTCCCTGCTAAATACTTACCTCGCAGTACTAAGTACTTTGCTTTTAAACTCATGTTAACAGGCTTTTGGATAGGAAATCTTTGCAATGAAAACTATGAGAATATGTTTCATTAATATATAAAATACAAGAATGCTTGGAGATGACTTTAAGATAATATACATATAATGAATTGCGAGTTTTATTAAAAAAAATCATAAACTTTGCAATATTTTATATAAAGGGTACTATTTTTTTCATAATATTATAAGTTATGAAAATACAATTATTCGCGTAAAATTTACAATTCACAATTTTATATAAGATCTTGCAATTTTTTTTTAATCCTTGCAACACAAAAATTTTTAAAAATTATTGCAAGATTTTATAAAAAAATTATAATTTTTATATAAAATATTATGAGTCATATATATACTACCTCAATTTGAGATAATATTAAAAAAATGTCCTTAAAATTAATATACATTAAAACTTCTAAAAAAAGAAAAATAAAATAAAATGTTATGTAGAAAATTCAAATCCCTGATTACCCACCTGGAAAACATCGAACCCTGATTATCCTCTTGGAAAACATTCAAGTCACGTATTTGCTACAGTTCTGACTTTTAAATATGAACAAATGAGTATGTAGCATAATTCTTGCGTTTTGACTTGCTCAGCCATAGGAAGTGGTCTTCTATACTCATACGCGTTGTCTACGCAAGTTGTGATATATATTCCACTTCCATGCCAAACGCTGACTTTTCTCCTTTAAATGAAAAAATAATTAAAAATGTATAAAAATTAAAGATTAAAGATTAAATATAATAAAAAATATAAAAATTTTAAAAAATATCGAATATAACTTAAATTTTTACTATATAAAATTATTTTAATTAAGTAAAAATAATATTAACATCATGATTATAAATTTGTTTCACAGAAATCTCTCGAACAGATCTAATTTCACTCCAAATTATATTAAAAATCCAACGAGTTCCCTCATAAACTTCATTATTTGCGTTTTTAGAGATTCATGGGACAGAAAGGCAAGTAGATTCTTCCGAATATCATGGAATATCCTCTGCGGATATAATTCAAGTTTCGCACACCAAATGGTGACTTTAAAATATGATAAGACATCACATGCGCCCGCCAAGTTGTAATCTGCACATGGACAAGAACATCCCACGTAATCGTACTACTCCTATATGATCTACGTCATAAAAGTGCTGGTGTCAATTTTTTTTTTCTTTTACGATTTAAACTCCTTATTATCAAGCCATAATCTAATAACTGAACATCCATTTATTTCAAGGAAATATATTTTTAAAGAATACAATTAAAATTTAAATTTAATTTATTATTAATATAAATTAATTTTATATTATTATTTATTTATATATTGTTATATCAATAAAAATTATTAAAATTTATTTATTGTTATTCAAAAACTATAACTAATTTTTTAATAATATATATTATTATCATTCACTAATGATATAAAACATTTTAGTATGCATAAAAATGAGATCTAAAATTAAATTTAAAATACAAAGTAAAGGCTATTATTAAATACAAGATGAATGGTGGAATTTGTAAAGTTTAGTTTAAGAATGCAAACAAGTTGAGTCGAATTGAATATTTGCATATTGGCGTTTGAGTTTGGCAATATTAAACAAGTTCGAATTCGAGCTCGATTTGAACATAAATTTAGATTATATTCAATCTTAAATGAGTCTAAACTAGCTTAAACGAATCTAAATGAATTTAAATGACCCTATAACAGTTTAATATATTTATATTATATATAATATAAAAAATAAAAATATATTTTATATTAAACTCATTTACACTCACAAACAATTCTAGTTTAATAATAAAAAGTTTAGGCTTAGCTTAAATAGTAAATGAGTTTAGTTCATTTAAGTTCGACACGTTAAAATTTAAATTTAAATCAAATATTTTACGAATTGATATCAAACTACTCAAACTACTCATGAATAATTCAATTTATTTGCAACTGCAATTTAGTCTAATAGATATAAAGTATTCAAAACTCAATATTAAATTCTATTTTTAATAAGTATAATATTTTTTAAAATATTTTACATTAATAATAGATTAAATTTAAACCCATATCATTATAAAATATTAAATGATAAAAAATAATTTATTTATATAATATTAAATATAATAAAATATTATCTATTTTAAAAATTAAATAATATTCATTCATTATTATGCCACTAGTTATTATAATTTTTTAAATTAATATATACAAATGATATATCACTCATTTATTCTATAAAAGCAAATGAATTTTTCAGTCAAAAATATTTTCTAGAAAAAATAAACGGAACCTTAAATCTGAATTGCAGTTTTCAAAATATACATGGTCTGCATTATGCATGCAATTATAAAATTGATTGTGAGTGACGATTGGGCGAAAAGGAAATTGTTCCATATACTGATCATGTATCTGTCAAATGAATATAATAATTAATTTTATTATATAGTAGAAAGAGCCTAATGGCATTAATTAATGTACGACATGAATTTTTTTTCTTAAATTTATCATTTGATCACATTATATGATCATTGGTTGCATTTGGCCGGACTTATTTGAATAGTTTAATTCTTCTTTAAGGAAAAACTAGTCAAATGTAGTTAGTTATGATTTTAATTAATTTTATGTGCCCATGGATTATTCTCCATGTTTTGTCTGCCTGGCTAACTCAACGGGAAATACTTTATCTCTTTATTGGTAACGAAATATATTATTTGTTGCTTTAGAATGAAGTAGCCACAATTAAAAAGATTAGCAAGAATGTTGACTGTTAATTAACAAATTAATCAGTCAATTTCTTCAAATCTTAATATTTTGATTGGTTCTAGTTGTGGACTTAGGGAAAGCTATAATAAATTACCAACCGTAGGTGGAGGTTCTATATAATCCTAGCAACTTAAAACAAATCAGACCTCAGCAACATATAAAAATGCAATTGCTAGGGACAGAGGGGATTAAGCTAGAGAATAAATATTACAAATCAATAGAAATTGATAATGTTGCTGCAACAGTCATATTTGATATTATTTTTTAAAAAAGTTCTTTTTTAATATTTATATAAGTTGTATTTTTTTTTTTAAAAATATTGTTAATGTTAATCCTTTCTGGCCCTAGTTCATAAGCGCAGCATATAAAAAACACAGATTCGGTGTTTCCTCCTATAAGAATTCTTTCTCCAACAAGAGGACAATATGAAAAGATAAAAAGGAAAAGAATCAAATTTATAAAAATTTGTATATATTTCTTTTAGTGAAAATTTTTAAGATAGTATTTAGTTCACCAAAATTATAAATTTTCATATTTAGTTTAAATTTTTTTTAAAAATATTTTTGCAAATGTAAATATTCATAAGGATGTTTTTACCCCAATATTCTTTAAAATATTTTTAAAAGAGAAGGTAAATATCTTTAATTTTCATAATATAAGAATATTTAATTAATATAAAAAGATTATTTTATTACTTCTACCTCTCACCATAATCAACCACCACTATCCATTATACTACTAACGATCATCGTCTATTATTATTCATTACCGGTAATTATTATTAACTATCATTGAATTCCAATTATTATTATCAATGACTATTTATTGCTAATGATCACCATTTATCATCACCCCTTACTAGTAACTGTTATCTATCACCATCCATTATTGGTAATCATTGTCAACTACTACTAATTGTCAGTAATTATTATCAACTATCACCTATCACTGATGCTATCATTTACCGTTATCAACTACTAGTTACCATCACTCTTCATTACTCATTATCAGAGTTTACAGAAGACAACCATTCATTATTAATTACCACTATTTACTATCGGTAATCACTGTCAATCACTACCCATTATTAATAACTATCACTAATCACTATTCATTATCAATTATTACTATCAATTACTATATATTATTGATGACTATTCAATTTTAAATGAAGAAGTTTTTATTAATTAAATAATATTTTTAAAATATTCAAAGTAATTAAATATATAGTAATATATTTTTAAAAATATTTTTAATTAAATTAAATATGAGAATGTCATATTTTCATAAATTAAATTTTTAAAAATCACATTTTCAAGAATATTAAAATTTTCGAAAATATTTGATTTTGCAAATCAAACACTACCTAAGGTTTCAATACTCAAGATGATGTAACAAGCTGTAAGATCATTTATTTAAAATTATTTAATTATAATTATTTATTTTTTAACAAATATGATTAAATAAATTCAATTTATTAATTTTTAAAATCATTATATAATATTGAGTTTTAAAATATTTAGACTATCATAGAATATACCGTCCCTTTTAGATATGAAAGAAATGCGACAAAAAAGAAAAAGTGAATATCTAAATTTTAGGACAACTATCTCAATTTTGGATCAATTTCTTTGTAGTATATGATATATTTTAAAGGATATAATGAAATGTTATAATTCTTAATGAATAATTATAAATTTAAAAATTATTTTTAATTAATTATCATTTATTAAATTTTAAATATTTAATATTTTCATAAAAATTATAATATTTTAGCTTTTTAAAAAAAAAATAGCCCATCCATAAATTTTTAGTAAGATTCTTGATTTCGTATTATAACAAAGGGTTGATGATGAGGCTTACAATCAATTTTTCTTAACCATTTTTGTGTTAAAAGGTTACGAGAGGAAAAAATCTACAAAACCCGAAGAGAAATTAATAAGAAAAGGTAGCCAAAAAGGGTTTGGCATAACAATGACTTTTAATCTATAAATGACCAATCAAAGATCTGTCAATGGTTAAGAAATGCATTGTTACATTCCTAAAATTACGAAATATTAATAAAATTATACTTAAATTATATAAAATTATAATTTTATTTCTAAATAATAATTTATACAAATAATTTCATTCTTTCATGTACTAATTCAAAAATAAAATTATTGGCATGAATTTTTAAAAAATAATAATTTTTTATTATCCAAAATTTATTTTATTAATGTAATAAAATTATTAATTTTATTTGTATATTATTTTTTAAACAAAAGAAGACAAAGGCCATGTGGACTCCATAGAGTGGAATACTAATTGGTTGTGTGCTGAGTAGGGTCCAATCGTCCAAGCAGGGATTGATGTGGAAAAGTCATTGTTGACTTTATCATTCCAAAATTAATTTTCAGCCCACCAAATGTGCCCTTGGTTGTTCGCCCCGGCAGTTCCAAAATACTCTTAGAAATTTGATATTTAGAATAATATAATAAGGTAGAGACTATTAAATAAGATCATTAAATTATTATTAAAATTTTTAATAATTTATTTAATAATTTATATTTTATCATACCATCCACTCAAATATTAAACTTTTAAAAATAACTTAACAGATACTTATTTATTATTTTCGATCTTCTAATTTCTCACATGGCTTTCGTAATCTTTTGTTACTAGAAAAAACTAAGTAGTCTAAAGGCAGAAGAAATCGGAGAAATATTTCTGGTGGCGTGGTAGTATTAAAATGTTTAATATTATTTTTTATATTTTAATAAATAAAATAATTATCTATAAATTTTAATATTTATTTCATTATATTAAAATATTTTATTTATTCAAATATTTTTATTTATTAATATATATAAATAATATTAAAATTTTAATACTACCGTAAAATAGAAAATATTTTCAAAAACCGGCTTCCCCCAACTAATCAAGAAGGGGAGCCCGCAGGTACCGGAAAGAATGGATTATTATGTGCCGTGACTCACTTTTCTAGCTTTTTTGTTTTTTTTTTGTGACAATATGAAAGGTCAAACTTTTGACTCGATTGTTTTTTTTATTTAATTATATAACAGATTGTTCATCTAAAAGATACGTAATGTTCTAGAGCAGCGAATCACGTCATGAGGGATTTTTATGATTCTAAATCAAAAGTAAACCATATATACCAAAATATATATATACAATAATTTTATTTTTTGTTTAATTTATTTATAATTTTAAACATTACACCCGTGTTTTTAATTATTAATATTTCATCTGCTTAAATTACTTTGATTCAAAATTTAATAAAAAACTTACATATATTGCATTTAATGTTTATTTCTTCAAATTTTAATTCAAACCCACGTTCATTTAAAATTAAATTATTTAAAAAAATTTAATTCTATTAAAAATTTATTTCCTATAATTTAATTTATAATTATCTAATAGAAAGTGTTAAATCAAAATTTTTACAGGTAAATTAATTTTAAATATGCTTCAAATTGAATCAATATTTAGGGAAGTAAAAATCACATATAATATATATAAATTTTTTATTAATTTTTTTTAAAAATAATTTAGATAAGTAAAATATTAATAATTAAAAGTATGAGTAGGTGATTTGCAACATTTAAAATTATAGGTGGACTAAGTGAAAAAAGATGAAATTATAAGTGGATAAAATATATTTTTAAAAAAATACTATATGTCCCAAAAATATTTTATATTCATTAAATTAAATTTTATCTACTTGTCCCATCTTCTTACATTTAATAATAATTTTTTATTTGTATTTGAAATTGAATTTTAAACTTAATTTTTAGTGCATATAATTTGCTAATATAAAAATAATATGAAAATAAAATTTGAGTCAATTATTTTTTTAATTCAAAAACTGAATTTCTCTTTCTTTGATTCTTTCTTCTAAAGAACAAAGACATTGATAAATGATTAATCTTGCTTAAATGAATAATAAACAGATCAACATGTTCTACATTTTAGATGGTTCCATCTTAATATTCCCCCCCCCCCATGCATAAGGTTATAATCGAGGTTCAAAATATAAAAGGAAAGCTTGTTTTTGGGGCTGAATGATCGCTTGTACTTGTACAGAGCATTTTAGATCGGAATATCTCTTAAACGATAATTAAAAAATTATTTATCCAACCTTTTTTTTGTCAAACTTTTTCACATAAGAAATAACAAAGCAAATCAATGAAGTGAATGACTATACACGAATGCTTTTCTACTGAAAGTTGTCAATTTAGTTTGGATATGTAAAATCCTTATGTAGAAAAATATAAAACATGAAATTCGGATTCATACATACCAAAATTCTAAAACTACGCAGCGGAAATATTCAGGATCTTGTATTTGTTTTTACTGGTCGAATTGTTAATCACTTCGGAAAAACAACTTGTTCACGAACTAAATCTTCCTTTTGTATGCAGAGAGAAAAGAGAGAGAATTTGTAAGAAGTTATGAGGAAATGATTTCTGACCAACCACTCATTTACTTCCTTCATCTGCCTATTTATAGGCGTTTATTGAGTCGGGGTATGGATCGGGGTATGGACCCATTTTGGGCGACCCGAACCCATGATCCAACATCTCCCACTCGCACATAATGGGATCCATTACTCTCTCAGCATTTCACAAGAGAACATTATCTCTTATTCTCTGCAACAAATCATACAAGAAAATAGGCCGTGTGACCAGCATACTTCGAGAGCTCTTTGCTATACATCTATTAGGAATATATAGCTTCTCGATAAATAATGAATCTTGAGTAGAGTTTAAGTATGCAATACCCTAGATCATTTTATCACATTTGAATTTCTCAAATGATCTCATTCATATACATCATATGTCATAAATATTATATTCACAATTATAGACACTCTATAATTGGTATACCGGTGAATACAAACATAATGTGATACGTTTAATGATCTTTCTCTTTTCTCAAATCTCTTGATTTTAATTTAATTTGCTTTTTCAGTAATGTCCCGCTAGACTGAATCTTTCATAGTCCTTTGGTAACATTCTAAAATAGCAATCATTAAATTTAAATCTCAAGAAATAGAATAAAGTCATAAGGGTACAAGTATAAGGACTTTATTCCTTCAAAGGTCTCACACATCAAAGCTGAGATCTAGACTTTGATCACCTTTATTGGTCATAATTTGCACACGTGGTATGAAACACGTGTTATGATATTCTCTCCTTTTTCTTATGGAGCATATGTCTTTTTATAATATATTAATATCATACAGATAATGGTTTAGACATACTTAATGTCTAACCTGAGTTCACCAATCTACTCTTTTTTTTTATTATTTCTATTAGAACTCACATCTGGCAATTTAGATAGATGAAGTGAATTCGTTAATTCACTTACGGTTTTATATATATAACCTCATCTTATTCATTAACAAGGCGACATTCATATTTTAAGCTTGGCTCTCGATTATCACTTAGATAAGAAGCTTAAAAATTGTCTCATCTCTTATCAATTACAAAAAATTAATTAGAGGTGATTACCCATGTGAGAGGGTAATCTTCTATCTGTCAGACATACTTTTCAATAACTAAAGAATATTCTAAGAAACATTCTTATATCAATATATGTAGGCTTATATAATAAACACAATTATTATTCAGACATGAATAGTCTATGAAGATTGTTAAAAAAAAATTATACTAATTGTATCAATATCTACGCAATCCTTAGGATTTCACATGTTTTATAAATACATCCCGAGGAATAGGCTTAGTCATAGGATCTGCTACCATCTCATGCGTAGAAATGTATTTCACATTCACTTCTTTACGTGCAATCATATCTCTTACAAAGTTGTACTTTGTGTCTATGTGCTTGGTCTTGCAATGATATTTGGGGTCCTTTGTGTATGCTATTGCTGCTTGGTTATCACAGTTTACTAAAACTGGATCAGCAATGTTAGTATTTACACCCAAATGATCTAAGAATCTTTTGAGCCACACCGCTTCTTGTACTGCTACTGAAAATGCTACAAATTCAGCTTCCATTGTGGATAAGGCTATGCATGATTGTTTCTTACTACTCCAAGATATGGCACCATTATTTAGTAAGAAGATGTACCCAGAGGTAAACTTTCTTTCATCTAAGTCTCCTCCCCAATCAGCATCACTATAGCCTTTCAATTGCAAATTATTTCCTTCGTAACATAATGAGTAGTCGGCAGTACCTTTTAGATACCTTAGTATCCTTTTAACTGCTTTCCAATGTGCTGGGCCTGGGTTAGATTGATATCGGCTTACCATACCAACAGCAAAACAAATATCTGGTCTTGTACACATCATTGCGTACATCAAACATCCAACTGCACTTGCATAAGGAACTTTTCTCATATATGTTTCTTCTTCTGGAGTCTTAGGATACATCCTTTGGCTTAGACTTTCACCTTTAGCAATAGGAGTGTCTATGGGTTTACAATGCTGCATTTGGAATCGTTCAAGAATTTTATTGATATACTGCTCTTGTGACAGAGATAATAATTTCCTTGAACGATTTCTTGAAATCTTAACTCCAAGAATATATGCAGCTTCACCCATATCTTTCATTTCAAAATTAGATGACAACCATCCTTTAATTTCATTTACATACTCCTTATTATTTCCAGCTATAAGTATATCATCAACATATAATGATAAAATTATAAACTTATCCTTGGACCTTTTTATATATACACAATGGTCTTCATCAATCATGACAAAATCATTTGACATAATCACGTTGTAAAAGTGAATATACCATTGTCTTGAAGATTGCTTCAAGCCATATATAGACTTTAAAAGTTTACAAACTTTATTTTCTTGGCCTTCTTTAATAAAACCTACAGGCTGTTGCATATAGATTTCTTCTTCCAAATCTCCATTGAGAAATGCAATCTTTACATCCATTTGATGTAATTCAAGGTCCATACTAGCAACTATCGCCAGTAATAAACGGATTGAGGTGAATCTAACAACAGGTGAAAAAGTTTCTTCATAATCTATTCCTTCTTGTTGTGTGTAGCCTTTTGCTACTAGTCTAGCCTTATATTTTTCAACAGTGCCATTAGCTTTACGCTTGATTTTAAAAATCCATTTGTTCCCAATGGCCTTACGTGTTTTTGGAAGATCAACAAGTTCCCAAACTTGATTTGATCTCATAGACTCCATCTCTTCTTCCATTGCTTTTGTCCAATCTTCCTTATTAGGGCCAGAGAGAGCCTCTGTGATATTTCTTGGCTCATCTTCATCTTGTGTAATGGCTACAAAGGCTTCACCACCTTCAATGTCAAAACGACGACGAGGAATACCTTTTCTGCCACTACGTCGCAATTGAGGTTCTGGAGAAACATATTTCTCAAGGATTCTCAAATTGCTCCCACTCGAACTAGGATCATTAATTGTTTGAGTATTCCCATTTGAATTACTCCTATTTTGATCAAGATCACTATCATTCGCACTTGGGATTGGAAACATGTTTCCTAAAATTCTCCCACTCGAAAGAAGTGAGTCTTGAGCACTTGTATCCATAGTCTCGTATAAGGAGAAGTCCTTATTTATGTCGCCCTGTTTAGGAAAAACATTCTCTAAGAATGTGACATCTCGTGATTCAAATTCTGTGAAACTCCCACTGTCATGTTCACCAATGAACACATAGCCTTTTGAATGTTCAGAGTATCTAATAAAGATACATTTCTTTCCTCGAGGACCTAATTTGCCATATGGGTTCGAGGTATCCAACACATAGGCTGCACATCCCCAAGGTCGTAAAATACTTAGGTCAGGTTTTCGTTTCGACCATAATTCATATGGTGTAGTGGGAACTGATTTGCTAGGCACACGGTTAAGGATAAATGTGGCAGTTAAAAGTGCATCACCCCAATAAGTGATAGGTAAATTTGCTTGTGCCATCATAGATCTAACCATTTCTAGAAGCGTTCAATTTCGTCTCTCTGCAACACCATTTTGTTGAGGAGTACGTGGATTTGTCAACTGATGTTGAATCCCTTTTTCATCACATAATTGTCTAAATTGATCAGACAAATATTCACGACCATGATCAGTTCGTAATGCTTTTATTTTTCTATCTAATTGATTTTCAACTAAGCTCAGATAGCTTTGGAAGCAACTTAATGCTTCAGATTTGTGTGTTATCAAATAGACAGTACCAAATCGTGTAAAATCATCTATAAATGTGATGAAATAGAAAGCTCCATGCCTAGCTCTTACATTCATTGGACCACATATGTCAGAATGGATTAATTGCAAAGGAAAGTCAGCTCTGGTTCCTTTTCCAAATGGTTTTCTAGTACTTTTGCCAGCTAAGCAATGCTCGCAAGTAGATAGATCTACTTTATTATAATTAGGCAATAATCCTTCTTTAGCTAGTCTATCCATACGATGTTGACTAATATGGCCAAGTCGAGCATGCCAAACATTCGCATCAATTTCAGAATTATGCGACAATGTAAACATGGAATAACTAAAATTACATTCATAATAATCAGTATCCATGACAATAAAACCATTTCTAATAAAACCAGATCCATAATGAGTTGTCCCTAAAGATAATTCAATATTGTCATCAGCAAGATACAAATTAAAACCAAGTTTTAACAAAACTAACACAGAGATTAAATTTCGGCAAATTTGAGGTGCATATAAAACGTCATGCAAGAGTAGAGTTCGGCCGCCTCGCAAGACTAACTTGCATGTGCCAATTCCTTGAACTGTAACTCGTGCATTGTTTCCCACATAAATCCATTTTGTTCCATGTGGTATTCGTCGAAATTCCACGAAGGTGTCTCGATCCTTCGCTACATGGTCTGTTGCCCCTGAGTCTACAATCCACAAAGGATAAGAATCTGTTAGAAAAATAGAACTAGCTACACAAAGTTCACTAACTTGAGTATAGCTTAATACCTTTTTAGGTTCAGGGCAGTCACGGGCAAAATGCCTTTTCTTATTGCAATTAAAGCATTTGACTTTAGCCATGTTCTTCTTGAAATGACGTTTTCCTTTCCCATGTTGGTTATTTGTTGATTTCTTGCTGAAATGAGTCGTCTTTTTTCTTTTCTCCTGGGACCCAGCTTTATATTTACGCTTTCGTCCAAGAACTTTGCCTGAGCTTGATGAAGCCATATACACATTTGTATTAGGCTTAGTAGCTTCAAGCCTTTCTTCTTCTAGCTCAAGGTGGCGCACAACATCATCCATTGTTTGGATGTTTTCATTGTGGGTTAAGTGCATCTTCATATGCTCCCAGGAATGAGGTAAGGAACGAATTATAGCTTGGACTTGTTGCTCATCGGTCAACACATGACCTGCATCCTTTAATTCACAAATCATATTTGACATTTCTCGTAAATGTTTTTTCATTGAATGTTCAGGTTTCTTTTTGTAAGTGTCAAATTTGATTGTGAGGGATCTTAGTTTGGTCACAGATGTTCCCCCAAACTTGTTTTTCAGAGAAGACCACATGTCATTAGCCAAGTTATAATTCCTAAATTCTCGCATGATGTCATTATCCATGCTACTCAACAATGTAATGCGAGCGAGAGAATTCTTCCTTTTCCAAGCTTCATAAGCCTCTCGATCCCGCCTATGTTGGGCCGTATTTCCTACCTCAGGCTCATCTATAACAATATTGAGTGTTTCTAGAGCCTCTTGCTCCTCTAGCACATATTGAATTTTCATACTCCAAATTTCATAATTGTCACCATTTAATTTCTCACCCTTGTTAAGTTCAGCGACAATGTTTTTGGAAGCAGTAGCCATTGTGGTTGTAGAAACACTAAGTTCTATATGTGGACAAAATTGCACGTAATTAATGTCTAGCCATACATATATATCTACTTTGGCTCTAATTAATTATGTTAAAACTAGTTCACATGTAGGATTTAGAGTCAAAAGGTCGCTACGTTTCCAATCATTATCTAAATTCCTAATGTGAGGCTAATGCTAAAATAATTAATTAAGCAAAGTACATTAAATAAAAGAATTGATAGATATGCAATTTCAATAATAATAATAATAATGATGAAAATTACTTAAATTGAAACATATTTCAATAATACAATACATTAAAGAAATTACATAAAATATCAGATATCAAACATTTACCTAAATCTTACTATGTTTTCAAATGTTTGATTCTTTGTGGAAAAGAGCTAATAAACCTATCATATAGCTCTTGGGGAAACTTAACTTCAATATTAGATTTCCTATCTACTTGACAGGCTTTGTAAAAGTTCAAGTTATATCTATGATTTTTGCACTCTAAATAGTCCAATACAAATTTATGGACAATATTGTTATATTGTTTGTATCCCTTTGTTCTTTCTAAAAGGAAATCTAATATTTTCTGTTGAAAATCAGTGGGTAAAGCTTTTCGTAAAGCCTTTAATTTCTTCGAATTTTGGTTCATCTTTAAAGCACCAGCCCATATCAAGTTTTGAATTTTTTCATGAAACTTGATAATATGATTTACAAGATGTACAAAATTATCTTTATAAACTTCTGGATCAGCTTGGAGATTATTGAGTTCGTCAGTCAACCTATTGACTTCCTCTCTTTGTGCTGGAGTCCGTATGACTCTTGGTGTACGTATAAGTCTCACCATTTTTCTGTAACATATACAGAAATAAAGAACTCAATTAGATCTCCAAAAGTAATAATATGCATAAAAAAATATGTATATTTTTTTTTTAAAAAAATTCCCATCATAATTTTTTTTTTGGGTACATCTTGTAAATAGTATGAAAAGAAAAATCACAATAATTTAAAAAATATTGTGTGCAAAAAAAAATTATGCCATGTTTAAGTATTATTTATCAATATCATTGGGCAGCCTTTCCAACAACCAAAATTCGGTCTAAGCGGTTTGGCACAAGGTTGCGTATCTAAGTGGGCAGCGGTTCAAATCCCGTTTGTGACATTTTCATTTTCATTATCTCAGGATAGAATATCATAAATTTGTTGGGCACGTAACTACAAGAAATCAAGCGTGTCCATGTGGTTTTAAAATGCCGGTTTCCCTATTCAAATGGCATGGGTTCAATTCCCATGCTGTACAGTTTTTTTTTTTTTTAGCTGTCTTTGCAGTTTTTTTTTTTTAAATTAAACTGCCTTATTACAGTTTTCTTTTAACACAATTTTTTTTTATGCAGAGACAGTTTTTTATTAATTTAAAAAAAATGCACTTTTGTTTTAAATTAATTAACTGCCTTTCAAAAAAAATTACTAACTGTCATACAGTTTTTTTTTTGAATAATTTCAAAAAAAAAATTATAACTGTATAGAATTTTTATAACTGTCATACAGTTTTTTAAAAGACAACTAAATAAAAAAATATGTTTATAAAGAATTTTTATAACTGTCATACAGTCTCTGGAAGGCGCTTTGTTTACGTATTCACGCTTCATTGCTTTAGTGAGTACAACGCTACTTAAAGTTCTCTTCTTGTCGGCAAAAGCTTGATACTTGGAGTGAGAAGTATCTATTGCCAATCCAAAAACCAAGGCCAAGAATTTTTATAAAATGTTATATATAAATCCGAGCGCATCTGGTGTAGTGGTATCATAGTACCCTCCCACGATACTGACCGGGGCTTGATTTCTTGGATGCACAGCATTGCAATATTAACATTATAAAAACAACGGTATGGAATTTTATATATATAACTGTCTTATATTATATAAGACATACCGTAACAAATAAAAAGAAAACTATTTCATTGTTAGGAATATTCATATAAAATGTTTGGCTGTATATTTCTCCAGATAGAATTCCATTCAGGAGACTGTATAACTAACGACATGATATTATGATTTTTTTTTTTTAACATATATCATTACAAGACCAGACAGAATAGGGTTCGACATTTTTGGTTTTAGATCTTAGTGGGAGATGAGTATAGTAAAAGGTTTGTAAATCTCATAGAATTTTCAACGCTATTTGATGGTTTTGTCATATTCCAATGGAGCCGAATAATTTATTTCCACAGCGATATCCTATTCTAGTCTAGAATCCATACACGGATTTTTGACGCAAGCCAATCAAATAAATTAATAGGAACAATTCCTGAACTCAAGTCATGATTAAAAAACAAATTACCAATAAACATGACAAATAAATTACCATAAACAAAATGGCTGATGGCAGAGAAAAAAAAACTTCCCAAATCAAACTCAAATACTAGGAACATGCATATATACATATATATATGTATATGAACAAATTTAAGAGACCAGAAAAACAAACAATCATGCTCTGATACCAATGTAGAATTATAAAATATGAAATTCGGATTTATACATACCAAAATTCTAAAATTACGCAGCGGAAATATTCAGGATCTTGTATTTGTTTTTACTAGTCGAATTGTTAATCATTTCGGAAAAACAACTTGTTCACGAACTAAATCTTCCTTTTGTATGCAGAGAGAAAAGAGAGAGAATTTGTAAGAAGTTATGAGAAATGATTTCTGACCAACCACTCATTTACTTCCTTCATCTGCCTATTTATAGGCGTTTATTGGGTCGGAGTATGGATCGGGGTATGGACCCATTTTGGGCGACCCGAACCCATGATTCAACACCTTACACTGAAGGTAAATTGTCAGAAGTGTTTCATGAAATATAAGTAGGCATTTCCGATTTAAATAAGCACACATTAATATTAAAACGAGGACAAAAATAAGTAAATAATAATATTATATATATTGAAAATAAAATTTATAATTGAGTATAAAAAATAAATTAAAGATGATCATTAATATGAAATAATAAAATAAATTTATAAATTTTAAATTTTATTTTATGTAGGTATAACATTTTTAATAAATAAATGCGATAGACTTCTCTTTCTTGCTTCGTACAAGTACGAATTAAGTCTAGTGCGAATTCCACTTCTACCTTATTAAATAATTCGTTGGCTGGGAAGTAAATCATCATTATTTTTGCTTTGAATTTTCTTAATTTCTTAACGTGTAGGGCATAAATTAAAATCATCAAATTCAGCACGTATCAAGCCCCATCTTTTGATATTGACGATAAGTTTTAAACCTAAATCGGGTATATTACCTAAATTACTCAGACCATTCAATATGGAGAGCTTTTTTTTTTTTTAATAACGGTAGAAATAATATGAATAATTAAATCTATATATGTAAAATTTTGATATCAAATTTAAAATTTTAATAAAATAATTTTTTTAAATAATATCACATATTATTTAAATTAAATGCTCTTCATTCAACGAGTAGCATTTATTAATTTAGAAAAGAGAACTTCAATTATTTGACATAAGATTGAAATTATGACCATTCTACGGCCAAAGAAAAAAAATTATGACCATTCCATGTGAAACATTACCTTCGCATCAACAACCCCAAAAATATCAAATCCAATTGCACAAATTTGTGGTTCTTATTGATGAAACATGCATTCACCTTTTTTTTTTAACAAAAAATTATTTATTTTTAAAATTTTAATTGTTGAATAAATAGCATTAAAAATTCTCTCCTCGAGTTGAGCATCAAGCTATAAAGAATAACATTGGATTGATATCAGTTTAAATTTTCTTAAGAAAATTAGGATTGAGTTCGAATCGATGTGTAATATATAATATGCAATTTTATATAAAATTCTGATCTTATTATTTAAAACTCGACTTGCGATCTCCATTACGTATAACCCATAAATACAGTTTAGCCTATCTATCTCTTTCTTATATGTCTAAAAATTATTTGGTAAATAATACCTACCTTAATATTTTTATAATTAAAATTGATTAAGCATAATATCTGAGCTATTATTTATAGAGGTAATGATTATTATATTTCTTAAATTTAATAGTTAGGATTGTTAATATTTTATTTTTACAACTAGTTGTCCATCCTTTCCCTTATAATATAACATTAAATTGTGAAAAAATAGGAATATAATAAAAAAGGATGTATTTGATATTATTAAGGTAAGGTTTAATAATTTATTTTAATATCTTTGATTTGTTTTAACACGGTAAGGTAATTGAGAAATAAATAATTATAACAAAAATAAAAATAAAAATAATAAAATTAACAATTTTAGTCATAAAATTTTAAAAATATAAACTCCCCACTTCTATAAATGAAAACTAATTATTGTATTTAGTAAATTAAAAATAAAAATCTTTATATCGAAACGGCCTACTATAGGCAATGAAAAAAATGATAAATATAGTACACTCACAAATAGGGTTCAATAGGCCATAGTATTTATACTAGGACTCAGATTATTTTTATTTTTATATGATATATTTTGCACATATTTTTCTTCTATTTGTCTAGAAATAGCGCGTTCATTCAATTTGATTCTGAAATGCCATGTAAATAATTACTCCAAAATAACAATAAATAGAAATTATGAGAATATTGATATTCAAAAAATTAGAGGCCTTCGAGGTGTGCGTTATCATAATGTCCTCTTACAAAGAGAAAATGCGAACCCTTAAATCTCCCCATCTAAAGCCCATGAACAAAATGACAAGTGTATATATATATATATATATATATATATATTGCTTGTGAGGTATAAAATTAAATTTTGAATGTAAATTAATGATTATCAATTAAATATAAAATGATGAGATAAATTTATAAAATTTAATTATATATATAAATTTTAAATTAAATTTCAAATTTCATTTTTAATATATATATAGTATTTTTATTTTTAATTTATATTATATTTTATATTTATATATAAATGAGGTACTTATATTTATATCAGTGATGTGCAAAAATATGAATATTTATCTCATATTTTTATATGTCATCTATAAAATATTTATATTTATATTTTATCATAATTCCTTTTCAAAAAACTGCGCAACCTCAATAATTTGCAGAATTAGCAAAAGGGTCTGTTTTTATTTTATATGTCAATTATATACTTATTTCAATATTTATATTATAGAATATTATTGACATATAAATATTATTCGCATTATATATTTATTTATATTATATTTATATTTATATTATTTTTTATCTCATTGAATTTATTAGGAAATTTGAGACTATTTTATGAGTAAAGATATACAACACCTAATAAAATTTAAATAAAGTATTACTTGCTTTATTAATTATTATAACTATTATATGGTTTTTTATGATAATTATCTGTATTAAATAAATTAATTTATATATATATATATTATAATTTAATTAAATAATTTTATTATTTTACGAAATTTAATTAAAATAAGTGAGGAGTGGGAAACCGGCAGAACTGAAATTCCGTTGAAATTGAACAATAATAATGAAATCATGTGTGTCAGAAAACAAGAAAAAAACCACCTTAAAACATTTCTCGGTTCATGTGGAAAAGAAACGGCCTTTTCAAGCTACTAATGATCCATATGACTCTATAAAAACCTTTCAACCTCTACCATTATCTGCACAACCTGATAATCTCCAATGGCGAAATCAACTTTTCTTTCGGTCTTTCTTTCAGCTATTATCTTTCTTCTCAATGTCTCTTCTTCGTTTGCAGCACCTTCAGTAGATTCAGTTTATGGCCCTTTCCTCCAATGCCTTGAAAACCACACAAATTCATCCGAACAAGTTTCAAAAATTGTCTTTGCTCAAACAAATTCCTCTTATTCCTCAGTTCTCAGGGACTACATTCGCAATGCTCGATTCAACAGATCATCCACACCAAAACCACTGATTATTGTAACTCCTCTGCATGAATCCCATCTTCAGGGCGCTGTAATTTGTGCCAAAAGCATTAATATCCAAATCAAAATCCGAAGCGGTGGCCACGATTATGAGGGCATTTCGTACATCTCGGACGAGCCATTCATAATTCTCGACATGTTCAATTTCAGAAAAATCTCCGTAGACATCGAGAACGAGGTTGCCGTCATTCAATCCGGAGCAACTCTGGGTGAAGTGTATTACAACATTTGGGAGAAAAGTAAACTTCACGGCTTTCCTGCAGGTGTTTGTCCTACCATAGGTGTCGGTGGCCATTTAAGTGGTGGAGGCTATGGCAACATGCTTCGCAAACATGGATTATCTGTTGATCATGTTATTGATGCCCAAATTGTTGATGTTAATGGTAAAATCCTCAAGAGAGAGTCTATGGGTGAAGATCTATTTTGGGCTATTAGAGGCGGTGGAGGAGCAAGTTTTGGGGTTATTTTGTCATACACAGTTAATTTAGTAGCCGTTCCGGATATTGTCACCGTTTTCCGGGTTGAACAGATTTGGGATGAGAATCCGAAAACTATCGATTTTGTTGCACAATGGCAGCAAGTTGCTCCACATACAGATGATAGGCTTTTCATGAGGCTGCTTTTGCAGCCTGTGAGTTCTAAGGTGAATAAAGGCCAGAAAACCATAAGAGCTAGAGTTAATGCATTGTTTCTTGGTGCATCTGATGAAGTTGTAAAATTTTTGGAGAAGGAATTTCCACTTTTGGGTTTGAAGAAAGAGAATTGTACTGAAATGAGTTGGATCGATTCTGTTCTATGGTGGGCTAATTTTGATAATGGAACAAAAGAAGATGCCCTGCTTGATAGAAATCTTGACTCAGCAAGTTTTCTGAAGAGGAAGTCTGATTATGTCCAAACCCCGATTTCCAAAGATGGTTTAGTATGGATATGGAACAGGATGATTGAATTAGGAAAAACTGGATTTGTTTTCAATCCATATGGCGGAAAAATGAATGAGATTCCGGCAGATGCCACGCCTTTTCCTCACCGTGCCGGCAATCTGTACAAAATCCAGTACTCAGTGAATTGGGATGACCCGAGTGCTGAAGCTGATAAGAATTACACAACTCAGATCAGAAGGTTGTACAGTTACATGACTCCATTTGTATCAAAGAATCCGAGGAGTGCCTACTTGAATTACAGAGATCTTGATATTGGTATCAATAACTTTGATAAGAATAGCTTTGAGGAAGGAGAGGTTTATGGGTTGAAATACTTCAATAACAACTTTGACAGACTGGTGAAGACAAAGACAAGGGTTGATCCAGAAAACTTCTTCAGAAATGAACAAAGTATTCCAACACTCCCAAGTAAGGCTTAGGAAATGAGACAGTGAAAAAGAGATTCTTTGGTACAAAACAAAAACTTGATTATCAAGTATGGAGTTTCATTAGATCAACACTGCCATCAGTTTGTATGCCTTTTTTTCCCCCATTTTGTTCTTATTTCAATTATAGATTGTGTACTCAAAATTAGTTATAGAATACACATATAGTAAGTGCGTGTGATTGGTGGAGGATATATGACCTTCTTTCGAGCTGTATGCCGACTATATCTTTTCTGACGAACAAGCACGGAAAAAATTCTGGAAATTCTCAATATTACTTATTATATTTTGACAAATTATAAAATCATCTCCTTTGTTTGTCAAAACACAATAGGAAGTAATGCTGAATATCAATACTACAGTAGGATTATAAATTTTTCCGAACACCATCTACGATCTCGTCTCGTGTATGAATGCCTGAAACGACCAAAGTGCAAAGAATCTTCACTTCCTTCATTCAATCATTGGGACTATCTAACTCGCACAAACGGCAAAGTCAGCTGCTTTTACAGCTCTCTTGCCTTTATTCTTTGCTACATAGTGAAGAAATCTGGACATGTCCTTTCTCTTCTTTTCTTCTTCTTCCTCTTTTGCAACTGGGGAGCAAATGGCTGTGTTCCTCCATTTAGCTAACAAATTTACTGTGCTGTAAACATTTGACATAAGTAGTTAGTCTAACAGGCATTTAACAGGAAAAAAAAATTCTGGTGACGGTAGAAGTAATAATTCTGTTAATATACATACCTAAGGTTCTGAATTCGAATTCCATATATGACGGGGAGTCTAGCTCTTGAAATAATATCGGGTGCCATTATATCACAATAGTACTAGCTTAACAAAGAAAATTGTGAATACACTTAAATTTCTACCAAAACGGTGGGTCCTTGGTTTTGAGTTTGAATGAATGATTGGAACCTTGTTTCCTCTCATCGAGTTCTATTGCTAAAATGTTTTTACTGTTTCATCTACCATTGACTGAAAATGTGAAATGCAGGGATGCAATCCGGAGGGAGTAAATTGCTGCAATTTGGCATGTATAAGAAATTGATGGCAAGGGTGATATGCTTTCTCATCTTTGAGGATTTGTCAACATTATTGCACGACTAGGGGCTGTGGTTTTGTGATGTCTCGAGACTTTGTTCCTACACGGCAAAAATATGTAGTGAATTGACTGGTTGAGAAATTTACGGGAGCTGTTTATTTGCTAATTTTTTTTGGAGAAATTATGGCTTGAGTAACTAAATTGATATCTAAAAAAAAAATCCGCAGGACATCAAATTAGGAGAGATATTTTAACATCAATCTAGTGTTAGTTTAAAAAATTTTATATGAATCCAATACTATTATCACTTTCTTTATTGAAATTATCTACCTAGCATATATGTTGATAATTTCTGTTCACACAGAAGTTAAATGTCAAACCACTCCTACAATTCCTAAAAAAATTGATGTAAAATTTTTTAAATCAATAATAAGTCTATGGTGTTTACTATACAAATCACTCATACCATTCTTAAAAAAATTGATGTCAATTTTTTTAAATTAATATTATATCTATTGTATTTATTATATTATTAAAACAATTTTTAATCTTTATCATATGTTGTCATGAAGTGATCCATCCCTATCATGTGGTATCATAAGATGAAATATTTTCCCACCTCTTTTAAATATGTGATATTAAAGAAAAATTTAACATCATCTTGAGTTGATCCCATAACCACTAAAACAATTTCATAATTTCATACCACTAAATCAATGACTTTGATAATTTTTTTATATTCTCTAACTTGTAATCACTAAAATGCTCAATTATTTGAATTGCACTTTTACAATTTCCTACTACAATAAGTAATATATAATTATTATTAAGTTAAAATAGGTAATTATTTTTTATAAATGTTATAATTATTAATTAATATTAATAAACAATAGTTTAAATTTCAATTTCATTTGAATAAATAAAAAATCAATATCAATCTTATTTGATAAAGAATTATAGAATAAAATAACACATTTTATTCTAAGTGATTTATGGTGAATATTTTTTAATAATAGAATAGTGACTAGCAAATTTTACTTTCAGATAAAAATTATTTATTAAATTATATGATGTAAATATTAATAAATGTTATTGAAAAATATTAATTAATTATGAAGATTACAGTTTATTTATAATCCACTAGACATGTACTTCTCTATATGCCATTAATGAATAAGAAGAAAAATACCAAAAAGAAAGTTTTGATATTGATAATGAATTAAATTTAAATATGACAATTATCAATACATAAAGTAGTATTAATTTATAAAATTTCTATTTGTTATGAGTATAAATAAAAATGAATTTGCATACTCTTATAGTAATTGATAATGCATAATAGAAAAAGTAATAAAGTCAATTTTTTACTCATTATGTAAAAAATTAATAAAAGAATGAAATTAATAAAATTTAATTAAATAGCAATGAATAATCATACATGAATAAAATAAATATTAGGAAGAAATTAGGGATCGTGCTTATAAAAGTAAATGCAAATTCACAAAATGAATTTTTACAAATAGATTAATGTATTTGATTAAAAGTTATATAAATACACATATAATGCTATGAAGCGCTAAAGGGAAGACATTTATTTGTTACACTAATTATTGGATTACAAAATTAATTTGCATTTATATTGACTGCATGTTCCAATTGGATATTAATGGATCAATCAAATTAATACACAAAATAATCAATAAAAACCAATGGATATGGAGAGACATAAATACACAAAAATTTAGTTAATAGTGAACTTTTTTGTAATACAAGAATATTACACTTGAATTTAATTATTGTTGTAATTATTCATTAAATTTATACTCTATATTGGTATATGCCTCTCATTATACAAAAAAAGACATTGCATTTACAAAAATATTTTTGTGATGCGAGTCCATCTACTGGTAAGTCTACAAGAAAAATAGAAAAAAATTTATATTTATTAATATTTTTACTTTTTTTAAAATTTTACGTTTTTGTTTTTTATTTTAAAGGTCTTATGAGATAGCAGCTAAGTTCATTATATTTATCGTTATGTTTAATATATGATGGTGTAAATTTTTTAATAATATTCATTACTAGACCAAATCAATAAACAAACATAAAATAAAAAGTGATTATAAACTTAAATTTCATCTTCCCATACATAACATATTATCATAAAAGTTAATAAATAATCAATTTAATTTTCACATTCATTACATAATAATCATTATATATAAATTTTATCTAATTTTAATTTTATAATAAATTAAATACAAGATTGCAGATAGCACAAGCTTACTTACTTACTGGTTGGTATTAAAACACATTTCTAACATTAATTTGATGTTTTCTTAATCTTCTAAATAATAATTTGATAGTTCACTCTTGCATCTTTTAAAATATGATATATATATATATATATATATATATATATATATATATATATATATATATATATATATATATATATATATATATATATATATATATATATATATATATATATATATATATATATATATATATATATATATATATATATATATATACTGAAAAATTTAAACAGTAAATATGCAGAGGAAGGAAATAAACAGTAAATCAATGCAAAATTTAAAATGAACTGAGAGTATGCAGATGTATAACCAGGGGGCTGATATCTACCACAAGGTTTCATAAAGATGAAGATATCAGCTTGTACTGCTCATGAAAAGATCTAAGTATTAGAATCTGGGTTTGAATAGTAATGTTTTCTGGAAAATTGTTCTTACGTCTTACTTTTCACATGTAAGCTACCGGGTGAAAGAGACTAAATCCCAAAACACCTTCACACGGCTAAACAGGAACAACACGCCTCATGCATCACTTACATGGTACTATGCGCAACTTTATTTTCCATGAACAAATTCAAAACCAGATAATGATACAAATTTCTAATCATGAGCGGTCTAAGCTAAAACACCATCCTTACTTCCCCGCAGGCTCTGATACCAACTAGCCCCGGTGAAGCCCCCTAAATAAAAAAGAAAGATAGAAGAAGAGATAGAAGTAGATGGAATAGGGATCGCAGATGGACTGCCAGATATTTTATAAAAACATAAAAGACTTACAAAGATTTGGGAAGGGTGAGAGAACCAGCAAGCAGAGTGAGTTTATACGTGAGACTCATTTCTGAATGCTTGGTTCTGAACATATGGGATTCTGCTTAAATAGGCAGATAAAATTTCCTATTTCTACAGTAGACTTCTACAGTTTACCCGTGGGTGTACAGGGAAAGAAAACAGTAAAAGTGCTACAGTAAATTTATCTTTCGGCCACCGAAAGAGGAAAGTGACAGAAAGCGATAAGTTTTATCTGGGAATCCAGCAAAGTTGTCTTCCACCAGGAGATGCTGAATTGTCTTATAGTGCCGACACTTTGATCTTGACCCTGTAAGAGTATCTAACGGCTTAGGTTAGATTAGGAGAATCTGGTGGGCTACTACGATTGAGATCAATCCCGTAACAGTCATCTTCATTAGATTGAGCAAAATCTTCTTCATCCTCTGAAATATCTTCAGGAACTTCTTCAGATTTTGCAGGAGAGTTAGATAAGGCTTCAGACTTTACTTCTGCCTTCTGCATCATTAAAGTGCGAATGTCTTCAATTTTCGAAAACCATTCGTCAGGAGTTGAAGTGGTTGCTAGAGCAGCCATGAAATTTGACTTTGACTGAAGGAATTGGTTCGTCCCCTTCTTTGGATTCTTATTGAACTCAGGATGATGTTTGAACCATTTTTTAACTTGATTTTCTTCAGCCATATGAGCAAATTTGAAATTTGCCCACCATTTAACAGACCCATGTCGTTGGAGAATTGGAAAATTTCCTTCAGGGTTCTGAGCAAGATGATATTCCCAGTAATAGCACCATAGAAGGCCTATTTTGAGAAAAAATTGTAACAAGATACGAAAATTTCCATGACCTTCAGAGTTAAAATTTTCACGAAATAATTCCCATCCTTTTTTTATATTTTTTGGGAAAATTTCTTCAATTAGTTTGAAGATGTTCCACCATCTAACAAACCAATTAGGAATTTGATACTTAACATTACATTTAAAGAAAATGAGCCAAGTATGTCTATAAATTTGATTTTGAACAAATAGAGTATTCATCCAGGCTTCCTGGTAATCCCAGTATGAATATCCTATTAAATTTGTAGAGAACAGTTTTGTAAATTTTTCACTTTGAATGGTTCCAGGCCCCATTCATTTGAAGTGATAATTTTCTTAATCCTGAAACTCGAATGAGTTATAAGATTTGAACTTTCTGAGCCTTTTTTGTGCTCAATAACCACAGAACCAGAATCTTCTAAAACATGTTGGTAGAATTCTCTGGTATGTAGAAAAGATTTTGGAACAAAATGCCAGTTTTTGGGAAAGACCTTTGGAATAAGATCTATTGGATCACTGGCCCAATATTTTGGTTCTGTATATAATAGATTTTGGCATTCAAGTTTTTTGATATATTTGGTAATTTCTGGTTTTGATTTTTGTTTGGCTGGAACAACGGCTTTAGAGGGTTGTCCAGGTTGATATATTTGTTTTTTCTGATTAGCTATGGCTTCCAGAATTTTAGATTGACTTAAGATTAGAGATTGGGCTTTATCATCTTCCTCAACTATGTCAGCCCAAGATTTTTTCTCTATCTTGAGGGGTTTTTGGATTGAAGTTGCAAGGGCTTGCAAAACTTTAATAGGAAATTCCTTATGTGAAATAGATTTTGGTTTAGATTTAGTGGAGGAGGGGGTAGCGACTTGCTTCGCTTTCTCCTTAGCAGTGGGTTTCCGCTTATTTGGATCAGGAGGGTCTTTTTTGTTTTTCCTCATGATAATTGCTGGATTTTCCCTGTAAAAATTCTCTGGTTAGAAAATCAGGGAGAGAATTTACAGATCCTTTTAAATGCTCAATTTCGAAATCAAAAACACTTAAAAGACCTTGCCATCTGGCAAAAATTTGTTTGGAAGCAATATTTTGAACATCTTTTTGTAAAATAGATTTTGTTGAACTGCAGTCAACTTGAATCAAAAATTTTTTATTTAAGAGTTTTAACTGAAATTTTTTAACACATAAAACTATTGCTAAAATTTCCTTTTTGGGAGTGGAATAGTTTTGTTGTGCAGAATTCTAGTGTTTTGATACAAATGCAACTATATGCTCTTTGCCATGCAAAACTTGTTTTAAAATTCCTCCATACCTTAAATCAGAAGCATCAGTTTCAACAATTTTTGGTGCAGAAGGATTTGAAATTTGTAAGCAAGGAAGGCTCTTGACTTGGGCCTTGACTTGTTTTACTATTTTTGTATGCATGTCAGTCCATGGAGGTGGATTCTTTTTTAATCGATCATGCAAAAGTTTTATAAAATTTGAAAAGTTTGGGAAGAAATCAGAAATATAATTTAAGCAACCTAAAAACTTTTGAAGTTAAGTTTTATCAATTAATTGGTCAAGAAATTTATTAGCAAACTCAATTGATCTCTTAATAGGAATGATAATTCCTTGATAAATATGATGACCAAGAAATCGAATTCTTACTTGGAATAGAGAATATTTGGTTTTAGAAATAGCTAAACCATTTCTCAGAGTTATATCTAATAATATATTGAGATGTTTAAAATGCTGGTCAAGATTTTCTGAAAAGATCAAAACATCATCAATATAAACTATGATAAACTTGGAAAAAGGATTGTAAATATCGTTCATAATCCTTTGAAATTCTGAGGGCGCATTTTTTAAACTAGAAGGCATTACATTCCATTCGTACTAGCCAAATGGAACAGTAAATGCTGTTTTATAGCAATCCTCAGGTTTTATCTGGATTTGCCAGAAACCAGATTTCATGTTAAATTTTGAAAAGATTTTTGCTAAATAAAGACGATTTAAAAGATCCTTTTTATTCCGGATAGGATGCCTGATCCATTGGAGTGCAGTGTTTAAAGGTTTGTAATTGATTACAAACCTTGGTGTGCCACGTTCTAATTCAACATTTTTATTTACATAAAATGCTACACAAGACCAGGGACTCTTGGATTTTCTAATAATTCCCTTTTTTAGGAGATCATTAATCTCCTTCTGGCAATAATCCAGGAGTTCATGACTCATCTGGATAGGCCTTGCCTTAGTTGGAATTTCTCTTTCAGAGAAATCTTTTTCATATGGTAGTTCAACCATATGCTGCTTCCTGTTCCAAAAAGCATTGGGAAGGTCAGAGCATACATTACTAACTATCCTTTTTTCTAAAATTTTTATACGAGATTGGACAATAGACATTTGAAGTTGCTGTTCAATTTGCTTATAAGAAATTTCTTCCATAAGGAAATTTATTTGAGTTTCTTTGCAGTCTATCAAGTTTATTTTTGCATCTTGCTTGATAAACTGGAAAGTAATTTTTCCCCCAAAATTTTAGTTGAAATGCCTTTATCTGAAACCTTGTAAGGAATTAAGGCTTGGATAAAAGGATTTCCTAAAATCAATTTACTAGATAAATCTTTGACTAGTAAAAACTCCTGATTTGTTTGAAAAGAAGAATTTACTATTTGAATATTTGAAAGTTTGAAATTTATTTTTAGGAGAGAACCGTTTGCAGCTTTGATCCTAACCTTAGTTTTTTTAAAAAAATTTGTTGGAACAAGGCCTTCTTGAATACAGTTGATATCTGCTCCGGTATCAAACAAGGCAATTATTTCCAGTTCCCAGTCGTCTTTCTTTAAAACAACTGAGATATGATATTTGGGAACTAAAATTCTGGAAATAAATCCTAAGAAATCACCTTCTTTAAGATCGTCATCTCCATTAATTTTTTCTTTTCCTTTTAAAGATATGGGAGATTGAGGAGGATCTTGAAGAGAAGCAATTATTTCTCCTTGAAGATTTTGAATTGATTTGAGATTCCTGATTTCCTTTTTGAGCAAATTTATTTCAGATTGTAAATCTTGTAGAGTAACAGGTTTACTAGTGTCTGATTTAAATTTGTTTAAGATATTTTTAAAATCATAAATCACAGGTTGGTAATCAGATTTTAAAATAGAAGGTTTATCTAGATTTTTTATTAAATTTCTAAGAAGAAATTCCTGTTTTTCTTTATTATTAGGATAGTCCTTAATGATGTCTAACCAAATTTCTTGATCTTCAGTGGTAAGCATACTAACTTCAAAGTTAGAGGTGACTTCTAAAGAGACTTCATCATCTTGAGGAAGACGATTCATTTGCTGTACTTCTTTTTCATGCTCTGAATCAGAAGAGGATTCTTCTTGGGCTAGGAGAATAATTATTTGGTTTAGAATGGTATCATCTAAACCTAGTTGTCTGATCTTCTTATTAAGTTTACAAAACCTAGAGATGTGTCCGGGTTTTCCACACCTAAAACACACTGGTTTAGCATCTGGGTTATGTCTGATTTGGTTAAGAGGGATATTTTTACCTCTGGCCTTTTTTCTAACATATTTACTATCATGTTTAGATTTCTCCTTGGAAACAGAGGTTTTATCATTCTTGTGATGTCTCTGTTTTCTAGGTTTTAGATTTTTGGTGCAAGGGAGACCAAACTGCTCGCAGAAAGATCCTAGATCTTTTCTGTTTTGGGCTTTCTCCTTGGCTAATTGATGTTGGATTTTATCATCTTGGCAGATTTTCATTGCTACTTTATGGACATGACTGACTAACTCTCCATAAGTTAGTCTGTTAGAGTTAGTCTGTCATAAGGAATTCTATCTCCATAAAGACTCCTTATTTCTGATCGAACCTTATCTCCTAAGGATAAAGGAAGTCCTGCTAAAAATTTCTCTTTCCAGAAGGACTGGTTACTATCTTCCCTAGTAAAGACTCTGGTAAAGAACATGTCTTTATACCATCAGAAGTCTGAAAGGGATCTACATCTTAAATTAGATAAGAGTTCAGCAGATTTGTCTCTCCAAATGTTAGGATCACCTAAAAAGTGTCTAACTATGGTAAAGATTAAAGTATTTGTGGCATTAGGATTTGGATTTTGATCAGGTCCTAAGATGGCTTGTCCATCTTCATCCACCCTGATTGATCCGAGGATTTGTTCTTTTTCAAGAATTGTGAGATGATCATCCCACCAACCTTTAAGCTGTCCTAAAAACCAAGCTATCAGGTAATGGCAGATAACAACATCATCACATTGTTAGCTAGATTGATAGGCCATACAGACCATTCCCATTTGTTGAAGCATATTTATAATTTCAAATTCGGATTTTTCATCTATGTTCCATTCATAGATGTGACTTACGTTGTAGGAGTTCTGGATAATCTTGGGTTTTTCTTCTAAGACTATATCAGGAGGAGTGGCTCTAGGGTAGTATAATTTCTGGGGTTGCTTCCAGTTGTTTTCCCTAGGTTCTCTTTTAACTGGGTAAACATGATAATCTTCAGAAGATGATTTTGAACAATTATCAAGAACACCTAGATTTTTTACACTAGACTTAGCAGATTTATATATATATATATATATATATATATATATATATATATATATATATATATAATGACTAGTATTAATTAGATCAATTAGCTATTAAAATCAAAACGTAACACCACTAAACACATAATTAACCCCATGGAAAAGAAACCATATTTAAGAGTCCGTTTGTTTGGTCGGGAAATGGGATTTGTGGAAAGTAACTTTCTAAGAAAAATAAATGTAAAAAATGAATCGATCTTGAATTATTTTGTATAATAATAATAATAATGTACTATTTAGTCTCATAATTCCTACATAGAATTAGAGACAAAGTTTTATAGAATCACACCCCTTTATCAATGGTTATGCATTTCCTTGATACGGCCTTTTCGCATGCATTTCCAACGTGTTTAAAGGTTTTCTATTTAAAATTATAAATTTTAGTTAAAAATATTAATTATGTTATAAATATCTTTCGTAATAATAATGCTTGATATATTATCAATTATCAGCATTGATAATTGATCGCAAAAATATATTAATTTCTCTGCACATATTTTCATGTGTTTAAAGCCTATTTTCTTTTTTTTTTAACGAAATTAGAAATTTAGCCATTTTCACTAATTAGTTCCTATTAGTTTATTTTGTGCCAATTTTGCTAGTAGCTTTTAAGAATTGTCATGAAATAAAGCTAATATGAACTTAATGATAAAATTTATTTGAGATTTGTCAAATTTTACCTATTTTTTGGCTTTCAAATTATAGTATGAGAAATTTGCCAATAATTAGTTACATTTAGATGATAATACTAGATGATGTACTTGATTTACTTAAATCCATCTCTTGATATCACAAGCCATCATAGGGAATTACCTCCTTCAACAATCTTTATGATTATATAATAAGTTTGATTAATAGAACACTAAATCTTTAGACATAATAGATATAAGGTAGAAACTTTATATTGATAAACTAGTCCAGGATGTGAACTCTATCTATCATAAGATCTATACCTGTTTTATTAGTGTTGGGCATAAATACCCAATTGCCTATTGATTATGTCACATAGGGATTAATTAACAATAATCCAATTAATTAATGAATTATGTATTATCCATAAATTATTTAACAATCTCCTACTTAAATGTACATGATTTATTAATAATGGCCATAAATGAATTAATGTTAATATAGAAATGATATTTTTACACCATTGATCCAACTAAGATCATAGATATCTAATAACATAAAATACTATATTTGAAAGGATATTAGTAATAAAACATATCAAATACCTACACCTCATTAACCAACACTACCAATATGTGTGGAATAAGATTTATATAACTTAATGTGACTACATGTAAATCTATGCATAATGAGTCATAGCATTTATCCAACATGCATGATGAGAATAAAATTCTCAGTAATAATGAGATAACATCTAAATATCTTTAATTATATGCCATACGCCTAAAATGCACACAAGATGCATGGCAATGACATAAATATCTCATTATGAGTATTTTATATAAATATATCATAAGATATTAATGAGCTCATATTAATAAAATTGCCACTAACCCAAGACATTTAAAAGGTTTAAGCAAATTTATATTATTCACATGATCATATTTTTATATTTAATCCTAAGCTTTTTAATTTATGGATCCATGAGCATAAAATCCATGAAAAATAAGTAATATACTTGCACATTTTCTCTTTCGCTAATAGGTACTTTAATTTGGAGTCCTTCACACAAGTAAATTTGTTATTGTTGAGAAAGAATCCCTTAGTAGCAATATTATTGCGACATGAATTCGGTTAAGGCCAGAAAACCCTTAATCTTGTTAACTTGATAAGGAAAAGTATTACATCTAATATGCTTTACCATTTAATGGAGGTTATTGCAATTGATTACATAATAATTTCATGATATATCTCTTTTTAATACCTATTCAGTGACAGTTTTACACTTATTTAGACAATTGATATGGTAAGTCTAAATAACTTATACATATGAGATCTTTTTATAAGTCAGTATGTAATTAATTGTATCCCTCAAATATAAGACTATTTGTAGTTTAAAACCATTACCTTTAATTAACAATAAGTTACATATGATTGATGCATATTGGATAACCCTTATCACTTAAAAAATACCAGGGCTTAATAAATTTTGATTCTTCCAAATTAATAGAAACACAAAAGTGCATTAACATATTAAACTCTTTTAGAATTAAAATGGGACAGGCAAGGAACCCCTAGGACCTATGTATGATGGGCCCACCACCAAAATAATATTAGGCCTATCATACTTTACTCCTAGGCCTTTAACTAAATTTAATTTAATTACTTTGTCATAATTAACACATACATCAATGTTACATAGATCTAAAATTATCAAAATGCTCATACTTTTTAATCTGTTTTGCTCTCTTATTTTTCATCTATCTCACATATATTGTGCATTATTTTGTCAGGTCATAAAACTATAATTTCCTTTTACTTAACATTACTTCCACTAAAATGAACTACTTTAAACCAAAGTGAGTTTTGAATATGTCTAAAGAGGAATGTCTTTATAGTCTACATGTCTTAATCAAATGTAATCTTTAACTACCGACCAAAATTCATAATTCTATTTAGTGTCCCCTTTTGAAGTCAAAGTTAAATATATATATATATATATATATATATATATATATATATATATATATATATATATATATATATATCCTAACTTTACACTGGACCAAATCATAGAAAGTAGTAAATGAATTCATTAGTAATAGAGTTGACACATATTGTTTTTTGTTCCTAGTATTTGAGCATTTTGAAAGCTCCCATTATCCAAAAATATCTTTGAAAAATAATTTGAAATCTAAAGATGGTTTCAAACTTTGACAAATGCAAGTAATAATCTTTAAACAAATAAATAAAAGATAATTGAGCTATGTACTAAAGCAAATACTTTATTTAATTTTATAAAAACCAAATGAAACATCCATTAAATATAAATAAAATGAGTTCTTAATGAAAAAACAAGAAAATATTTCCAATACAAGCTTGATGAAAATAACCATCTCTAACTAGTGAACTTTTTCTTTAAATTTCTTTGACCTTTTCTTTTTGTTCTCCATTCATTTCTTAAATTTGTAGCAATCCATTTTCTTATGCCTAAATTTTTTGCAAAACTGACACTTTCCTTTAAATTGGTCTTTTTGGATTTTAGTCGATTATTAGTTTGCCCTTTCTTCCAATTATTTAAAGGCTTCCCACGATTATCCTTAAAGTGTTCTGTCACTCTTTGTCTAGAAAAAGAACCATAAGCTACTAAATTAACTACATGGATTTTCCCTTTTCTCGTGCTCTTTTTTGCTTAACTTAAAATGGTTATCATGTTATTCATTATTTATTCACCTTTTAAACTTAATAATTAGCCTTTTTAACACTAAATTCTGGAGGCAATGATTCTAACACTCTTTAAACAAGATAATTATCATCTAGATGAAGTTCCAGGGTCTTTAATTTATTATGATAATTATTAAGTTTTAAAATGTGTTCTTTAATTCCACTAACCTTGTTATGGAAGATCTTTTCAAATAGTGAGAAATGGTATTTCTTTTATACTTTATCAAATTTCTTAAATTTTTTCATTATAAACTCTAAAAAAATCTTTGCATTTGTGGTATCAATCATAAGAATACGTTCTCTAATGGCTAAATGTATAGAATACTTTAAGATTATCAGACAAATTTTGTTTGATTTCTTCCATTTTTTATATTTCATTTTTACATCCGCATGTAAGTTTCGTTTAACTTTGGGTTCTAATTCATTGATCAACGTGTCCAACCTAGCAATCACTAAATACAACCTTATAGATTTAGCCCATTCATCATAATTTGTCTTATGTAATGTTTTTATAAAGGTTAATGTGCAAAGTAGCTGAGAAAAATATATCAAACTATTAATGTATGTACACACTTAATCGTGCTCATATTTTCCTCTTAATCAAGTAATTTTATATAATATTATATTACAAAATTTAATACTAAAGAGTATTTTAGAACTTTATAATACAATACAAGAGCCAAATATCATGCTCTTAAAATTTTAACACCAAAAAGTGTTTAATATCACTAAAATAGCCTTTCCTTTATAAATTTTAAAATAATTTTCCTTTTCAAAACTTTTTTTATTAGGCAAAATTCTATACAATTAGTCCCACGAAGGCATGTGCTCAATTACATAAAATTTTCTTAACATAACATGAGTATGCAGTAGTTTTTATTAAATGTAATATCTTTCCAAAATTATTACACTATGCAAATAATATCCATAAATGCTACAAAAATTATAGTAGGTAGCTAACAATATACGAATTACCTAAGAAAATTTTTAATTAAAAATAATTTCAAACAAATGTCTAAATAAATTAGGCAATAAATAACACAAAATATTTTTATTCACAAAAAAATTTAAAAAAATGCTTGGAGAATGGAGCACAGAAATGCAATCACCATCCCCAGCTACCGTCGGTAGGGTGGCACACGGCCACCATGCACTAGTTATGTGACTGGGGTTGGTGCATTACATGCCACATAGTTATCTTCCTTACTCCGATTATAGTTCACAAGCTTAAAACCCTACAATTTTTTAGCACTTGTTTGCGCATTTTTTGTACACATTAATGTCCAGATTCAATACTTGCATGTTTTTCCAACTAATTGAATATTTTTCTATTTTAAATGGTTATGCAATGATTTTTTTTTAATTTCAAAATATTTATGGCAATTTCCAAGATTCTAGCTCCACTACTATTATTGTTTTTCCCTACAAATGGACTTAGATTTCTTTCAAAATTTGAAATCTAACAACTTATTGTGATTACATAACCCATAGAACATTAAAATCAAATTTTAAAAAATAAGATAAAATTTCCATATTCTTTCATTTTTGGTTTCAATTTTTCTTTATTTCATAAAAATATCTTACACATTTCATTTTTTATCATCATTATCTCTTCTAATACCATTCTACAACTACCATATTCTATAACTTCCCAAAAGCACAATTTGAACGAGATTTGTTAAGTTCTTTTTGTTCTTTTAGGTTTTAACATTTTGCTTCTAAATGTTTTGTGTAATCTTGTGGAAAATTATAATTCTAAAACTTTATGTACTTTTAAGGTTCTTGAGTTCACATGTATGAAATCATAAGAGCAACCCAAAACATCCTAACTAAAACCTCCAATATCACCTAGAACTAATACCTAACATTTACCAAAATTTACCATACAATATAAAAGCTAAATATGCTTGTCAGTGTATATATACAACCAAGAATATGGTAGTTTGCAATATTGAAGAATGGCAAAAAAGGACATACCTATGTATTCAACCAAAGCATGCATATATCATTGCATTTGAATTGTAGTAACAAAATGCAATTGAAAGCATGAATAACATACTACAAACACTATCAACATATATGAGACATGCATTGGTTCTATGATTCATTAATAGTAAGTAGATTGGAGAAATATTGCCGCATATATGTTGGTAGTAGTTATGCATATTTTGTTACAAAATTTTCTAGAGGGATAATGTATTACTTAATTCCAAAATTGCAATAAAACATTGTTTAAAATTTTAAGTCATAATTAGATGCCAAACTAGGCTTTGATACTAATTAAGAAAATTTATGTGAGATTTATCAAATTTTACTTAATCTTTTGGCTTTCAAATTATACCATGAGAAATTTACCAATAATCAATTACATTTAGATGATAATATAGGGTGACGTATCTAGTTCACCTAAATCCATCTCCTTATATCACAAGCTACCACAGAGGATTACCTCCCTTAACAATCTTTATGTTTATGTAACAGGTTTGATCAATAGAACACTTAACCTTTAGACATAAAAAGATATGAGATAGAGATCCCATATTTATAAACTAGTTTGGGTTATAGATCTTATCCATTATAAGATCCATACTTGTTTTATTGGTAGAGGGCTTAAGTACTAAATTGCCCATTAATTATGTCACACAATAACTAATTAATAATAATCTAATTTATTTATTAATTATGTATAGTCCACAAATTATTTAACAATTAAAAGATGTAACATTTAAATCTTTATGCAATTAAATAGAAATATGATCTAATTTACTTTAAAATATGAGATACTTTTATCCTAGGAAATTATAATCCTTAGGTGGGAAAAAATTCTAGTCCTACCATCCTGTTGTAATACTGAGATTCTCAATATTACTTCGTATTGTATTTTGACAAATCAGAAAATTATTCCCTTAATTTTAGGAACTACTAAATCATGACATCATAATTGTTGATTTGTAAAATATAATTGGAAATAGTACTAAAATTTTAGTATTACAATAAGACTTGTAATTTTTCCCTCCATATGAGGTTGTCTAAGCTTTATCTAACCTATTTTAATAATTTAATCCATGTGCTTTCATTATTTCATACATGTTATACACAAAAATTTAAGTTTTCTCTACAATTATTAGGACATATTCCCTAAAGTTGTTAAATGGGCAAATTTGATTCATCTGTGGATTAATTTATACAATCAAACTATAAACAAATTGGTTAATAAAAGATATGGATATCTAATCTTTACAATTTAATTTCAAATGTAGATGTGTCAGAGAACATACAAACCATCCTTTTTTTTTACCAAAATTATTATGTTAAGTTCTTGTAAATCCATATTTAAGTGGTTTTAATTTCTTGATTTAAAATAACACTTTTGAGCTTAACAAATTTTAAGATCATACTTTATACATGAATTTGAACAAAAGATACCAAATTAATACTCTTATACAATCTACCAAATTTGTACCTCTGATAATATATATATAATCATCAATAGAAAAATCATGAATTGATATTTTCATACAATTCATTTCTACTTCAAATCAAATTAGAAAATGAAAATATATTTTCGCTTTACTTAAGAATTCCCATGGGAGCAAGTAAGAGTTTATGCAAGGTTCATGCAAGATTAAGAGTGGGAGAAGAATGGAAGAACATATTGGGAGAATTTGGTTTCAAAATTCGTTGCATGCTATGTGAGAAAGTGAGAAGAATTAGTTTGAAAAAATAAGAGATAACTAAGAAATCTTGTTCTATTATTTCAAAATACCTTATAAGTAGTAAAATTACTTATTTTATCCACAAGAGAAATATAAAAAGCATCCATATGAGATTTATACAATTATGATCGTGACTATTTAATAAATAAATAAGTAATTTAATATACTTTATGTAGTAAGTACTTTCATTTTAAACTCATATCAATAGGCTTTTGCATCGGAAATCTTTGTAATAAAAATTATGAGAATATGTTTTATTAGTATATAAAATAGGAGAATATTTGCATACTACCTCAAGTTGAGATAATACACATATAATTAATTAGAAGTCTTACAAGAAAGTCTCGTAAAATTTATAATATTTTATATAGTGTACATCATTTTTTTCATAATGAAATAAGTTATGGGAATATAATTGTTCACATGAAGTTTTCAATTTTGTACAAAATCTTGCATTTTTTTTAAACATTACAACATAAAATAATAATTATTGCTGTACAAAAGTTTTAAAAATTATTACAAGATCTTACAAAAAATTATAAATTTAGAATAAAATGTTGTAAGCCGTATATATATTACCTCAATTTGAGATAAAATGGAAAAATGCCCTCATAAATAATATAGATTAGCACTTCTAAAAATAGAAAAAATGAAATATTACGTAGAAAATTCAAAACCGTAATTATCCTCTCGGAAACATTCATGTATTTGCTTAGGTTCTGAATTTTGAAAAAGGAAACCCGGGGGGGGGGGGGGGATGTACCAAAATTCTTTGGTGGGTCATAGACTCATAGGAAGTGATCTTCTATATATAGTGACTCATACGCGTTGTATACGCGAGTTGTCGTATATATTCCATGCCCATACCAAACGCTGACTTTTTTAGTGGAGAAATAATTAAATTGCCGAAAACATATATAAAAATTAAAGATTAAATTTTAAATATATATATAGTATGAGACACAAAAATTTTAAAAGATATCGGAGAACTTGAGTCTATCGACACACCGAATGCTGACTTTAAAATATGTTAAGACGCCACATGCGCCCGCCTAGTCGTATTCTGCACAGAATCAAACTACTCCGATACGATCTACTTTATAAAAGTGCTGGTGTCAATTTTTTTTTTCCTTTTACAATTTGATACACAATTTTAGTCGTAATAAAATCTGAATATAAATCTGTTCTGTTTTTTTATTACATTTAAAATAAAGAAATTTAAATCTAAAATCTTTAACAAACTATTTAAACTCCTTATTACCGAGCAATAATCTAATAACTTAACATCCATTTATTTCAAAGAAAATTATTTTTTAAGAAATATGATTAGAATTTAAATTTAATTTATTATCAATATAAATTAATTTTATATTATCATTCAGTCATGTATAAACACATTAATAAAATTTATTAAAACTAATTTACTATTGTTAAAAAATTATAATATTATAATTTTTTAATGGCATGACTTCTTATCATTTAATGATAGTGTAAAATATTTCAACAATGCTTTAAGCATAAAAATAAGATCCTAAATTGAGTTCAAAATATAAATCAAAGACTATTATTAAATACAAAATAGATAGTAAAATTTTTAAAATTTAATTTAATAAATATAAAATATTCAAATTTTAATTTTAAATTTTATTTTCAATACTTAAAATATCTTTAAAATATTTTATATTAATAATAGATCAAATTTAAATTTATATAATTATAAAATATTAAATTAATAAAAGATAATTTATTTATTTGACATTAAATATAAAGAATGTAATAAAAATGATATTCTCTTTTAAAAATTAAGTAATATTCATTCACTATTACACTACTAGGTATTATAATTTTTTTAAATTAATATATACTAATAGCATATCAATTCTTTGTTTTATAAAAGTAAATGAAATTTTTTAATAAAAATATTTTCTGAAAAAATAAACAGAATCTTAAATCTAAATCCGTTGTCTTCAAAATATACATGGTCTGTGTTATGCATGCAATTATAAAATCGACCGTGAGTAACGATTGGGCGAAAAGGAAATTGTTCCATATTTTCATCATGTATCTGTCAAATGAATATAATAATTCATTTTATTATATAGTAGAAAGCACCTAATGGGGTTAATTAATGCACGACATGATTTTTTTTTAATTTATCATTTGATCACATTATATGATCATTGGTTGCGTTTGGCAGACCTTATTTGAATAGTTTAATTCTTTTTTCAGGAACAAATAATCAAATGTAGTCAGTTATGATTTTAATTAATTTTATGTGCCAATGTATTATTCCCTGTGTTTTGTCTGCCTGACTAACTCAGGAGGAAATACTTTATCTCTTTATTGGTAAAGAAATATATTATTTGTTGCTTTATAATGAAGTAGCCACAATTAAAAAAATTAGTAGGAATGTTGACTGTTAATTAACAAATTAATCAGTCAATTTCTTCAAATCTTAATCTTTTGATTGGTTCTAGTTGTGGACTTAGGGAAAACTATAATAAATCATCAACCGAAGGTGGAGATTCTCTATAATCCGAGAAACTTAAAGTAAATCAGACCCAGCGGCGGAGCCAGGGGGCAGGGCTGGGCCCCGACCCCGGCCCTGGCCCCTCCTCTTTTTTAAAATTTAATATAATATATATTATAAAAATTTATATTAACTTCCTTAAATATTAAAATTTTTATTTTGGCCCCTCTATTTTAAAGCTTCTGCCTCCCCTACTGATCAGACCTCAGCAACATATAAAAATGCAATTGCTAGCGGTAGAGATGGGATTAAGTTAGAGAATAAATATTGCAAATGAATAGAAATTGAGAATGTTGCTGCAACAGTCATATTTAATATTATTTTTTAAAAAATATATTTTTTAATATTTATATTAGTTTAAATTTCAAAAATGTTACGACTATATATTAAATAAGTTTTTCTTTTTTTTTTTCTAAAAAAAAGTATTGTTAATGTTAATCCTTCATGGCCCTGTTGCATAAGCATAGCATAGAGAAAAAATGATTCTGGCCGTCCTCCTATACGGAAAGATTCTCTGTCTTTCTCCACCGAGAGGACAATATGAAAAGAGAAAAAGGAAAAGAAATTAAATATATGAAAATTTTGTACATATTTCTTTTAGAGCTTGTTATGAAACTTTTATGGTCACGGTTAATTTATAGACTTTTTCCCATCTTCTTAAAAATATTTAAGAGGGTGTGAGATTTTTATATTTAATTTAAATTTAAAAAATATTTTTATAAATATAAATATAAACATTCACAAAAATATTTTTAATTAAATATTTTTTTAAAATATTTCTATGTGAAGTGATGGGTGTCATACATTTCCATAATTTAAGACTGCTATTTCTATAATTTGAGAATGTTTAATTAATATAAAAAATTATTTTATCTATTCCATTTTTTATTGTGATTGACATTCCCACCACCTTATATCAATGATGGTCATCTCTTATAATTACCTATCACCATAGCAAATCATCACTTATTTTCAAGTGATTATTATATCCATTATTTATCATCAGTAATTATTATTTGTCATTACTTACTACCAATAACTCCCATTTATAATTATTTATTACTTATTATTAGTGACTATTATTGATTATCATTTATTACTAGTAATTATTATTTATCATTATTCATCATTGATTATCACAATTCTTATTACTTATTATTGAAGTTTACAAATGGCCACCATTTATTATTGGTGACTATCACTCATTATCAATAACTATCATTGATCATCACTTATCATTAGCTATTACTCATCATATGCCACCATACAACACCAATAA
Organism: Sindora glabra; assembly: GCA_020226215.1. Classification (NCBI taxonomy): domain Eukaryota; kingdom Viridiplantae; phylum Streptophyta; class Magnoliopsida; order Fabales; family Fabaceae; genus Sindora; species Sindora glabra. The sequence goes on from CM035235.1 coordinate 73,018,284, forward strand.
TTATTTAATTTTTAATGAGAACATTTTAATAATCAAATAATATTTTTAAAATATTTAAAGTTATGAAAATATAATATTATAATATTTTTAAAAATATTTTTAATTAAATCAAATATGAAAATATCATATTTTCATGAATTAAATTTCTAAAAATTACATTCTTAAAAATATTAAAATTCTTGAGAATATTTGATTTCGTGAATGAAATACTGCCTTTATTTGACAATTAGCTGATTCAATTAGTTGTTAACTAATAGTTAATTATATTAACTGATTTGACCAACTGATAATATTAGCTGTTTGAATGAAAATATTTAGTAAAATTAACTATTTCCTATTAATTGTTTATATGTAAAATAATATATAAGGACATGTATATATTTTATAATTTATTTAAATATTTTTTACTTTAATAATATTTTATATTTATTATATAATTTATATTTAAGAAATATAATAATTTATTTTTAAGAAAAATGATAATTTATTTTAAATAATTTTTAAGTCATACTTCCTTAAAAATATGATAAATCTAAAATATAATTAAAGATTTATTATATTTCTTAAGTTATTATATTTTTTTAAAAATAAATTATTATATTTCTTAAAAATAAATTATTATACTTCATAAATACTTATAGAAATTAATAATTATTATTTAATAAAATTTTTAATCTTTTTTTAGTGAGGATATAAGTGAAAAGGAGCATATTATTTAAGGATAATTTTATATTTTTATAAATCTATTATCAATAAGCTAATTGAAAATGCTGAGTTTACTAGTTTTTTCAAATTAACTTATTGAGGGTCAATCAGTTAATTAAATAAACTATTTACCAAACAGTTAAATTAGCTTATTAATTCGATCAAACAGTTAAACACTATCAAATCAGTTAAAAGCTCACCAAAAAACTCTTTACTAAACACTCTCACACCTAAAATTTCAAAACATGAGACAATATAATATTGAAATTATTAAATTAAAATTATTTAATCATAATTATTTATTTTTTAAGAAATGAGATTAAACAAATTTAATTTTATAGTTTTCAAATTGCTGTGTCATCTTGAATTCTAAAATTTTGAAACTATCATAGAATACACCTTCCTTTTTGGATATGAAAGAAATGTGACAAAAGTGAAAAAAGTGAGTACGTAAATTTTGGGACAATTATTTTAAATTCGAATCAGACTAATAATATACTTTTAAAGATACAGTGAAATATTATAATTTTTAATAAAAAGATTAAAAGAATGAGTAATCATAAATTTAAAAATTATTTTTAATTGATTATTATTTATTAAACTTTAAACACTAAATATTTTCATAAAAATTATAATATTTTATTTTATTTTTAAAAAATAGGCCATCCATAATCTTAGTAATCTTGATTTCGTATAATAACAAAAAGTTGATGATGGGGTTTACAATCAAATTTTATTAACCATTTTTTGTGTTAAATGGTTATGAGAGGAAAAAATCTGCAAAACCCGAATAGTGATTAATAAGAAAAAGGAAAAGCCAAAAAGGGTTCTGCATAACAATGACTTTTAATCTATAAATGACCAATCGAAAATATGTCAATGGTTAAGAAATATATTGTTGCATTCCTAAAATTATGAAATGTTAATAAAATTATTCTTAAATTATATAAAATTATAATTTTATTTTTAAACAATAAATTATATAAATAATTTTATTTTTATATAATAATTTAAAAATAAAATTATTAATATAAATTCATAAAAATAAAACTATTTATAAAAATTATTATTTAAAAATAAATTTATATTTTTTAATTTAAAAATTATTTTATTAGTACTATAAAATTGTTAATTTTATCCGTATTATTATTTTTTAAGCAAAAGAAAACGAAGGCCATGTGGACTCCACATTGTGGAGTATTATTTGGGTGAGTTGGCCCCAGCAGGGATTGATGTGGAAAAGTCATTGTTGACTTTGTCATTCCAAAATGAATCTTCAGCCCACCGAAACTGCCCTTGGCTGTTTGTCATTTTTAATCTCCTAATTTCTCATATCATATGACTTTCATAATATTTTGTTACTAGAAAAAATTAAGAAGTCTAGAAGCAGAAGAAGTCAGAGAAATATTTCAGGTGCTCTGGTAGTATTAAAATATTTAATATTATTTTTATTTTAAAAATAAAATAATTATTGTCAAATTTTAATATTTATTTAATTATAATATAAAAATATTTTATTTATTGAAATATAAATAAAAATAATATTAAAATTTCAATATTATCGTAAAAAAAGAAAATATTATCAAAAACCGGGCTGCACGAACTAATCAAGGAGGAGAGCCCGTAGAAACAAGAAAAATTGGATTATCATATGCCGTGACTCACTTTTATACTATTTTTTTTGTGACAATATTAAATGCAAAGTTTTGACTCAACTCTTTTTTTATTTAATTTATTTATATAACAGATCGTTCATCCGCAGGATACGTAACGTTCTAGAGCAGCGAGCCACGTCCAAGGAATTTTTATGATTCTAAATCAAAAGTAAACAATCTATACCAAAAATAAAAAAATAAAAAATTATATTTTATTCACATATAATTTTATTATTTTTTACTTAATTCATCTTTAATTTTAAATGTTACAAATCACTCTCCGTGCTTTCAATTACTAATATTTTGGGTATCTAAATTATTTTTTGTTTAAAATTTAATAAAAAAATTTATATGCACTGCATTTAATTTTTACTTCTTCAAATTTTAACTCAAATTAATACTTATTTAGAACTATATTATCCTAAAAAACTCTAATCCTAGTGAAAATTTATTTTTTATAATTTAATTCAAATTACTAAATACAAAGTGTCAAATTAAATTTTTTAAAGATAAATTAATTTTAAATCAACGTCAAATCAAATCAATGTGAGGGGAGTCAATTAATTCTAAATGAATATTAAATTAAATCAATATTAAGAGGAGTAAATATTATATGTAATATTAAATTTTGAACAAAAAATAGTTTAAATGAATAAAATATTAATAATTAAAAACATAAATAAGTGATTTATAGCATTTAAAAATCATAAGTAAGTTAAATGAAAAAAAATAAAATTACATGTGGATAAAATATAACTTTCAAAAAAATCAAAATACTATATGTCTTAGGAATATATATTCAAAATTAAATTTTAAATTTTTTTATTAATTGGATTACACTTTATATATTTATTCTATCATTTTACATTTAATGATAATTTTTAATTTGTATTCAAAATTTAATTTTGAATTCAATCTTCAGTGAATATAGCTTGTTGACATAAAAATAATATGACAATAAATTTTGAGTTAATTATTTTTTTCAATTGAAAAACTGAATTTCTCTTTCTTTGATTCTTTCCTCTAAAGAACAAAGATTTTCAAAGATGATTAATCCGTGAATAATCTTGCTTAAATGAATAATAAATAAATTAACATGTTCTACATTTTAGATTGTTCCATCTTAATATTTTCCCCCCATATATAAGGTTATAATTGAGGTTCAAAATGCAACAGGAAAGCTTGTTTTTGGGATGAATGATCGCTTGTACTTGTACAGAGCATTTTAGATCGGAATATCTCTTAAACGATAATTAAAACATTATTTATCCAACCTTTCATTTTGTCAAACTTTTTCACATAAGAAATAACAAATCAATGAATACATATTCAATATTTTAGATTTAAATTCAGAATAATAAAAGAGTACATTTTTTTTAAAAAAAAATTAATGTCAATGTCCCATCGGAAGTGAATGACTACAAACGTATGTTTTTCTACTGGAAAGTTGTCAATTTATTTTAAATATGTAAAATCCTTACAATGAAGGTAAATTGCCATTAGTGTTTCATGAAATATAGGCAGGCATTTTCGATTTAAATAAGCACACATTAATATTAAAACGAGGACAAAAATAAGTAAATAATAATATTATATATATTGAAAATAAAATTTATAATTGAGTATCAAAAATAAATTAAAGATGATCATTAAATATGAAATAATAAAATAAATTTATAAATTTATAAATTTAATTTTATGTGGGTATAACATTTTTAATAAGTAAATGCGATAGCCTTCTCTTACTTACTTCGTACAAGTATGAATTAAGTCTAATACGAATTCCACTTCTACCTTATTAAATAATTCGTCGGCTGGGAAGTAAATCATCATTATTTTTGCTTTGAATTTTCTTAATTTCTAGACGTGGAGGGCCATAAATTAAAATCATCAAGTTCAGCGCATATCAAACCCCCATCTTTTTATATTGACGATAAGTTTTAAACCTAATATCGGGTATATTACATTATCACTTGAATTACTCAACACAGATAATATTATGACCATTCAATATGGATATATGTGTGTGTATATATATATATTTTATCGATTAGAGTGATCCAAGTCATTAGACCTACATTCTTAAAATTGAGATTGAATTCAAATTTTTTATAAAATAAAATTTTTAAATAATATTATATATCATTGAAATTGAAGAGAATAATTTTATGATACCTAGAATTAAAATTTAAGATATCGATACTTTGACTAATCCAACATTTAGATTTGTAAGGGCAATTTAACATTTCTAAAACTTGCTTTTATAGGCTAACAATTTATGGATAAAAATATAACTTTAACCCTTGTGTAAGCAACTGTTGCAAAAAAATAAAAATCTATAAAATTAGTTTATTATTAATAATAATAGTAATAGTAGTAGTATTAGTAGTAATAATAAGTTAATAAAATAATGATATGTTACTTATATAAATGAGATTTTAAAGTTAATTATTTCTTTATAAGCTTTCAAAATTAAATATTAAATTTGTTTTAATTTTATTTTAATTTTGTATCTTTTTTTAACAAATTAATAATTAAATAAAAGGTAAGTTGAGCCAAATATTTTTTTTTACAAAAATTTAAAAAATTATTGTTTCTAATATTTCTTTTTTTCTCTTTTTGATTTACACATACATATTACTAAAATTTATATTTGTACTTGATCTTAAAAATACATAATAAAATTATTACTTTATTAAATAGAATAACATATTAATTATTATAAAAATGATCCAAAATTACTATTTATTATTTAAATATTGCATAAAATTAAAAAAATACTTTTCACTATTTAAAACCACTTATTTATATTAGAGCAAATGTATAAAAAACCTAATACTTCTGTATTAAATGAAGAAAAATTTTATTTACTAAAAAATTAAAAAAGAACTATATACTATATTTTTAAATATTTTATCTTAATTATTTTATCAGCAATATTATTTTTTCAATAACAAAATCTTTACTTATCATAAGTTTATTTAAGAAAATATTGTTATACACAATGCAATAAAATTATATTTGGACATTATTGTATTATGTCTAAATAATTCTTGGATTTTTTTATTTTAAATAATCAAAATTTTTAATGGATGTCATGTTATTATCTTTTTTAATATAATATAATATTTTTTTACTCTTTATTCTTTTAAATTTAGGTTTATATATAAAATCGAACAATATCAATAAACTATTAGTAAAAAACTAACATATATGCACACATACTTATTTATCTATATTCAAATACATTTTATCTAAGAATTCAAGACTAGAAAATATTGGTAATTTATTATTACGTAATTTTAATATAATACAAATAGCTCATTTTGGGACCTAAAACATTGGATTATTAATTGCATTTTTTTTCTTGATATTAGTTTTCATTTTTTTTCACAATTTCACTCATTACTAAGAGAAATTCAATTTCATCTCATTTATTTTTATTTTTATTTTATTTTATATAAAAATTAATAATAATAAATTAAATGAGTAAAATAAATATTTCATTTAAAAATAAAAAATAAAAAATATATAAGCTTGTATTTAATATCATTTATAAGATGAGAAAAGTAAAAAATTATATATATATTTATTATATTTTTATAATTGTATACGTAATACTTAAATTTTTAAATAAAACTTACTGAATATATTTTAAACATGCTTAAAAAACAATTTTAGATAGTTAAATGTCAAAAAAATAATATGTATAAATATAACTTTTTTTCAAAAGTATCAATGGATAATGGACTTTTCATTGAAAGTAATGCTGAATTTTATTACTAAACTAAGTATTTTAAAATATTCTTTTATGTATTAATATATAAGAAATAATTAAAAGGGATTATTTAAAAAAGAGAAAAAAATAAAAAAATTAGTTTCATAAATTAAAAGTTCAAATTTTTAATTTGCTAACTCTATTTTATATTTTCAAAATGATTGTGTGATAACTTTTTGAAAGTATTTTAATTTCGAAATTTTTAGATTACAATTACAATATATTATAAATAAATTTGAGTTAATAATTATTAAAATAATTTTATTATATGGTGAAAAAATGTAAAAATATACGTATAAATTAAAATAGATAATAGATAGTTTACTCATATTATTTATTTTTAATTATTAGTAGATTTAAAATTAAAATAAAATTTAAGATTTAAAATATAATTATCATATCCTCAACTTTTCATTTATTAAATAAATTTTTAATCATGAATTTTAGTCATTTATTTTTATATCATTGAAAATTAATGATTCTTATTTCATCACAAAATCAAAGTATCAATATTTAAATTTTTAATCTTAGTACGATAAAATTATCTAATTAAATATTCTTTGTTAAATGAGGAGTACTCAGTAATTGGTGAAAGAGAACTTCTGTGATTTGACATAAAAATGAAAGTATGACCATTCAATGTGGAGCATTAATTTCGCATCAACATCCCCAAAAATATCAAATCCAATTGCACAAAATTGTAGTCCTTATTTATGAAAGGTGCATTCACTTTTTTTTAACAAAAAGTTATTTATTTTTAAAATTTTAATTGTTGATTAAAAGTTCATTTAAAAATTAAGTCTAGTTGTAAAAAAACTTTTATTGTTATATTAACATTAAAAATTTAGAATGTTATTTCTATACAAATATTGTCAATTGTATTTTTTTCAATTTAATAATTTAATTTGACAGAAAATTATTTATTTTTATTCAAAATTAATAATTTAAAAAATTATATTATTAAATTAAAAAAATAACATACCTAATAACATTTATAAAAATAGTATAAAACTTTTAATGATGATATAACACCAAAAATTCTCTTCTCAAAGTTGAGCATCAAGCTATAAAGAATAACATCGGATTGGGCCGGATTTAAATTTTCTTGAGAGAATTAGGATTGAGTTTGAATCGATGCATAATATACTATATAAAATTTATATAAAATTCTGATCTTATCATTTGAGACTCAATTCGTGATCACTATTATGTATGATCCATAAACTCAGTTTAACTTGTCTATCTCTTTCTTATTTGTCTAAAAATTATTTGTTAAATAATGGCTACCTTAATTTTTTTTTATAATTAAAAATGATTAAACATAATATTCGATCTATGATTTATAGAGGTAATGATTGTTATATTTTTTAAATTTAATAGTTAATATTGTTAGTATTTTCTTTTTACAAAATGTCCATCCTTTGCCTCGTAATCTAATACAAAATTGTGAAAAAATAGGAATATAATAAAAAAATGTATTTAATATTATTAAGGTGAGGTTTGATAATTTATTTTAATATTTTTAATTTATTTTTACATCGTGAGATAATTAAGAAATAAATGATTATAATAAAAATAAAATATTGATAATATTAATTATAAAATTTTTAAAAAATAAACTCGCCACTTCTGTAAATGAAAACTAATTATTGTGTTCAGTAAATTAAAAATAAAACTTCTTATATCGAAACGGCCTGTTGCAGGCAATGAAAAAAAAAAAAAAATAATACACTCACAAATGGGGTTCAATGGGCCATAGTATTTATATTAGGACCCAGATTATTTATATTTATATATGATATATTTTACACATATTTTTGTTTTATTTATCTTAAAATAGCGTGTTCATTCAGTTTGATTCTGAAATACCATGTAAACAATTACTTCAAAATAACAATAAATACAAATTATAAGAATATTGATATTCATAACAGTAGAGGCCTTCTAGATATGCGTTATCATACAAAGAGAAAATGCGAACCCTAAAAATCTTCCGGTCTTAAGCCCATGAATAAAATGACAAGTATTTATATACTAGTAATATTATATACATTGATTGTTGGGTACAAAATTAAATTTTGAATGTAAATTAATGGTTATTAATTAAATATATAATAATAAAATAATTTTGTAAAATTTAATTTAATAAATATAAAAAAATTTAAATTTAATTTTGAATCTGACTTTTAATATATATATAAAACATTTTTATTTTTATTTATATTATGTTTTATATATAAATGAGGTACTTATATTTATGTCAGTGATGTGCAAAAATATGAGTATTTATCTCATATTTTTTTATATCTCGGCTATAAAATATTTTTATTTCATCACAATTCCCTTCTAAAAAATACAACCTCAATAATTTACAATATTAGCAAGGGCATGAATAAATTACGTCTTTTTTATTCTATATGTCAATTATATACTTATTTTAATATTTGTATTTTATTATAATATTGACATATAAAATATTATTTGAGTGATATATTTATTTATATTTATATTATATTTTTTATCTCATTGCATTTATTAAGAAATTTGGGTCTATTTTATGAGCAAAGACAACACCTAATAGAGAAAATTTAAATAAAGTATTACTTGCCTTATTAATTATTATTAATCATTAATAATTATAATTATTATTTTATTTTTATAATAATTATTTGTATTAAATAAAGTGATGAATATATAATATAACTTAAATTTAAATAAAGAATTTTATTATTTTACGAAATTTAATCAATATCAGCGGGGAGCGGGAAACCGGCAGAACGGAAGAAGATTCCGTTGAAATTGGACAATAATAGTGGAAAATTGGAAATCATGCGTGTCAGAAAACCAACCAAAAAAAAAAGCCGCCTTAAGAGATTTCTGACTTCATGTCGAAAAGCAATGGGGCCTTTTCAAGCTATTAAAAATCCATGTGACGCTGTCTCCTGTACCATTATCTGTAGAACCCGATAATCTCCAATGGCGAAATCGACTCTTCTTTCGGCCTTTCTTTCAGCTATTACCCTTCTTCTCATTGTCTCTTCTTCGTTTGGAGCACCTTCAGTAGATTCAGTTTATGGCCCTTTCCTCCAATGCCTTGAAAACCACACAAATTCATCCGACCAAGTTTCAAAAATTGTCTTTGCTCAAACAAATTCCTCTTATTCCTTAGTTCTCAGAGACTACATTCGCAATGCTCGATTCAACAGATCATCCACACCAAAACCACTGGTTATTGTAACTCCTCTGCATGAATCCCATCTTCAGGGCGCTGTAATTTGTGCCAAAAGCATTAATATCCAAATCAAAATCCGAAGCGGAGGCCACGATTTTGCGGGCATTTCGTACACCTCGGACGAACCATTCATAATTCTCGACATGTTCAATTTCAGAAAAATCTCCGTAGACATCGAGAACGAGGTTGCCGTGATTCAATCCGGAGCAACTCTGGGTGAAGTGTATTACAACATTTGGGAGAGAAGTAAACTTCACGGCTTTCCTGCAGGGGTTTGTCCTACTGTGGGTGTCGGTGGCCATTTCAGTGGTGGAGGCTATGGCAACATGCTTCGCAAACATGGATTATCTGTTGATCATGTTATTGATGCCCAAATTGTTGATGTTAATGGTAAAATCCTCAACAGAGAGTCTATGGGTGAAGATCTATTTTGGGCTATTAGAGGGGGTGGAGGAGCAAGTTTTGGGGTTATTTTGTCATACACAGTTAACTTAGTGGCCGTGCCGGATATTGTTACCGTTTTCCGGGTTGAACAGGTTTGGGATGAGAATCCGAAAACTATCGATTTTGTTGTACAATGGCAGCAAGTTGCTCCACATACAGATGATAGACTTTTCATGAGGCTGCTTTTGCAGCCTGTGAGTTCTAAGGTGACTAAAGGCCAGAAAACCATAAGAGCTACAGTTATGGCATTGTTTCTTGGTGCATCTGATGAAGTTGTAAAACTTTTGGAGAAGGAATTTCCTCTTTTGGGTTTGAAGAAAGAGAATTGTACTGAAATGAGTTGGATTGATTCTGTTCTATGGTGGGCTAATTTTGATAATGGAACAAAAGAAGATGCCCTGCTTGATAGAAATCTTGACTCAGCGAGTTTTCTCAAGAGGAAGTCTGATTATGTCCAAACCCCAATTTCCAAAGATGGTTTAGTATGGATATGGAACAGGATGATTGAATTGGGAAAAACTGGATTTGTTTTCAATCCATATGGCGGAAAAATGAATGAGATTCCGCCAGATGCCACGCCTTTTCCTCACCGTGCCGGAAATCTGTACAAAATCCAGTACTCAGTGAATTGGGATGACCCAAGTGCTGAAGCCGATAAGAATTACACAACTCAGATCAGAAGGTTGTACAGTTACATGACTCCATTTGTATCAAAGAATCCGAGGAGTGCTTACTTGAATTACAGAGATCTTGATATTGGTATCAATGACTTTGATAAGAATAGCTTTGAGGAAGGAGAGGTTTATGGGTTGAAATACTTCAATAACAACTTCGACAGCCTGGTGAAGACAAAGACAAGGGTTGATCCGGAAAACTTCTTCAGAAATGAACAGAGTATTCCAACACTTCCAAGTAAGGCCTAGGAAATCAGACAGTGAAAAAGAGATTCTTTGGTGATTATTGTTTTCGGTACAAAACAAAAACTTGATTATCAAATATGAAGTTTCATTAGTTCACCACTGCCATAATTTGGAAGATTTTTTTCTTTGTCCTATTTTGTTCTTATTTCAATTATAGATTGTACTCAGAATTTGGTTATAGAACACATATAGTAAAAGTGCGTGATTAGCGGAGTATATAATAAGATGTTCGTTCAAGCTATTAATTAGTCAATAATTCAATATGTGGACTATATCTTTTCTGGTCAACAACACCATCTCCTATCTCGTCTCGTGTATGAATATCTAAAGTGGCCAAAGAGCAAAGAATCTTCACTTCTTTCGTTCAATCATTGGGACTATCTAACTCGCCAAGCGTCAAATCAGCTGCTTTTACATCTCTCTTGCCTTTGTTCTTTGCTCCATAGTGAAGAAAGCAGGAGATGTCCTTTCTATTCTTTTCTTCTTCTGCCTCTTTTGCAACTTTGGTGCCAATGACTGTGTTTCTTCATTTAGCTAACAAGTTGAATGCGTTGTAAACATTTGACATAAGTGGTTAGTCCAACAGATATTTTACAGGGAATTTTCTTCTTTTTAACGACAGAAGAAATAATCTACTTACCACACATGTAAAATTTTAAATTGAAACCCAAGACATGATGGGGAGTATAGTTCCTCAAGCAATATCCGATGTCACTATATCACAATGATGCTGATTTAATAGAGAAAATTTTAAATATACGTAAATTTCTACCAAAACAGTGGGTTGTTGGTTTTGAGTTTGAATGGAAGATTGTAGCCATCTGTTTCCTCTCACTGAGTTCTATTGCTGAAATATTTTTATTTTTTCATCTACCATTGACTGATTAATGTGAACTGCAGGGATGCACTCCGGAGTGAGTAAATTGCTGCAATTTAGCATGTATAAGAAATTGATGGCAAAGGTGATATGCTTTCTCATCCTTCAGAATTTGTCAATATTATTGCAGGACTGGTAGCTCTGTGAAGTCTCGAGACTTTGGTCCTGCACGGCAAAAATATGTAATGAATTGTCGGGTTGAGAAGTTTATGGAAGCTGTTTATTCGCTAAATATTTTTAAAGTAATTATGACTTGAGTAACTAAATTGATATCTAAAAATACCCCATGGAAATCAAATTAGTATGGAGAGATAATTTAACATCGATTTAGTATTTATTTAAAAAATTTTATATGAATTCAACACTATTATCACTTTCTCTATTGAAACTATCTGCCTGGCATATATGCTGATAATTTCTGTTCAAACGAAAGTCAAATGTCACTGTAAAATTAAAATTAAAAGGGTTACATACTTACAAGTAAGTAACAATTATTTAAATTTCTCAACAAGTCCAATTCTTTTCTTATCTAAATTCATAAATCATAATTCTTTAATTCTTCATCGTTTATGAATTCTCCAATTAATTTATGTTGTAATTTCAAATAGCAAGCGTATTAGAATGAGATGAAATATTTTTTCACCTCTTTTAACTCTGCAATACTAAAAAAAATAAAAAAAAACCATCAATTTCAGTCTTTTCCATAACCTCCGAGACAAAATCATGATTTCATATCATTAACCAATCACTTCGATACCTGTTTTATTCTTTAACTTATAATGACTATTTGAATTTTAGTTTTGCTTCTCAATACCATATTTAATATATGATTATTATTAAATTTAAGTAGATAATTTTTTTTTAATAGCATTTTCCATATTTTGAACTAAGTACGCACCAGTGAGATTGTACCGTTGCATTGGAAACCAGTCCATCGCCAAACATTAAGGGGACAATAAATTAATTACATCCCCCACCACTCTTGACCAGAACATAAATGCGTAGATTGTTTTTGCGCGTGATGGCAAGGACATGGACGGAATTTTCTTTCATCAATCAGATTTTTTTTTTTTTTTTGGATTTAGGTAGGAGGATAATGTTACTGAGAATTCCATCTTTTAAAAAATTTAATATTTTATTGTTGAATTATATTTTTTAAATTTTAAAATAAGTGAAGTAAAATAAAAAAATATATCACAATTTATTAAACGTAATTCAACAATGAAAATATTTAATTTTTTAAGAGACTGAAGTTCTCGTAAAATTATTACCTGAGGTAGAAACCAAATTGCTGTATTATTGACAAGAAAGCAAAATTACTCTTGGTGGGAGAGTCTTTGGGATAAATATAAGGGGGCAAAAAAGTCATCATTACCATTAATATTAATATCAATGCTTAAAGTAAATAATTAATTTTAAATTTAAATAATACATTAATTAAATATTATCTTTAAAATAATCATTTTCATTAATATTAATATTTAACAACATGATTTTCAAAGGCAACTAAATTTTTAGTTTACCATCGTAAAATGCAACTTTTGTTGAAATAATATTTTTATATTAAAGACAACTCATTAAATATAACATACAAATTTCTATCTATTTATTGACTAAAATTTAATATTTAAGTTAATATTAAATATTTTCCATTTTGAATTGAAACTTTTCAAATAATGTTTTTACACGGCAAACAATTTTATTAAGGTAGAGTTTGATTTACAAAATTTTACATTCTCAAGAAAGTATATATCCCTAAGAAACTAATAGAAAGATAATATTTTTATATTTGATTTATCATAATTTTTTTTCAAAATATTTTATCAGATTTCTAAATATATTATATTCCTATATTTAGTTCATATTTGATATTCTTGAAAATTTTAAATATAATCTTATCAAATTTTTTTATTATAAAATATAATATAATAAATCATACTTTTAATTAAAACTACATAAATAATTAAAATTTTTTAACACATAATAAATTAAATTATTTCATTTTTATAATGTATATTCATTGTTAGTCACATTATTTTATTATAATAATAATATTAAAATTATTTTTTAAATTAAATTAGATTTAAAAAGTGAAGTGAATATAATTTATTTAAGTTATTATCATAATATTAAATATACTTGATATTTCTCTTTTTATAAAACTGTAAATTTTCACCATTAAATCATTTCTACAATTATGTTTCATATTGATATTAATTTTTAAATTGTAATTTCTTCTCTAATGTGAAAAAGTTATTGTTTTATATTTTTATGTATAAATATGCCTTTTTTTAAAAAAAAATCCCAACCTATTGTATTATACTTTAGTGAATGAAAAAAATCATATGTATATATAATTATATTAAAATAATCTTTCAAACATTAAGAAAAATACTAGAAAATAATTATGATTAAAAATTATTATTATTTTATTTCATAATAATAAAAATATTTTACAAGATGGAAGTGAATAATTTTAAAAAGAAATTAAGGTTTTCAAATGTAATTCAATACATAAGCAAAAAATGAAAAAAAATAAAAAAACAAATGTCGATATAAGTGACCAAAAAAATTTGATGAAAGTGTATTATTATTATTATTATTATTATTATTATTATTATTATTATTATTATTATTAACAAATTGACTAATGTTGAATGAAAGAAGTATACATAAACTAACAAACAATTGGCTTATTTTTAGGATAATTAAAATAAAAAATAAAAAATGAGGAAAAAATATAATAATTAAACATAAAAGTGATAATTATTTTTTAATTTAAATTAAAAATTATTTAATAAAGTAATAAATGAGAGAAATAATTGAATGTGAGAATAAGTTTTTTTATTTTAACAACAATATTTTTATTTTATAGGAATCTGAATTCACACTTGCTCTCATGAAAATATTTTGAAAAAAATTAAGTTAAAAATAGTTTCAAAAATGTGACATTTTCAAATATTTTTTCAAACTTTGAATTAAATATAAAAATGTAATATTTTTCTGAAATATTTTCAAAAATTTTTAAAATATTTCACAATCCAAATATTCTCTAAATATAACTAAATAAATTACAAAAAGTTTTGACATATTTTGAGATTATTTTTATTTTGTTTTGATATTTACCTTTCAAAATAATAATCTATTTATTATTATTAATTAATTATACATTTGTCGTGGTTTTGCATTCATGAATTTGTCGCGAGTTGTTCTCATGTATGTAACATAGTACTATAGTAGCTATTTTCTTCCTCTTCGCATGATCGTGGCATTCACTCATAGTGATAGTGTGTGATAACCATCCATGTTTAAAAATTGGACGTGTATTGGTGCATGAAATGCAGCTTCATGAACCATTCATTAATTGCTGCATCATCATTGGTTAAGGTCACCAAGGAAGCCTCCAAATAATGCATACTATTAATCAAGAAAATGAAGCAGCTTGAAGAAGATATGCCAACGATAGGATAAATGTTAGAGTTTAGTGATCATCCTTAAAGATTGATTACGTGTGTGAATATAATATTAATATTAATATTAATAATTTAATTAGTTGAGATGTAAAGTACTTAAAACTAATTTACTTGAAAAAAATTTATTCAACACTCCTTATTTAAAAATTTTAAAATGAATTATAGAAGATAAATTTTTAATAGAATTATAATATTTTGAAATAAATTCATTATAAATAAATATTAAATTAAATCAAAATATATGGAAATTAACATCACATGTGATAGATTTTCTTGTTAAATTTTACATGAAAATAAATTAAATAAAGAAAATACTAACAATTGAAAGTATAAATAGAAAATTTTTAATACTTAAAATTATAAATGAATAAAATAAAAAGAATAAAATTATAAATAAATAAAATATAATTATTTCCAAAAACAATGTAAGTAGTTCACATATGTCTTTTTTTAAGCCAATTTGAAAAATAAAAAAAAATACAAGAAACTATGAAATCTGTCCCTTTTTCTTTTCTTTGCTATTACATTAGAATTTCGTCGAAGAGAATGGAATTACTACAATGACGGTCTCTAACTGATTATATTAGTAATTAATTAATTATTAATTAATTATATTAATTATATTAATTATTTGATTGTATTAATTATTTACCTAAAAATATTTGATAAAATTATTTATTCATTTTTAATTATTTATATATAAAACAACAATAAGTATATATACATATGTCATAATTTATTTGAATATTCTTTTATTTGAATAATATTTTAAATTATAAAATATTTTTTATTATATTAATTTTTAAAAATTATATCATTTTAATTTATTCTAATTATTTAATTTTTATTTAAAAATTAAATAATTATAATTTTTAACTAAGAAATACTTATAATATTTTGATAAATATAGTAATTATTAAAATTTATTTTGTAAATATTTTTGATATTGGATTTAAGATCCATATGTTTAGCATTAAAAATATTGATGAATTATATATTTTAAGTATAAAAATATAAATTTTACAAGTAACATTATCCTATTATTTTTTTAATATATATTATTTTTTAATTTAAAATATATCATTTGATAAATGATTAATAATTTTTTAATATATTTTTTACTCATGCTTTTTTTGTTCATTTTTATATTTAATAAATTAAAAAATATTTATTTTTTATTATCTATCATGATATGCATTTATATAAAAGGTAAACATTAATATTGAAGCATTAAATTCCATATAAATTAATGTTTTTATATATTTTTCTAAATTTTATTTGTTATAATATTTGATCGTGTATGCATATATTTAAATATAGTAATAATAATTAATTAATTTAACATTAAAATATTATAACAATTCTTTCAATTAGTAATGATTTAAAAAAATATAATATTTGTTACTTGAATATAATTATATGAATTTTATAATTATTCAAATGATATAAATATAATATTAGATATTAATTAACCGTTTAAATATTTTACAATTTAAAATTTAAAAATTTAAATAAATTATTATTAATTAAATTAAATACGTGCAACGCATGGATTAAAAAGTTAGTTTTTATACATTTTTCAGTGAAATCTATCTAAATATTAATTCTAGGTTGGTACTGCATTGCTGAGGTGTCGTCTTTAGGTTGTCTGTTCTTATTATTTTATTCCATTCTACTGTTTGCTCTTTTTTTTTCTCATTTTTAATTTATCTATATCCTGGTTTTGTACGAAATTCATCACTTGTTTACTGCTTCAATTTTCATCTTATTTACTTTACTCCTCTTCTTCCTTTGTAGTTTATTTTTTTATTTTTCTTCCTTTTCACTTCTGCTTTCATTTTACGTCACTTAATTTTTTCTTTCCTTTTTTTTTCCTTCGTTTATATAAAAAAATATATAAATAATAATATTTATAAAAATATAAATAATATAATATAATAATAATTTATAGAAAATAATAAAAATTATCAAAAATTATATCACTAATGAAAAAAATCATAATTATTACACATTACAATCAATTAATAATTAATTATTTTTTCATCATACTAAACAAGCTCGCAACTTGTTAACTATAAAATCAAAAGTATAATTAAAACCTTTTACATTGTTTGTTTCTATAAAAAATTGGTGGAAAGTTTTATGAATAATTATTGAATATGAATATCCATATGTCAAATAATATACGTCAAATTATGATTAATTATATCTTCAATTATAATTAATTATATTACAGTCAGATTAAATCTGTAAAAAATTAGAAAGAGGAAAAAATTTGAAGAGAAAACAGGGTGGAAGTTACTATTTTCACCCATTTGTCTGCAGAAGAAATTATGGTAGAAGAGAAAAAAATTTGAAAAAGGAAGTAGGTCTCACGAAAAAAATTTTCTCCTCAAATATGAGGAGAAATGGGGAGAAACTGACACAAATCAAAGTTTCAGCAGAACAGAAGGACCCCATTCTCCGATAAGTCCTCTTCCTCTCCCAGTTGCGTGATCGTGTGGGTGTTGCTGTGCACAGTGAAGAAGTGCTGCACACCTGGATGTCGTCGGCCGCTAGTTAGAGACGATGGCTGCCTCCTACTATCGGTGCCGACAGAAGATAGAGATCTCTGAGATTGGTGGCGGGGTAGAAACAAAGGTGATGAGGTGTAGAAGGACGAAGGTGCCGAAACCCAAAAAGAGGAAGAAGAGGGAGGTGAGAAAGATCATGATTATGGTTTTGAGGAACAGAGACAGGAGCTTTGGACTCGGTTTGGGAGGAGGGGCATACCGATGGTGATGAAAGGTTGAAAGAGGCATTGAAACGATTGATCTGACGAATTGAGTAATATTTGTGGAAATTTGATTCTTTAGAAGATGAAATTTTAATGTAATAAATTTAATAGATTTATTACTTTATTTTTGTAAGCAATTCATGTAAGATATATATATATATATATATATATATCTTATCAATTTTATTTACATTCAAATAAAAATTTATTTTTTATTTTTTTTTCTATTTTCTTCTATAATCAAACGCAACTTAATTTCTTCCTCATTTTCTTTTCTCTCATATTTTCTCTTACATCCAAACAAATCTAAAGAAAATAATTTTTTCTCTCTTTTCTTTCTTTCTTTCTTAATTTATTTCTCTCTCATTTTCTTTCTTTCCTATTTTCTTCTCTAACCAAACAAAGTGTTAATGAATTATCATTATGAAATTATAATGTTTGATCAATTTGCCCTAAAAATATGAGTTATACAAATTAATTCTTATAGACATACTTAATCTTATTACTTTATGCTAATATATTACTTTCTGCTAATATAGTAATTCTTCTACTCATCTAATTCTTATTCCTTATTTACTTCATATTTTGATTTTAATTTCTATAATAATTTTAACATTTTACTAGTTTATTCGAAAAAATAATAGTTACAAAATATTGAATATGATGTGCATAAATACAAATAAATAATGAATAGTTACAAATTTTTATAGACATACTTAATCTTGTTACTTTCTACTAATATAATAATTCTTCTACTCATCTCATTCTTATTCCTTATTTACTTCATATTTTGATTTTAATTTCTATAATAATTTTAATGTTTTACTAGTTTTATTTGAAGAAATAATGGTTATAAAATATTAAATATGATATGTAGAAATATAAATAAATAATGAATTAAATTGAAAAAGAGAAAACAACATAAATTCGCATATATGACATATTATACATTTGAGAATTTATTTCTAAATGTTAAATGAATAATTTTTTTAAATCTATTTTTGAAATGTATGTTAGTTTTTATAAAATGTGTGAGTGTATATATATATATATATATATATATATATATATATATATATATATATATATATATATATGATATACAATTGTGAATATGTGGTAAATACTTAATTATGTTATTCTCTCGTGATTGAAAAAAAATTCTTATATAAAATAATAATATACGTTATGTTGATATAGTCACAAATTTACTTGTATTATGTTATTGATGAATTTAAGTTTGGAAAAAGAAAAATAATTATCTAGAAGCAATTAGTGTATAAATATACATATAATATAAAACATACCTTTCATAAATTTAATAATTTTTGTAATATTTGATCACCATATAAATTAATAATAAAATAAGAGATTGGCAATAGATTAATAATTTTATGAATAATATATTAATTAATAATTTTCTTTGATATTCAATCTTTGTTATATTAAAAATTTTCTCATTCATTTTTACATATCTATAGTAGTATTTTGATAAATCTTGCAAATCTTAATTTGTAACTTCTGACATTATGGAACAATTTAAAGGTTTAAAATTAAATACCTTACGGTAAAAGAAATATATGATAAAAAAAGTTTCTCTACTTTCATGCATTCAATTTGCTTCTATAGTAACAATATCAAGAAAAAGGATTTCAAGAAATATTCTGAGTTAATTTCTTATCCTTTTATGGCTAAACAAAATAATAAACTTTTGATGAAAAAATCATGAGTCCCATTCGATTGGCTCTACTTTATTCCCTAAAGCAAATGTAGTAATACAAGACCATTTTATTTATTAACAAATTTATGGTCGTAGACATGGTCATGATCATGTTTCTTATATCAAGAACTCAACTTCCCCAGAAGTAAAAAAATGATAAAGAAAAGGGTGGGCAAAATAACAAACATATCAAGAATATATGTTATTATTGTAGTAGCAAAGGTCATTAGTCTCGTACCTATATCAATAATTGCTTAATATATATATATATATATATATATATATATATATATATATATATATATATATATATATATATATATATATATATAAAACGGGAGATAAATTTTGTATGTTAAAAGGGATTTGAATTGATTTTCTGAAGAATATTTGTAGTTGTCTATTACCTACTTAATTTTCTATAAGTATACTTATCTCAAAGCTGTTAAGAAGTTTTTATTGAAAAAATAACTACTAAATACCAATGTTTGGCCTTTATTTTATTTCTTTTAAAAATTTAACTGGTAAAGGATCCTTATCGTATTAAAATATTTAATTTATGCATATTATTCATATATTTATAAATTAGTTTTATTTTAATAGCCTTTTTTCATTAGCTAATTTTAAAAAGTGTTTCTATAATATCTATCATTTTTATTCTATATCTGGTTACTCAAAATTTAGTTATATAAGTAATCATAATATTTAGACATGTAAATATATACATTATTATGATTTGTTCTTGTATGGTTACCATGAAATCACTTTTATACTAAGCTAATTTTACTTGAGTGTGTTACAATCTCTTTCTTAAAAGATATTATATGGCTATGGAAAAGTTTTTTTTAATTGTAATATGGTATAAAAATTGTGCACTATTGAATTAAGTAGAATTATAGGTGGGATATTAAAGGTAAGTCACAATATATGTGTGCCTTAACTTTTGATAACTCAGTGGGTGAAGAATATTTACTTTATATTGCAAGTGAAATTTTATTTTTCTTATTTAGTAATGCAAGAAACCAATATTAGTACTATATCTGGTACTACAAATTTAATTGAAAGCTCTGGAAGAGTTAATGTTTTGTTACCTAGAGGAATAAAATTATACATTGATAATACATTATATTCTACTAAGTCTCATAAAAACTTATTAATTTTTAAGGATATCCATTGAAACAGATACCATATCGAGATAACAAATGAAGAAAATATTGAATATCTTTATATTATTAGAATAATCTCAAGTAACAAATGCATACTTAAAAAATTACCTGTACTTTCATTCGATTTGTACTACACAAATATTAACACCATTGAAGCCCAAGCTATAGTGAACCAAAAGTTTACAAAATATGACAATTTTATTGTTTGGCTTGATCGGTTGGGCCATCCCGAATCAATTATGATATGAAAAATAATTGAAAATTTGTGTAAGCATCTATTAAAGAGCTAATAGATTCTTCAATCTAAAAATTTTTCATGTGCTACTTATTCTCAAGGAAAGTTAATTATTTGACCATCATTGGTAAAAATTGAGATTGAATCTCTTACATTTTTAGAATGTATACAAGATAATATTTATAGATAAATTCACCCACCATGTAGATCATTTAGATGTTTTATAGTTTTAAATTGATATATCAATTTAATGATCACATGTGTCTTTATTATCATCTCGCAATCTACCATTTGTAAGATTACTTACTTAATTGATTCGATTGCAAGCATATTTTCCTGATTATTTAATTAAGAAAATATGCTATGACAATGCTGGTGAATTTACTTCTGAATCTTTTAATGATTATTGTATGTTTATTGGAATTGATATTAAATATTTTGTAGCACATGTTCATATATAAAATGGTCTTGTAGAATCATTCATTAAGTGTCTTAAATTGATTGTGAGACCATTACTTATGAAATTAAAACTTCCAATTTCTACTTAGGGACATGTAATTTTACATGCTGCAGCACTAATTCACATTAGACCAATAAGTTATCATAAGTCCTCCACTTTACAATTGATTTTTGGTCAAAAACATAATATTTCCTATCTAAGGATTTTTGGATGTACATTATATATTCCAATTACTTCACCACAATGTACTAAGATGGGTCCTTAACAAAGGTTAGGAATATATATTGGATATGAATCTTCATCTATAATAAAATATCTTGAACCATCAATAGAGGATTTAATTATAGCTAGATTTACTAATTGTCATTTTGATGAATTAGTTTTTCCAATATTAGGAGGAAAAATAAGCAGTTGAAAAAAGAAATTAATTGGAATAATTTATCATTATCTTATCTTAATCCTCATATAAAATAGTATGAACTGGAAGTTCATAAGATAATTCATTTACAAGATTTAGTTAATCGATTACCAGATGCATCCACTAATAAAAAAAGTGATCAAATCATATATACTAGTTGCTAATACTCTAATTAAAGTTAATGTCCCTATCAAATAATCTACTATTACAAATGAGTCTAATGCACACATGAAACATGGTAAACCTATCTGTTCCAAAGATAAAAATCCTTGAAAAAGAAAAGGAGCTAGGAATCCAAATGGCCAAATCGAGGATGTGAATATAGTAACTCTAGAAGAGTCCTTAAATAAAATTAATATTTTAGTTCCAGAAGAAAATCAAGTACCTAAAATTAGTGAAAATAAATAGATCTTAATAAATTATGTCATGAATGAAATATGATAGAATCGAAATGAAGTTAACATTGATGATGTTTTTGCATATAATGTAGCATGCGATATAATACATGATAATAAGGATCATGAACTAAAGTTTGTTAAGGAATTTAGACAAAGAGATGACTGGTCAAAATGAAAAAATGCAACCAAATCAGAATTAAACTCTCTTACAAAGAGAAAAGTTTTTGGACCTATGGTTTGTACATTAGAAAGTGTACAGCTAGTTGGACACAAATGGATTTTTGTGCGAAAGTGAAATAAGAATGGTGAAATTATAAGATACAAGGCACGATTTGTTGCTCAAGGCTTTTTGCAAAGACTTGGAATTGATTATGAAGAGATATACTCACCTGTGGTAGATTTAACTACTTTTCAATTTTTAATTAGTCTGATAGTACATGAAGAACTTAATTTACGTTTAATAGATGTTGTTACCACCTATTTGTATGGCTCACTTAATAATGATATTTATATGAAATTTCCTGAAGGTTTTAATTTTCCTGAAGCAAACAATTCAAATCCTCAAGAAAATTACTCAATCAAATTAAACAAATCTCTTTATGGATTGAAACAATTTGGATGCATGTGGTATAATTAACTCAATAAATATTTATTAAAAGAAGGATACAAAAATGACCCTATTTATCTACATACTTTTATAAAAGATCTAGGAATGAGTTTATCATAATTACTGTTTATGTTGATGATTTAAATATTATTGGAATTCCTGAAGAGTTTTCAAAAGTTGTAAATTATTTAAAGAAAGAATTTAAAATGAAAAAAACTTTGTATTGGATTACAAATTGAACATTTAAAGAATGAAATTTTTGTACATCAAAAAACTTATATAGCAAAGGTGTTAAAATAGTTTTATATGGATAAATTACATCTATTGTGCACCTTAATAATTGTAAGATCACTAAATATGAATAAAGATCCCTTTAGACCTCTAGAAAAAGATGAAAAACTACTTAATCCTAAAGTATTATATTTTAGTGCAATTAGAGCACTAATATATCTTACTAGTTATACACAACTTGATATATCATTTGTTGTTAATTTACTAACAAGATATAGTTTTTCACCCACATGAAGGGATTGAAATATAGTTAAGCATGTACTTAGCAAATTTGTTTACTAAAGTACTTCCTGCTACTATATTAGAAAAGTTAGTCCAGAATATTGGAGTTCTTTAACTTAAAGATCTTAATTAATGTCATTATAAAGGGAAGTTAATATACATTATACTTTTTTTTTCGCTATAATTTTTGTCCAAGTGGATTTTTCCTAACAAGATTTTTAACGAGGCAATATCCTATTATATATTATATGGACATCTAAGAGGGAGTATTATGAATAATTATTAAATATGGATATCCATAGGTAAGATATTATACCCCAAATTATGATCAATTATTAGGTTTCATTTATAATCAATTATACCTCTAATTTTAATCAATTTTTAAGTTTTAATTATGATTAATTATACTTTCTAATTATAATAAATTTTATTTATGAATTATTATTATTATAAAATTATAACATTTGATTAATTTACTTTATAAATATGGATTATACAAATCATATTGCATATAATTAAATAAAATATTCTCCTCCTTCTTATTATTCTCCTTAATCTCTTTCATTTCTTTCTTTTATCATTTTCTTAAGTGTTTAATATTTTTATAATAAAAAAATTAAAAGAATTATTGACACATATAGGTTGAAAATAAATGAAAATCTAACTTATTACAATTTTATTCTTAATTATATTTAAGTTGAAAATTAAGACTCTATTTCATACAAAAAAATTGATAAATTAGCTGATAATTGATAATTTATAATAGATGATGGTTAATAATTAATGAGTTAATTGATTGTATAAGAAGTATTTCGTAAAATTAGTTATTAAAATAATTAAATTATAAAATAATATAAAATAATATATTAATAAAAATAGATATATAGTTAAAATAATTTATATTTGTCTAAAAATTAAATTATATTAACCCAGTAAAGATGTTTAAAATAAAAATATAATATTTAATATTTAATTAATTAAATTTCATAAATTTATATATTTATTTACTTACATAATTTTTATTTTATTATTTAAAATATAATTAATTATATTTTATGGTATTATTTATTTATGTACACATTTTTATATTTTTATAATTTAAAATTAAATATAATTATGTTAAAATTAAGTTAATTATGTTTTATAAAAAATAATATTTAAATTTATTTTATAAAAGATATGGGTTATAAATTAATAAAAAGAATAAGAATAAATTTATAAAGAACTTGAATAGAAAGTAGTTTATGAGTTCTAAGTTATTTTAAGCAACTTATTAAATCAGAACTTATATTTTTAATAAGTTAGTGTGTGAAACATATTTAGAGATTAACTTATAATTAATTGATGAAGTTAATAAATTATAAATTAATTTATTTATTGTGTAAAATAGAACCTAACTTAGGTTTCATTTGTTGTTTCAATAGAAAATATTTTTCATAAAATATAATTATAAAATGTTAAAAATGAGAAAGAGTATTTTACTTATTTAATATTAAATATAAAGAGTATTTTACTTATTTAATATTAAATATAAAAAATTTAGAAAAAAATAACATTCTCTTTTTCAAAAAAGAATTTACTTTCCTCTATTATTGTGGCTTTGAATATCATTTTTTTAGACATAAAAACAAGTAAAATGTTACACATTCATTAATAAACATGCAAATAATATTTTCCTATAGAAAGTATTTTTTGGTCAAACAAATGGAGTCTTTTTTTTAGAAAATATTTTTCATAAAATATAATTATTGAATGTTAAGATAATAAAATTTATTTTATTTATTTAATATTAAATAAAATATTATTTAATATTTTATTATAATAATTCTAAGTATCTTTTTTTAAATACAAATATAAGTAGTATGTTACTTTTTCACTAATATACATGCAAATGATATTTTCCTATAAAAAATATTTTTTGATAAAATAAATGGAGCCTTATTAATTTGAAGGATAAATTTATCATTTAACTTAATTTAATTTTTTCACCTATTTTTCTATTAAAGTAAGCAAAAAAAAATCTTTTTCTACTTTTTTTCCTAATTTTCTCTACGTTCAAATAAGAAAAAAAATACTTTTCTTGTTATTTTTGTTCTCTTACTTTCTTTCTTTTTTTACTTTTTTCCTCTGCAAGGTGGAAAACCTTCAAACACTATAGTTCATAGTTAATAAATGCTATAAGGCCCACATAATATTAGTATTGATCTTTTAACAAAGGTAACCATTTCTACGTAATTAAACAATTAATAATTTCCATATTAAACATCAAATCAAAACAATAATAATTCATTAAGTATACATATAATTGTATTATTCAATCAAACTGCTGAAACTTTTGAATTACTTAAAATAATTTATTTATTAAGAAATAGCTGTGGGAACCAAAACGTCATTTAATAATCAAAATTTTTGAGCTGACTAAAATAATGATGTAAATAATTACATAAAACTATATGTATTAAATTTTTTGGACATAAAATTAAATGAATGATAGTTCTATTTGCAAAGTATACCTATGTTTGAATATATATATATATATATATATAATAATTTTAAGATATAAGCTTTGCTTCCTGTAACATATTTATTTATTGTAATTGCCCAAGAAAAATAACTTGCTTTGCCAAAAAAACAAATTATAACGTGGTTAGATTAAAGAATGTAGTGAACATAAAAAAACCTCTCGTGGATTAATTAAAATTTTTCTTAATGATTTTAACTGATTAAAAATTTAGAAGTAAAAAAAGAGTTGAAACTTGTTGTATACTTCAAGCTTATCAAAATGAATTGAAATCTTTTAAAATGTAATATGCATTTTAAAGAATAAAGTAAGATATCACAATTATTATTAAAAAAATTAATAATTTAAATTGTAATAAAAAAATAAATTTTGAATTTATGATCATTAATTCCTTTGATTTTCTTGAAAAAAAAATTGTGATATCTTATTTTATTTTCTAAAATATATTTCGTACGTTAAAGGAGATTGATTCTATCAAAATATGTAATTTTAAACGAGTTGTATTTGTAAAAGAAAAATAACAGCTCTCCACATCTTTGACTTATTCATTACCCATTTCAGTTAGTTTGTTTGAATAAAATAACTTTAATATGGGAATTATTTTTTAATAATGTGTAATTAATGAGATTTATACCACTTCTATTCACTATTATCATGGGTAATCTTTTTCCACCAAACGTATAACCAATTACAACTCAAAATAGTTAGTATTTAAAGCATGCACACCAGCAAAATTCTAAAACAAGCATAGAAACAAGGATGGCTAAAACTAGTGGCCTTGTTCTTTTCTCTGTTGTTGTCATCCTAATTTTCGCAGGTTTCTCTTCATTTTAGTTTGTTCAATTCTATACATGTTGCGTTCTATTTGTTTTCTTGTATATTGTGACTATTTTAGTTTCGAATTTTATATATTAAGTTATTACCTCTTTTGGTTATTATTTATAGTATTTAATTGATTTTATTAGTTATCTGTCATTTTTTACTAGTTTTTCAACTATTAAGATAGTAGTTTAATTTTATCTGTTATTTTTAACTAATTTTGAATACTTTCCGCAGGTTTCTCTTCGTTTTTAGTTTGTTCAATTCTATACATGTTGCGTTCTATATGTTTTCTTGCATATTGTGACTATTTTGATTTCGAATTTCATATATTAAGTTATTCCATCTTTTGTTGATTATTTATCGTATTTAATTGATTTTATTTGTTATCTGTGATTTTTAACTAATTTTTCAATGATTAAGAAAATAGGTTAATTAATTTATTTGTTGCGTTCTATATGTTTTCTTGCATATTGTGACTATTTTCGTTTTGAATTTTATATATTAAGTTATTCCATCTTTTGCTAATTATTTATCGTATTTAATTAATTTTATTTATTATCTGTCATTTTAACTAATTTTTTAATGATTAAAAAATTAATTTAATTTATTTATTTATTTTTAGTGAATTTTTAAAATTACTATCTGATTCTAAATTAAAATTAAGACTGAGAATTTTTAAAATAAAAGTGTAGAATAACAAAATATTTATTGATAAAAAGAATAGCAAAATTGAAAGATTAATTTAAACTTTCGTTGGATTTCTAAAATCACATATAAAAAAGATAAATTTTTTTAAAAATGCAATAAAAGGAACACTTGATAGTTAATTTTTAATAACAAATACAAATATTAAATAATTTCATTGAAAATCTGCTACCTGCTACTATCATAATACACACAATCGTTTAAAATTATCAAAAAAATAAAGTTTAGTTTATTTGGAGTAAAATTCATACTTAAAATTGCTTATAATTCTAATTTCAAATGAATTTAATTTAATTTAATTTTTTGTTTTAAAGGAGAAGTTTCCATCATGTTGCAGTAATGATACATAAATTTTTATATCTTTATGTAATTTTAGGATGCACGGAAGTAAATGGAGGAATTTGCTGCAGAGACCATAGGGTTTTTAGTGGAATATGTCGTAATGACGTTTGCAACAGGTGGTGTCAACAGAGCTGCAGGGGAGGGGAATGCAAAATTCGTCACGGAGGAAAACATTACTGTCATTGCTACTGCTGAGTAGTTTTCTTGTCCCTCCCAAGCATATGTGGCATTTAGCCTGAGCTTTGAAATTATGAAAATAATAATTGTAATGAAAATTTTTTCTTTCATAATATTTGTGATTATTTAATTTTGAGATTCCTTCTATAGTATATATATTTTTAAAATATGATGCAAAAAATCCCTTTCGAGGCGTCCAACAAAATTGAAACCATACAGAGAAGATTAACAAAATTTTTAAGGGTGACATGCACAAATCGAAAAAATATGAAATAGAAAAACTTGTGTTCGTCCAATCAACTTTTAAAACCAAAATGCAACAGCATTAAAATGGCCCCAAGGAAAAAAATGACATTAAATATAGTTGGGAGAGTTAATCATTGAAGACGGAATGCTACACGTGTGGAAGAATGTGTCCCTTAAGACCAGATATAGGTCAGCCCAAAAAAACAGATAAGCTTAGTTACTTGGACGTTAGTGTGACTTAAGCCCAAATTGATTTTAGTAAACCCATTTCCTTTGAATAATATCATTTATATGCATATGCTATACCATCTTTTTTATAACAACAAAATTTAATATAAAGGGAGAGATTATGAGAGATGACTCTTAGTAATATATTAGTACACTATTAATATTATCAATTTTGTATATATATCAATTTTCTTTTTTTTAAAGTCAATTGAATATATTATACAATAACATATCAATAATCAAATGACATATTAATAATCAAATTTAATAGTGAATCAATACACTATTGTGTCCATTATATTCTCTTTAAATAAATCAAATAAAATCTAGAGATGCTGGTCCACTAGAGTTTCAAGTTGTGTTTATAATATGTATTCATACTCATGTAATGAAAGTTTAACTCATAATAACGGAATATCCCTTGGATAAAACCAAAGTAAATGATTAACGATATTAAAGAAAATATAAGTTTTTAAGTAGTTAATTCTGGAAGATATAGTTAAATTTGATCTGACTATAGACAACTCTTTATACATACGGTTAAATTATACTTTGGGTATATATAGTTTTAACTTTCTTTAATTTGGGTATTTATAATTTAAAAAATTTGAATTAGGTAACTATAGTTTCAGATCATTTCTAATTGAATACTTGCTATCAAACTTCCATCAAATCTTATCCAGTCGGTTGATGGTGCGTTGACATATCTTTTAAATTTCTTAAGTGGACTTGACTCACAAAGCCATTTTGAAAAATATTTGAATATCATCTCCCAGGTTTACAGCTCAAGTGCTTCCCTCACTTCAATTCCTAAATTTACCCTTAATATTTGCATCATCTTTGTGCTCATGCCAACGGCTTCTTATTCAAGCCCGTTCCTCCTTATTGTATTTCCTAGAGGATACAAGTGGGAAAGAGAATAAATCATGCATTAATTTTTCCAAGAGCAACAATCAATTTGCAATTAGAGGCCAGACAATTAGAACCCCAATTAAGAAGCTTCCTAAAAGCTGGGATCCTCAAGTGCTTAGCATGCATTATCTTAAGAATAAGTTCAGTGAAGAATCTGGGCTTGGCAACTGATGGAATAGAACTTTAGGGTCCTTATGGTATCTATTTGGAATTTGAAAAGAGGGACTTTGGTCATTACAGGCAATTATGTGCAATAGAGGTTGAATATTCTTGCCTCAAGATTTAATACTGATGTTTCTCTGATCTGAAAGGCCAATAGATATCTTTCTTATGCAATGGTTGCGGTGGTCCTTTATTTGCTTTTATATCACTTCGACTTAGTCTACTGTATCAGAAGCAGTGCATGATTTCTCATGTAAATTAGTACAAAATTGGCTTAGTAGTAATTTCGGGCACACTTGATTTTGATACTTTACGAAGAAGAGGATCTCTGTAGGGCCCGAGCTTGATGCATCGATGTTGTTGCTCTCCTAAGTGACAGAAAACTTCCAATTTTAATCCTTTGCAAAATCTCACTCTCGGCACGAAAAAGAAGCTTTTAACATAAGCGTGAAAATAGTAGAGATATTAAGGAAAAATTTAGGGATCAAAGTAAGGGAACATAAGCAATAATTTAGGAGTTAATATTCAAGTATTTTCCAACGTGACTTTGTAAGTCAAATCCGCATAGGAAATTTAAAAGTCATGACAGTGCGCCGTCAACCAGTTGGACAAAATTTGATGGAAGTTTAACAATAGTTATCCAATTGAAACAATGTGAAATTATAGGTATCCAATTCAAAAATTTTAAACTATTACTACCCAAATAAAAAAGGTTAAAATAATAGGTTCTCAGACTTTAATTTAACCTAAATATATTTAAGGAGTTTTTGCACTCTAAGTTCCAATAAATTTTATTTCAATCCCTTCAACAATTTTGCTCTCTAAGTACCAATAAATTTTATTTCAATCCTTTCAACAATTTTGCTCTAACTTTATCCATACTTCATTAGTCCTTTAACCATCTTTAATTACATAAATTAAGTATGAACCAATTTCTGGAAAGAGTCATTCTCATTTCAAGGGACTCTCTATCGAAGTACTATTACAATAAGAGAGTACCTAAACAGGAGATGAAGAATGACAAAGAAAGGAATCAAATCCTCTTACTTATGCTTTCCAATTGACAAGTATACCAATAGAAGCCACCCCACTGATAATTTATCTAGCCTTATCTAAAGTTTGTCTCACCCTCAAGCAACAATATTGTTACAAGTTACTGTTGGAATTCTGGAACCAAGAAGAACATATGGTACGGGTTCCTTCATATTGGATACCTAACAAAACATTTGAACGACAAATGAGGAAAACTTTGGAGCTTATTTTCAAATTTGAATGGAGTTTAGATTAGCTCCAAGCGATCCTAAACAATGAGCAATGGTAACAAGGAACCATGTCCTATATAAAGCTACTCAAGTAGAACTAATGAGACTAGAGAAGTGATTTTAATTTTGTTAGGATTTGACTTAAATTTTAATAATAACTAAATTGTGATTATTTCATACTTCGAATTATTCTTCAATTTAAATTAGAATTATTATTAATTATAATTATTTTCTATTATAAATTTTCTTTCAATTTAAATTAGGTTTTTGTGTCAAACTATGAAACCTAATTAGATTTGATCATATTTTTGCCTACTATATATATAAATATATAATTATGTAAAGAGTCCTTTGGGTATATAATTTGATAAGATAATTGTTTAAGAGAGAATTAGGTATAATTGAAATTTGAATTTGTGAGAAAATTGGAGCTTATAATTTCTATAGTTTAATAGTAAAAAATTTGTTGATTCTCTTATAGTTTTTTCTTTTGAGTTTAAAGGTTTTCATTCTAATAAAATTGTGTATTTATTTTTTTATTTTTTTTATTTTTTTCTTTCATTCTTTACATATTTTAAAAGTGTGATAATTTTTCCCAACAATTATTATCAAGAGCGTGGTTTGATCCTGCATGAAGTTGTAATCTAAGACAGTGAAACTTTAAGGTGGAGTAAGCAACAAGCTTGGGATAGAGCTATTTGATAGGATGAACGATTTCAATTCGTGATAAGGTACAACAAAAAATATTTTGGTGTAGTAGAGGTTGGTTAAAGCACTAAATGGAAAGGAAAAGAAGCTTGTAAATATGACAAATAAAACTTGGAAAGAGATAATGATGATGACAATTAGTACTCTTTGTCAATGCTTGGCATTTGATGTAGAATATAATATTTTAGATAAAACTTGTGTTATTGATCTATAGAAGAAACTAAAAAGAAAAAGAAAAAATCTATATGTTAAAATTTGTTACAAATTAATTGTATTTTAAAAAAGTATACTAATTGAGGATGGATGAAGACATCGATTTGAGAGATTATTTGAGTTATTTTAACAAGTTGCTATCTTAGTTGATAAGTGTTGGAGTTACAATAAAGGATAAAAATAAAGCTTTGCTATTGTTTGCATCTTTTCTTTATTCTTATCATAATTTGATGATTGCATTATCAGTTAGAAAATATACACTTTTGATGGAAGATGCAATTTTTGTTATATTGGAGAATGCAAAGTTAAGAGAGCCCATCATTAAATCTAAAGAAATTGCTTATGTAGTAAGTGATGATTGTGGCCAAAGCACATATCATGATAGCAACCCAAATAGAAAAACTTATAGAACCAATTC
Organism: Sindora glabra; assembly: GCA_020226215.1. Classification (NCBI taxonomy): domain Eukaryota; kingdom Viridiplantae; phylum Streptophyta; class Magnoliopsida; order Fabales; family Fabaceae; genus Sindora; species Sindora glabra. Next base: position 73,050,377 of record CM035235.1, read on the forward strand.
ATGGGGGGCAATGAAAGATTATAATGATAAAATGTTCTTTTAGAATCATAAAAAGAGGTATTTTAAATAGATGTGTGAAAAAATGATCTAAAAGAATTCAAGAGAATCAAAGAGAAAAAAGAAGTTGAATATAATATCATTGATATTGGAGTGATGCAAGATAATAAAAATTATGTAATTTCAAAACTGATGAATGCTAGGATAATCTTGATTATTATTGGCTATTTGACTTTACTTGTTTTGGTCATGTTTGTGTTAATAAAAATATGTTTAATATATATAATAATTGTCAACTTGGAATTATGAAGATAACTAATGATAATACTATGAATGTTAAAGATATTGGTAATGTAAAACTTAAGTTGCACAATGGTAGTATAAAGATTTTGAAAGACATGACATATGCACTGGCATTGAAAAGAAATTTAATTTCTTTAAGTAAATTGGATGCTTTAGAATATAGATATTGGTTAGAGATGGAGTCCTAAAAATTACTAGAAGGACATTAATCATTATGTAGGGTAAGAAAATTAATGAGAATTTATATAAGTTAATGGGAAATACAATTATAAAAAACATAGATAGTGAAGCATATAATGAAGCAAACAAGGCAGAGCATGTGAGAGTTTTTTTGAAGAAAGTAATCATTGTTGAGGTTTTAACAAGATCAATTCCTATTGTAATTTTTCAAGTGAAGAGATATAATTTGTGTCAAGATAAAGGTTGTTAAGATTTGACTCAAATTTTGATAATTATTAATTTGTAATTATGTTCCATTTTAAATTATTTTTTAATTTAAATTAGAATTATTATTAATTTGTGATTATGTCTTACTATGAATTTTCTCCTCATTTAATTTAAGTTTTTATGTTAGACCATGATTTCTAATCAAATTTGGTCATTACTTTTCTTTATTATATGTATGATAACATAGAGAGTTCTTTGGGTATGTAATTTGGGTGAGAGGATTGTTTGAGAAAGAATTGTGTGTAATTAGAATTTAAGTTTGTGAAAAAATTAGAGTTTGTAATTTTTGTAATTTAATAGTGAAAATTTCGTTGATTCTCTTGTGATTTTTTATCCTTTGAATTTAAGGGTTTTCAATGCAAAATCATGTATTTAATTTATTACTATTTTATTTATTTTTTTATTCTCTACATATCTTAGAAGTATGATATATTTCCCAACAAAGTTAAAGTGCTTATGAGCTAGTGTGCTCAAATTCTTTATAGTTTCTTTTTGCCTAAATTAGCATATTTATTCTTCTGAGTATTAGTCATTTGAACTATAATCCTTCTGTGTAAAAACATTCAGAAAAATCTTGATTATCGACGTTAATTGATGACTAAGAGAAATTAGTAGTGTTTCTTGGTAAAATCTTGGCAGTTAGGGGTTGAAAGCTTTGTGAGAAAGCTTGAATCAGTAGCGTAAAAGTGTGCAAATGAGGTTGCACGAGGACCGGATGATATTAACTCATTAAGGAGCTAGTTAGAATTCACCAAATATCCTTATATTAGAAATTTGAAAAGAGACGAATAAATTTAAGAGAATTTTTTTTTTGAACAATCAAACGATTATAAAATCCTTTAGGTGTATCTCTCCTGTCTTCTTTTACATTTTACCTTTAACAAATTATTATTCTTTTACATTTTTACGTTGTCTCAATACAGTTTTTAATCTTGACCTTTTAACTAGGAAGATTATAATTTTTTAATTACAAATAGAAAATTAAAAAATTCTTAAAATTATTTTTTGCAATATTGTTAGTTCACCCCTTTTTCGTACCGATAAATTCTTTCGATATGCGTCTCATAAATTCAATCGGGATTAGTGTGCTATTAAGCACTAATACAGGAGAAAAGAGCAACACAAAGACACGTGTGTGGAAAAAATTACACACAATTAGCATTCCCAGTCCCGCACATAATGTTGACCTTTTGACTTGAAGCATCCGAACAAGTGATGACAAAGCACAAAGAAAGTCGTCTTCAATGATAAATTACAAGTCATCGAAAATTATGCAAGTAATAACTCAATTACTTGAAAATAAGTAAATTTAGTTTCATTTGAATATTTTATTTGTTTAATTATAAAAAATATATAGTGAATAATAATTGTCATATTAGCATTTTTCATAATGTTGTACCTTGGTTGACAAAATTTTTTTATCACAACATTTTTGAAGAAGTTGCCTTCTTTTGTAATAATAATAATAATAATAATAATGGAAAACTTGCAAAGCCACGGTCCACGCTTTAACCCAATGTCAACCTTTTATGAATTTCAATTATAATTTTTTTAAAACATAATTTCAAAAATACATTCCCAAACAAGTTATTTTTGTTTTAAAAAAGAGCTTTTAAAAAAGAAAGAATTATTTTTTAAAACAGAATCCAAACAAATTTAATATAGTTGCAAAAGAAATAACTATTTCATATGTAAAAATGAAAAAGTTTGTTTTCTTGAGATACAACCTCGTAAGTTAGTCAACAGAAAAACCCAAACACTAAAAGGGGGGCAAGACAAATAGTGAACTCTTGGATTCAAGGAGAGAGTAAAGTCAGCAATCCAGTCAGCCTAACAATTTCTTACTCTGCTGGATTGCGTAATTTCCTTTTATTAATTTTGCGCCAAGCGCCTTATAACTAATTAAATATATGCAATATACACTAACTTGTTTGCATAGAAGAAGGGCAGTGTCATGTGATTCATATACTCTATAATGGATGGTATTATAATTATAATACTAAAGGAAAATAATTTTTTTAAATAAAGAATGTTTACAATCTTTATATTTAATATTAAATAAATAAAATTATAATTATTTGGTTTAGGTGCTATTTAATACTTTTCAAAGAACTTTATTTTCTTTTTTCTTTTTGATAATAAAAAAATAATTAAATTATTAGAGGTACATATGTAAAAATAATTATTCTACCATTTTTTTTATTTACATCTAAATATCCTCATACCTGTTATGAAACTTTAGAATTTGTTCAAGATTAAAATAATAAATAGTAAATCACCTCAATAATAGCATTTTTAAAAATTGCCACAGAATCATTTGAAATTCAAATACTTTGGGACACAATTTACTACTATTGAACTAATGATTTTTCCTTCCATCATTACTTTCCATTATTTTAATATCTTATAATTATAAATACATGTATGGAAGATTATTTCTACTAGAGATATTTTCTTTCAATCTAGAACACTGGAATGCTCTGCTCGAACATGAAAAAGTTTGAAGGATCAACTTGAGCCTTTACTCGAGCTAATCTTTCAAAGTTATGCTTAAAGTATTTCAATCCCCAAGACTTTGCTTCTTCATAGCTTGTATTGCCTCTGTTCACTCCCAAATCAAGGTCTCTATAATTCAAATAAGCAGCTCTCGGAAACTTAGAAACATAAGGTTCCATGTATGCATATATCCTTCTGATCCGGTCAATAAGCCTTTGGGCTTCTTCATTCGACTCCCAGCTCACTGTATATTGGATTCCAAATATATTTCCATCTCTATGAGGAAATGGAATTTCGGATTCCGAAATCTCACTCATTATTCCGCCATAAGGTGACAAGATCAATGATGGTGAATTACCTTCGAGCATTATCTTCCAGAGTCCTTCAACACCGCCGATCGGAATCGGTTCTGTCACATAGTCAGATTTTGCTTTGAAACTGTCGGATCCTCGCTTTCTCTGAAGCAATACATCCAACGATTCGTCGACCGAGTATTCTGCAAAATAAAGAACAGATTGAATCCAATTCATTTCCTTACAATCCTCGGGCTTCAGACCTAATTCCGGGAAACTAGTTTGCATCAAAGAGAGAAGGATGTTACATTTCCCCAGATATAATCCAGAGAAAGAAATAGTTATAGTTTTGTTTACAGTAGAAGAAGATGAAACCGATATGACTAAGTGAAGGAAAAACTCTCTAGGAAGCTCATATGCAGCAGTCTGCCATTTCAAGAAAAGATTGGTGGCATTTTGCTCCAAAGTCTTTGGAACATCAAAAACTGCCACCGTCGGAGGAACACGTACTAACTTCACTTTCCATTTTGCGATAATTCCAAAACTTGAGCCTCCTCCTCCTCTTATGGCCCAGAAAAGATCTTCTCCCATTGATGTTCTATTTAGTATATTTCCATTAACATCAACAATTTGAGCATCAATCACATTATCTGCCGCGAGGCCGAATTTTCGGAAGATGGTGCCAAATCCTCCTCCACTGAAGTGTCCTCCAACTCCAATAGTTGGACAGCTTCCGGCCGGGAAGCCATAAACATTACTTTTCTCTGCAATTGCATAGTACAGTTCTCCGATGGTAGCTCCGGCTCCAACCCATGCACTTTCATCTTCGATGTCAATGCTTATGGACTTAAAATTGAAGAGATCAATGATTATAAATGGAACTTCAGAGACATAAGAAAGGCCTTCGTAGTCATGGCCGCCGCTCCGGACTCGAATTTGCAAATTTTGTTTCTTCGAGCAAAGTATTGATGTTCGGATGTGGAACAGGTGATGTGGTGTGACAATAAGGTTTGGTTTGAGGACTGAACTGTTAATGAATCTGAGATTCTTAATGGAAGATTGCAGAAGAGATTGATAAGAAGAACTATTTTGAGTGAATATTAGATCTATGGTTGAGTTTGAATTTCCTATAGCCTGAAAACATCGAATGAAATCTTCTTCTGGGCCAGGAGTTGAATTTGCAGGGTAAATGGAGATGAAAATGATGGAGATGAAAATGGTGAGTGATGAGACCAGGAGAACCGGGTTTAAATTTGTAATAGCCATAATTTCAATTCAAAGGATGATGTATAAGTTTTTTATAGCCAATTCATGCAACTATATTATTTACAAAGTCAAAAAATTAAAACGATCGGTTTTGCACGCTTCAATGTGCAAGGAGAATATTCTTATAGTCTAATTGGAATGGATATAATTTTTCTCATTGTGTGTATCACCAATTCTACAATCTCAGTGGCAAAATCATTGAGCAATTGCCCCCACAAATTATTTTTTTTTATACATATATACATTAATGTTTACTTTCATAAATTTAAGTGAAATTATTCTAATAATTTATTTCTACCTTATTTAAAAAAAATATTTTAAATAAATATAAAAATATTTAAAATTCATTAATTACATATAAAGATATGCATATAAAAAATATTTAAATTAATTTTTTATTAAATATTTAATTTCTTATAATAATTTTATTTTTATTTTATATATAAATATTGCCCTTACTCCTACAACTTAAAATTTCTGGATGATTCTGTGCGCTGACTTTCTCCTAACTGACTTGATATTTTCAAATTCTGTGTACAACGTGATATTTCTTTCAACTATCATCATAGATGCTCTTTCCCCTACAGGTTGCTGGCACCATACCTGCAGACTCGTGCAGCTATATTATTGCACATGAGACAAAATAAGAGTCTTGCGTGGAGCATTAAAAAGTCCGAAATTAAGATGATAGGTTTTGGAAGTTCAAATGTCCAAAGGGAAGATTCTTTGGTGGGCATTGACCGGAATATATAGAATACTTTTCTCATTATGTGTATCACAATTCTACAATGCCGGCCGCAAATTCATCGTTCGGAAATTTGACCAAAAGTGGGATGGTCAATATTGAGGTCTCGCCAAATGACGCTACTTTTGTGTTTCATTTAGTGGGAGATATTTTCGCAACATCATTCCCAACACAATTTATTTATATTAAACAATGATAATAGTTTGACATGATATACAGCATCTTCAACTAGTTTAAAATTAAATTAGATTAAATTTTATTTCAGTAAAACTTTTTCAACATTTATTTTTTTTATTTATAAAACTTAATCCTAAAATTTTATTTATAAAACTTAATCCTAAAATTTTATTTAACCCCTAGTATAATAAAAAAATTAGAATTCATTTCATTCTCAAATGAATTCTATTAAAATATTTTCTCAAATGAATTCTATTAAAATATTATGTTTAGATTTAAATTTTAATAGATTTTATTTCATTTTAAAATCTTATTTTATTTACATTCTTACTGCTTTAAAATTCTATCAAATTAGCTTGAATTTTGTTGGATTTCATTTTATTTGGGATGTAAAATTTTTACTGAATAACTTTATCCTTAATCATTTAATTTATTTACAATTCTATCCTCCTTTGTTATGCTGCAAGGAACAGTGCCTAAACCACATTTATGGCCTAGCATTGTTGTTCTTGTATTTTTCACGTAATTGAGGAGTTAGTTTCGTTTCGTCAAAAGGTATTATTAGTAAAAAAAATATTATATATATAAATTAATAAATGAATCATAAGTAATTTGTATTTATAATTTTAAAAAATAAGATATAAAATTATAATAATAAAAGAAAATAAATTATTTTTTTAAATAGAAAGTTATTTTTTCTAAATTATTTTTATTTAATATTAAATAAATATAATTTTTAATAAAATTTGCAAAAAATGCTTTTTTTGAAAAAAAATCAAAATTTTAAAATGTATTGTCATTGCTATGAAAAATAATTATATCTGCCAAATATAATATTTGGTTTAAATGTTTTATGATAAGTAATAGGTAGCTGCAATTTTTAATATTTTAAAAATAAAAAATTTAATACATATGAATTTTCCAAATTAATACATAAATAATAAAATTGATAATTATTTTTTATGCAATAAAAATAAAGATTATTATTATTATTTCTCACTAGATACATCTTGAAATCTCCGGTAAACAATCATTTTTTTAAAAGCTATTTTATAGTAACACTAATTTTTATCTTTCTTTTGTAGAGAGAGAGAGAAACAAATTATTACACAAAACAAATAAAACATTATATTAGGGTTAATATAATAAATATAAATATTTCAAACGAATTCTATATGTTTTAATTAAAATTCCAAACATAAAATTTTATTTTAAAATGAAATGAAGTCATAGTTTATATAATTTATTTCAAATAAAAGCATTTATTCAAAAATAAAATGAAATTATTTTTTTAAAATGAAATGAAATGAATTCTTATTTTTAGGTGTGCCAAACAAAGCATAAGAGAATTGAATTTCCATCAGACTACTCAAACCTATAAATATTGGTAATATAAATACACTTTAAAAATAAAATAAAATACTATAATTTTTATAAGAAAATAAAATTTATGAATTTAATATATAATAATTATTTAAAATAATAATTTTTAAATTTATAACTATATACAATTTTAATTTTCTTATAAAAAATTATAATATCACACTTTACTCTCTAAATTATATCATGGCCTTTACACAGGCCTATATTAGAAAGACAGGAACCTTTACTTACTCGTTTGTTTTCATTTCATATCAAAATCGAGAACTGATCTTGATTATAGGAGAACAAAGTTTACGGAAAAGATATTTGAAAATGGTCGAACCCAACACTTTTTTTAATTTAGGGGGCATATGCATACAAAAAGAAAAAAGCACAAATAAAATTAAATATTAAAAAATAAATAATATACAAATTAGATTGTGTAGAAAAGACAAACCAAAACGTAATTGCCGTTCGCAAGTTGTCATATGTTGGGGGATGAAAACACTTTCAAAGTTTCTATCACGAAACGTAAAAAAGAAATATAATGTATCAATTATTGTACGACAATGTTATTTAATTAACCATGGATGCATCTGTCAATGTTCAAATTCGAAATTGAAAACACTTTTAGAATATTTAGATTCATTAATGGTTAAATTTTTTTTTTCATTTCATATTTTTAAATGAAATTCTTTTTTTAAAATGGCGTTTGAATTTAAGTAAAAGAAAATTTTATTTAATTTCATTTATAATTTATATTTTAACTATGTTTATTTCATTATAAAATATGTTGAATTTATCATAAATTCATTAAAATTCATTTTATTTGACTTATCTTACTTTTCTTTTTATTTACTTTATATTTCTATTTAAAAGTAATAAATAATATCAATAAACATATTAGGTAATAAACAAATTATTTTTTTGTAAATGATGAATTTTTTGAAATGACCTAATCCGCATATTATATTAAAAATTTTATTCTCTTTTTAGCATTATATTTAATATGTTATTATCAAAATTTATTTTTAATTGAATTACATATATTTTTAATAAGTTTTAAAAATTTATTTATAAGTAAATTAAAATGATTGTTTTTAATGTGATTTTCAAATAATAAAATTTATTTGTAAATAAATTAAAAAAATTTTTAATTGAAATAAAATGAAATTAATTATAAAAACTTTGATGCCAAACCAACAGCCAGTAATTCTCATTCTGTATTGTTAAAGTTCAAAACATTCTCCCTAGCTAGAATCAATACAATTACATTGAATATGATGTTATTACATCCACATTCATACGTGCACTTTCATCGTCCGTGAATCTCACAAATTTTTTAGTACAACATTGAAAGAGGAAATATAAATATTTATTATATTTCCATAAATTAAAAAAATTATTCCTTTAATTTTAACATTCAGGGCATTGTGATGTTAAAATATAAAAGGTAATAATATTTACGAAAGCACTTTCCTGATCTCCTAATGCTTGGTCTTTGGCCCAACAGTTGATGCAGTTCTAAACCCCTCGGCCCAAAGCATGTACGAGTGGCCCAAAACACTAATCTTACAGATATCTAAAGCCCGATGTGCATGCTCTCGCCTCTCATCTTGGAGGAAAATTTTCTGAAATTTTTAACATTGCTTTATTATTTTTATAAGTCAAAAATCTTTTTTAATTTAAGTTTTCTTATTTATAGTGTTAAAGTAATTAATTCAATATAATATAATAGATAATAATATTAAAATTTTAATATTTAGGTCTGAAATAAGAATATGTTCGATTTTGACATGGATGATGACCCCATTTTCCCTTTAATCGATAGTCTAAAAGTGAGATGTTTTGCTTTTGGAAATGAAATCCAAAAAAGTAGAGAGTGCTACAGTACCCCCAAGAGTTTCAAATCTTAGGTGGCATGACACAATCTTATTTATTAGATGAGATTATCCAAATTTTTAATAATCTCATTCAATGGACCACCCAAAGTTTAGAAACCCTGGGAGTATCTTAGAATTTTTCAAAAAAGCAATGTCTTCCACTTTGGTATGATAAAAGAGGAGTCGATTTTGAATATAGCTAATTATAGATATAGAAAGTTGATTTTAAAAATAATTAATCATGAGGAAATTCTTTTTTCATTATATAAATTTTTAAAATCTAATTTTGTAAATAGCACAATTAATTTTGAAGGATTTTTTTAACGGACAAAATTATGATTAAAACAAGAATTATTCAATTTAACTTTTTTTGTGGGATATTCAGTTAAAAGATTATTTAATTTTTTTAAAAATATAAGAAGTTTTATTTCTTAAAAAATGGGCAAGAATGAAATTATTTAATTGATTATAATCTAACAAATTAAGAAAAATAGAATTTTTTAAAAAGTTTTACTTTTATAAAATATAAGAAGTTGCTTACCTACCATTTTTGTAAGTAAGTTATATTTTTTTATGTTATTTATAAATATAATAATAAAATTATTCTTATTAAATTTAATTAATAATAATTAAAATATAATAATTTATATTATAATAATATTAAATATATAGTAGTCATTTTATTAATATTTTTTAAAATATTTAAAGTTAAACAAAATAAAATATCGACAATTACCTCATGTGTATAAATCGAATAATTTTAAGTATTTTTTAGAAAGTTCTTATTAAAAATTATTTATTAGAAAATTTAATTTTTCGCAAAAAAATTACTTCATGTATGAACCAAATAATTTCTAATTTTTTGATTTAACTATGAATGTTAAAAAGGAGGATATAGTCAATTTTAAGCTAAATTGAACATATACGCAATCAATAGAAAGTAAAATTTTATGTATCAATAAGTTCTTTTTAAATATTCTTGCTAAATTACTTTATTTTGTAATGATAGAAATTATAATTTATTTAATATATATATACATACACATAATTTTAAATTTAATTTTTAAATATGATAAGAATAAATTTTTTTAAAATATTATAAAATGCTATTTTATTGTTGACATAATGGCTTCTTGCTAGATTATTTGAAACAATACTGGTTGAAGACTTGCAAGCTCATAACTTTTTGTGATATGAAATTTTTTATAGTAGAAGGTCAATTGTCGGTGGTGGAAGTTGATTGTATTTAATGAAAGCATTATGGACATTCTCAAAAAATTTACATATAAACTTATTTTTTTAATTTAAAATTTTTAATTTTTTACAAAAAAAATTATGTCTTATATGAATCAAATAACTCCTAATTTTTTATTCAATTGTGATTATTAAAAAGGAGGGTATATATTAAACATACACACAATCAATAGAAAGTAAAATTTTATGTATCAATAAGTTTTTTTTAAATATTCTTGCTAAATTATTTTATTTTGTAATGATAGGAATTATAATTTACCTAATATATATACACACATAATTTTAATTTTAAATTTTAAATATGATAAGAATAAAATTTGTAAAATAATATGGAATACTATTTTACTGTTGACATAACAATTTCTTGCTAGATTATTTGAAACAATACTGGTTGATGATTCGCAAGCTCAGTACTTCTTGTGATATGAAATTTTTGATAATAAAATGTCATCTGTTGGTGGTGGAAGTTGATTGCATTCAATAAAAGCATTATGGGCAATTTCTTTATAACAATAATATATTAATATATTATCAAATCAACTATACAATTATTTTATATTTTTAAATTAAATTTAATATATTATTTAATAACATATTAAAAATTAAATTTAATAATATATTAATATATCATTACATCATACTATAATTATTGCCACTCTTCCCTTCCTCAACAGCATCATATAAAGTGTATCATCCATTTTGCGCGAGTCTCATGCTAGAAAGATGATCAACCCTTGCTTGCTTGTTTATTTTCATTTCATAGAAAATTCCGGAGCTAATCTTAAGCGAAGGAAAGTTGATTACAGGAGAACAAATTTACGCAAAAAACATTTGAAAATGGCCGAATCAAACATTTTTATTAATTTAGGGGGCATATGCATGCAAAAGGAAAACAAGGACAAATATAAATTAAATATTAAAAATATAATCATATACAAATTAGATTGTGTAGAAAAGACAAACCAAAACGTAATTGCCGTTGACAAGTTGTCAAATGTTGGGAGTCGAAAACACTTTCCAAGCTCCTATCACGAAACATAAAAACGAAATATGATGTATCAATTATTGTATGGCAAGGTTAATTAATTAACCATGGATGCATTTGTCAATGATCAAATTCGAAATTGAGAACACTTCTAGAATCTTTGGATTGGATAATGATTAAGAACAAATTTTCATTTTATTTTCAAATAAATTTCTTTTTTAAATAGTATTTAAATTTAAGTAAAAAGAAATTTTATTTTATTTATAATTTTTATTTAATCATATTTATATCGTTATAAAATTTATTAAAAAATTTCTTTCATTTGAATTAAAACATATATTATATTAAAACTTTTATTCTCTTTCAACATTATATTTATTATAATATCATAAAAATTTATTTTTTAATTAATTTATATGCATTTTTAATATATTCTAAATAAAAAAATTTATTTACAAATAAATTAAAAATATTATTTTTAGCATAATTTCTAAATAATAGAATTTATTTGTAAATGAATTAAAATTATTTTTATTTTTATTGAAATAGGATGAAATCAATTAGAGAAACTTTGATGCTAAAGGAGCCCCAAATAATTCTCAATTTGTATTATCAAAGTTCCAAGGCGCTCTTTCTTGCTAGACTCAACACAGATATAACGGGTACAATATTATTACATCCACGTTTATACATACACTTTGATCGTCCATAAATCTCACAAATGTTTTAGTACCACATTGAAAGAGAAGAAATAAATATTTATTATATTTTGATGAGTTAAAATATTTTTCTTTAATTTTAACACACAGTGCATTATGAAATTCGATATCCTATCGATGCAACTCGTACGTTTTAATTGTTGTTTTGCCGATGGTAAAATATGAAAGGCAATAATATTTACGAAGGCACCTTCCTAATAAGTATATGAAATCGCGCTAAACTAGGCGAATCTAATGCTTGGTTTTCGGCCCAATAGTTGATGCAGTTCTAAACCTTTTGGCCCAAAGCATGTACGAGTGGCCCAAAACACTAATTATTTCCCAAATCCAAAGCAGGATGTGCATGCTCACGCCTCTCGTCTTGGAGGAAAATTTTCTGAAAATTTTAACATTTTTTATTATTTTCACAGGTCTATCATGAATTTTAATTTAAGTTTTCTCATCTATAATGTTAAAATAATTAATATATTATAATATAATAGATAATAATACTGAAAATTCGATATCTAGCTCTGAAATAAGAATATCTTCCATTTTGGCACAGAAGATGGCAACATCTTTCCTTAATCAATGGTCCCAAAAGTGAGACACTTTACCTTTGGAAGTGAATTCGAGGAAAGAGATGCCTTCCACTTTGATACAATAAAAGGGGAATTGATGTTGAATATATTTAATTATATATATATTTTTTAAAAAAATTAATCTTGAGGAAATTTGTTTTCCATTCAATAAATTTTTAAAATCTAATTTTCTAAAGAGCATAATTAATTTGAAGGATTCTTTACCAGACAAAATTGTGATTAAAACAAAAATTATTCAATTTAATTTTTTTTCGGGTGAGATATTCAATTTAACTCTTGATTCAGCCGTGACTATTAAAAAAGAGAATAAAACCAATTTTAAGTTATATGTTTCATGCACAAAATAAATAAAAGAGTAATTTCTTCCTACTATCAAAATTTAAGATAGTATGCATTTACATTGTTGTAAATTTTATGAGATTAAGTCTTGCAATATTTTATGTAAAATTTATAATTTGTTTATAATAACATAAATTATGGAGTATAGTTATTTACATAAATTTTATAATTTTTTTATAAAATTGTATAATTTTTTTATAAATTTTATAATATGAATAATGATAGTTGTAGTACGAAAATTTTAACATCTTAATGAAAAAAATTATAAGACTTATGGTAGAAAAACTGCAAAGATTATAGGGAGTGCCCGAGAATCAACCTAAACAGAGTAAATATTTGTGTATCAACAAGTTTTTTTTTTTTTTAGAAAAAGTATCCCTGTTAAATTATTTGAAACAATACGGGTAGACGATTCGCCAGCTCATGAACTTTCTGTGACATGACATTGTTGATAGTAGAAAGCCACTCGTCGGTGGCGGAAGTGGATTGCATTCAAAGAAGCGTTAGGGGCATTCCCTTTAATTCCTCAACAGCATCTGCCCTATTTATTACCACCCAAAGAAACCATGGTCTACCCTACCATCTATGGTTGTTACACTGACTTTTGTCCCTCTTCTTTTGTCGTCTCCGCAAGGTTTAACACCACCTGCATCATCCCAATGCGCAGACATCCCCTTTCCAATATATATATATATATATATATATATATATATATATATATAAGTTCTACGCAATTGGCATGTGTACAATAAAAACAATAACTAATTATTTTTTAGTGAATTTGAATTGTGATTAGAATTTACAAATATTTCCCTTTAATTGAATATAGTATCACTTATTATTATGTTATCATCACAATAGAAACTGAGATATCAAAGAGCAATTTTAGTGTTGACTCATTGCATGTCCAATAATTGCTCTAGACATAAGGTGCATATTCTTACATAAAGTTTGAGAACAATACCATATCCAAATAAAAGTTTACCATCTAGTATTGGTACATTAATGATAAATGTGTCACTCAATATTATTTTAAAATTTTCACTTTTTATTATATTTAAAATTTGAAATCAGAAGCTTAAATATATATATATATATATATATATATATATATATCAAGTGAACTATTATTTTTCTCAGTATTTAAAAAAAGGGTTTGCTATCTAGTTTTACTTCTGTTATTGGATTATTTTACTATCATCTGGAATTATGAAACTGGAATATTACTCTTTAATTCTCCTGTAGTGACCGTGACGGCCATTGCTGTTCACTTGTGCAATAACAAACAACAAAAGTCCCATTGTGGGGTTATATGTCTCTGGAAAGATAGCCCAATTTGTTTGGCTTATCTCTAGCACAAACTGATGACATGCTTTCCTTTATTTTGTCATTTTCCATTACTTGCAGGAGTTTTAGACTCTAGACACATAATAATTTTGATGACTAATCAAGGTTGTTGTCCTCATTTAACTTACTCCTTTGTGTCTTGTTTCTTTTTACCGTCTCCTTTAAGCACAGGACCGTCGTCTTCAAACTACATTATTTGTCTCATATTTCTGTATGCATCCGATAATTTTGTCTCAATTCATTACTTATCATAGAATCTTAAAATTAAGTTTAAGATGTGGAGGATAACAGACAGCATCATATACTACTTAAATTAATTAAAAGGTCATGACAAAGTATTTAATTATTAATGTTCATAACGTAATACATTTCTTTCTCTTTTTCTTTTTAAAAATGTTATTACAACAACAAAACACATAAAAGTATACTCGTATAAATAATATTTGGCACCAAGTATTTTGTCCCTTTCTAGCAAATTTTATGGCTTATCCCGTGATTGGAAAAACATCATGACATGTGAAAAATAGAAATATAAAACGACAAATATGAATACCAGCACTGAAAATGATAAACAACAAGTGTTGCAACCACAACAATATAAACACATTGTTGGTGCATCACCGCATTTTAAAACACTGCTGAATAAAAGAGACAGATCATGTAGATATCAATAATTCCAGGAATTACGTTGGAAGGTTCAAAGTGTAATCATCAAAAGAAGAATTTGCCTTGCGTTATTAGAATCAGTTGTCCCCGTGTGTAACGTGACCTCATGACTTTCTGGATAAATTATGAATATAATTAATCCCAAATTAATTTGGCATCAGTAATGATTTCTCTTTTTCTAAATCATAAAATACCAGTTACTTAAATTAGAAGTTTAATTATGGAAGGGCATGGACTTATTCAATCTTTCTGCCTTTAACTGTGGTACTGTCGCCAAACATCGGATATATTCGTTGGAACACATGTGATCTCCGGCTGGTGGGAAATCACGCACTCATACAAAATGGCACCAAAATTATCTTGAATTGTTTAAACTCGTGGTTCTCATTTAAAGAAACATCAAACTAATTCGTACATGAAATACTCTATGCACAGTGGATACAATCTTTCTTTTTCTTTTTCTTTTTTAAATTATAGAGCAGAGGGATATCTGACTCCACTCACACATAATACATCAAATTTACTAACACTTTTAATAATATAGTAATATTTAAGATTGTCCTTGAAACTTTTTCTTTTTCATATCTTCATCTTTGATTGGAACCTGATATTTTGCATGTGTTAAGTAATTTTAAATTCACAATATTGAAAGAATAGGAAAGATAATATAAAAAGAGAGAAGAAATTTTTAAGGTATTCATGTAATACCAAACCCATGTTGAGGTGACAACAATGAGAATCATTGGATAAGATTATAGATTCGAGGTGGCAGCATTGAAAGTCATTAGATGAGAGTACTATAATTTCATCTAATAACTCTCAATACTGTCACCTCAACATGAATTTAATATCACATGAGTAGTACCTTAGAAATTCCCAAGAAGAGATTATGATATATCACTAATATAGAAATATATCGGTATATCATTAAAGTTGATCATATATCAAAATTATTTTTTTATGTGATCAAATCTTGCACATCATATAAAAATATATTCACAGTCAAATTTAATTATGCATAGGTATATTATTTTAAATTTTCCTAATATAAATGATAGTGCCCAAGTGAAAATGTTAGTATAAGATTGCAGAATCTGTTGCCGACTTCTTATGCCACAAAAGATCGGACTTGTAATGCAGCCGTATACAGCATTGCCTACGAAGATAGACTAGTTTAGTGGAGTGGAAAGTGGTGCACAGGCGTAGTGGAGAGGTTTGAATTGAATACAATGAGATTAATTGGTCCATCTCAACCATTTCATTTCAAAGAAGGCTGTGTGTGTGTCGGGTTAGGTGCGCGATTTTAGTTGAAAATTTTGTCCCACAGCAAAAGCTGAGAGTGAAATGATCTTGTGATAGAGAAATGTCAACTTCACTTCGATTTTTCTTAACAATCAAAGTAAAACTCTATATGTGACGGGATGAAACAGGTTCACACAATTCTAGATATCTGCTTTAAATCATGTTTAAATATCACAAATTTATATAGTCTGCAACCAATATGCACAAATTTATATATATTAATATAAGATTGTGTTGAAATATCCTTTCTTTTAAATGTATAAGTATCAAGTAATCAAATCAATTAGAATAGTATATTACCCATGAATAATTTAATATGATAATACTCTAAATTCTATATCATTAAAGATTACATAAAAAAATTTTAATTATAATTTTATAACTTTTTAATTATTATAGTCTTTTTCAAATCTTTGTGACAAGTCTTCCCATATCTATTTGTTTGCATGCTCCAACTTTTTCTTGGTGAGAAAATGATGGATCAGTGTAAACTTAATTTGTATGTTTAGACAGACCGATTAAAAACCACAATTTCAATCTACAAGACCTTTATATATAGGTCCACTAAACCCACCGATTTAGGCTCCTCTATACATTTCTAATTTAGGGCTTTCAGTTAATGCAAAATTTGAGTTTTTAGACTCGTTTTCATAAATTTTTACTTATTTGTGTTCATAACAATTTGATTGAAACTCCTCTTAGTAATTTATTGACCTCAATTGCTAAGATTTTGAAAAATATGCGATTTATACATGCAAATGCACAAGCCCAAGTGCAATGAATATTTTTAGAAAGTGATATATAATTTTTTTTCTTTTTGGGACCATCAATTTGATATGAGTGTGGAATAATTGAGGCGCAAATTGTGCTTTGGGTAATGAAAGCCTGAGGGGTTCAGTCACATGCGCGTTAAGCGGCAGTAAATTAACTTGGTTGTGTGAATGAAAAGATGCAAATTGCAGAGTTCTAGGGGCTTATTCCGTTGAATTCAAAAAGAAAGCTGTCGGATGGGAATGACGTCTCGGCTTTTGTAGGATGAAATTAACGGTTGCAGTTTCCAAGTTTCTGGGCCGGTTTTGCTACTTTTTTCATAGTTCTGTAACTTGTTGAAGGTTGAACTTCACAATTGTCAAACCATCTTGGTACCAGAAATTAATCGGCACATGTACTTGACATGTTGGTTCTGAATTTAAGGATCAAACCCATTCCGCAGGTTGCATGCCTACATCAGGCCTACTGTCATATACATCTTTACCACGATTAATATTAAAAGTGGCAAATGAATGGATTAGGATGGATATGAATTGGGTCAAAAGTGGATTGGTCATTATTGATCTACTTATCCATTTATGACTCAATATAAAATTTTAAATGGGTCATTTATGACTCATGACCTATGATTCTTGGATATATAATTAACCTGATCCATCTATTTATCCATCAAATTATTATTATTTTATATTTTATTATTTTTATTGATAATATTTTTCACCACTATTTTATATTTATTAGTATTATTTCAAAGTAAACTTATGCTATCAAAATTTTTATTCTTTATTTTTATTTACTATTTAAAATTATAGTTTTTTATCTCATTTTCTTAATATTAATTTTTAAGAATTATTTTAATATTAAATGTAGTTGATTAAATAATTTAATTTTAATGTACATTAAATAAAACTTATTTAATTTAAAATAGACATTACAATAAAATTAAAAAAAGTAAAAATTCTAAATTATATGTATTCTTTTACAATAATAAATTGTACTTTTAAAATTACATATATATCAATAATTAAATTTTAATTTATAAAGTATAACCTGAAAAATAAAAATTAATCTTATTGGTGTGTTGATATTTATAAAGTATAGCCAAGAATCTAACATATAGTTATACAATATATTACATGTGATACATAATATTATAAAAAATTTTATTTAAAAATTAAAAAAATAATTTTGTGATTATTTTTAAGTTTTAAAAGTAAAAAATAATCTAACTTGTAACTTTCTAACACCTGCTACGTTCTCCATCACGACGTCTAGTGTTTTTCGGAAACTTATGAACTTTAACACTTAGGAAATTTCTAAATTTATTATTCAATGTATCGTATTCTCTTCTAAAACGTGAACGACATCATCAAACAATATCCCTACCCATGTCTTGTATCAAGTTAATGCTTGATCACAGCACCCCTTTCAGTTCTCATGAAGGATTTTTCTAATCAACGCATTAATATTGTAACACGTTTTCCAAATATTCCAAGCTGTAAGCTTTGAAGCAACAAGTTATATCAAGAAAAATCTTCCTCTGCTTTCGACCAAACCCTCGTAGAGTATGTTGGGAAAATACGAAATTAAAACAATATGCAGCAAAAATTAAATAACTCACTCATATTAATTTTTTCTATACCTATAATAAAATAAATCATCAAAAAATAATATGAAAGAAATAAATCAAAAAATTAATAAAAAAATAAATTATATATATAATAAATTATATAGATTTTTGTAAAATTAATATATTATATAGTGTACAAATCTACCTCTTATAAATATAAATGGATAAATAGTTATCCATGAGTTAACCCAATATGACCCTTATTTCAATTGGTCAATAAAGACCTAACCCATATTTACCCTAAAGTTAAAATAGATAGATATGGATGAGTCAAAATAAGGATGGATATGGATGGATAAATAGATATGAGTCAAAATTATCAGGTCTAGTTAATATAAAGATATAAAAATATACTGATGTATCATTAATTAATATGTCATTTTGTAATATACTAACATTAAAAAAAATAAACCTAAAATATGATAAAATTTAATAATGTATCGATATACTATTGTGTCGGTAATATATTCTAATATCTCACTTTGTCAGATTAAATGAAAATTCTCACTCTTTTTTAAAAAGGATAAAGTAAATTTCAAAGATAGATATATGCAGAATTTTTTTGTTTATAATTATAAATCCTAATAAAAAAAATAGCAGACCCAAAAATAAAAATTATATCTTTATTTCTTTAAAAATAATAGAAGGGAGAGGTGAGGATCCAGATTTCCTCATATGCCAAGAATCTTTTATGTTAAATGATATTCAATGTTTGGTTTTATACCTTTCTTCATATTTAAGGTTTAATTCTTGAATCTTTATATATATGTATTTAATAATTTAATTATTCTTACTCTTTAAAATAATTGCACTATTTCAGTTATGATGCTACATCTTATCATATGTGAATGTGACCAAACCGATGACCTAATAGAACTTTGGCAAACTATCATTATAATTTGGAGTAAATTATCATTATAATTTGGAGTATTACTAGAAAGCTAAGTAGAATTAATTACTTTCAAATGCATTTCCCCTTAATTAACTGCACGAGAGTTTGTCCTTTCTTTAAATCAAAAGTGTGACAGTAAGATGTGTTTATTTTATTTAAGGTAGGAATATATCACAAATCTCCTTGAAGATTCACTGTATACTCACCAATTGTCTAACTTATGGTTCAAATCAAATCCAAGACAAAGCGGTTAAGATTAACGATTGCTTCTAGAATTATCATAATTACTTATATCAAGAGAAATATAGTTTTTAGAATTTTCACTTTGATATACTTTTTTTCCCATTAAGATATGTTTACACTTTTTAGTATGAAATTAATTTCTGTTCAAGATTGAAATAGTAAATAACAAATCTCTTTTAACAATAATATCTTTAAGTGTCAAAATTACAATCTTTTATATTTAAAATGTCTTGAGACTCAACTTACTGCTTTAACTAATTAATTATTGATATTTTTTCTCTAATTTAAACACCAATAAGAATTCTTGTGAATATAATTAAATTGGAACAATATATCTTATACTACTTTATTAGCACTCGTAAAGCATATATACAAGTAAAGCATATATACAAGGCTACCGAAGGCAAGTTTAATTGGCCATTCCTTAGATAACCAAGGTTGTGTGGCATCAAGAGAGAGTTCGACCCCTCCAACACTTCCTCTCGAGTTTAAATTTTTTTTTGTCAAAAAAAAAGCATATATATAAGAGATTGTAGTAAGTTAAAGGATTTGAATCTCCTTCATTCTTCTTTTTTTTATTATTTAGATGTGATAGGAATGCAATTTTTCATTCTAAGACTTACAATTTTTACTGTATATATTATTACTGAACTATTCCAATTTTAAACATCGATGAGAATACTTGTGAATGTAATTAAATTTAGAACAATATATTTTATACTACTTAGTCGGCACTCATAAAGAATATATTCAAGAGATTGTAATCAGTTAAAGGATTTGAATCTCCTTCATTTTTCATTTAAATTTTTTTTTAGTTAGATGAGATGGGGAAGCAATTTTTTATTCTAAGACTTACCATTTTTTATTGAGATTAACCATTTTAATGCCAAAGAAATTTTTATAACTTTCTCTTTCCTATATATATATATATATATATATAGTTCCAATTATTTTTAGCAAATGAGAGGATACAAATTCCAAAATTAAAATAGAGTTGACCGGATAACTTCACAGGTTTGGCAAACAAGTTTAAGACATGAAGGGTGTTTGAAAATCAACTTTATAGAAGTGAAGGACATCCTTTTACTTTTTGCAAAGCAAAGCATCTTAGATTACTTTTTTAAAGGTTGTAGACAGGAACTTAATTGTGAACTTTACAGGATCACTCACAATAATTATACTTAACTAATCAAATAAATTTAGAAAGGACGCATCAACCAATGCCCATTAACGTTACATGTGAATGCTGCATTCTTCTGCTTTCATGCCATCTTTTACCATAATTTTTTTATTATTGTTTAACAAACGAAAAAAAGAAAACTTTAAAAATAATAATGAATGTCATTATGTTATAAATGATGATTAAAAAAAATAAGTTATTAGTAGCATCGTTTGTTTTAATGAAAAATATTTTTCATAAAATATAGTTATAAAATATTATAATAAGAAAAAATAGTTCATTTCTTTGATGTTAAGTATAAAAAATTTGAAAAAAGTAATTTTTTTATTTAAAAAAAATATTTACTTTCCTCTATTATTTTATCTATACATATAATTTTTTAAACCATGAATATAGGTGGTATGTTACTTTTTCATTAATATATATCTAAATAACATTATTTTTACAAAAAAATATTTTGCAATAAAACAAATTGAACTTAAATTTAGAAATATCTTGCTAAATTCACCCAAAAAGAAATATCTTGCTAAAAGCCTTATTTTAGTTTTTATTTTCATAAATCTGTGGTGTGGCCAAATTAATATTCTTATTATAGGAAAATTGTTATTAGTATCCTAATTGTTTAATTTGTGTAAGTTTTCGCAGATAGTAGTCTTCGTTAGACTCTCTAGCAAAAAAAAAAAAAAAAAGAAAGAAAGCTTAATTTGTAGCATATCGATGGTGAAAGTAGTCCATGATATATATAGACTATTTATATGTTATAGTACTACAGTAGAATTAGTGTACTACTGAGTAATTTTTGTAATTTTAGAATATTCCGAAGAAAAAAAAAACTGAATCAATTATTAATCAGCTTGTTTGCACAAAAATATGTATATTTGATTTGATTAGAAAAGCATTACGAAAGATTGACGTAGTGCTTATTTCATGAATTTTATTCTTATTTTTATGTTATTCTGATATGTTGTGTTGTCGAAGAATCAGGAATAAAAATCGCAGGACACATACACAAAAAGATGACTTTGTTCGGGCAACATCGCACAGCAAAACGGGATAAAAATTCACATAATTTAGAGGGAAAACGTCAACATTGGGGATCGAACTTGGAATACTGGACAAAACATGAGGGCACCACCTTAGTCAATGTCTACAAAGTTGAAAGTGATAGATTTAACAAAACTACATTTGCATTATTATTAATTTGTGTTAGTTGGCCAAAAATGCAATATGCCGTCCGTCGAAAATGTAATATGCAGTACTAATTCGACCCTTTTTCAAATGAGGGTATTCCTTGCTGTAAATAGTTGGTATTTTGCACCTTCTATACAGTAATTAAAAGTGAGTAATACAAAATTAGTAAGAGTAAGCACAAATAAGTAGGAGCACAAATATGCTTCTTTAAAAATGGCAATCAAATGTAATTGTACGATTAGTGCATAGGTTATAATTCATGGTGTATCTAATGGGTAGATAAATGTAATTCGAAAACTTTTAATTCCTCACTCACACTTACATGTAAGTATTGATTACAAGAGATTACTGAAAAATATAAATTCTATTGATCACTTTTACTCCATTCCAAAATCAAACAAGATAATTAACCAGTTGAATCATTATTATTCGCAGAAACTATGTAATATGAGTTAACAATTTGCCCATCACTTTCTAAACTTTTCCTTTTGCATCCATCCTCTTCTTCTTCTTCTTCTTCTTTAAATCAAAATTTATGTTTCATGCATCAATCGACAATTCAGTTGTATTTATAACAGCAGCATAAAATGTTATCACATATTTTGAATTCTTTTATCAGGGTACTAAGATACCATGAATAAAAAAAATATAAATCATATATTAATGTTTAAATAAAGAAAAATTTTATAATATATTATTGATACAATAATGTATAAGTATATCATCAAAGTTGATCGTTGATATGTTATCAACGTACTAAGATAACATAAATAAAAAAAATGAGTCACATGTTAATGTTTAAATAAAAGAAAATTTATGATATATCATTAATATATCAAATTTAATTATTGATATATTATTATATAATATGCAAGATTTAATTTAAAAAATAAATTTGATGTGTAATTAAATTTAAAATGATGCGTTTCAGTGATATACAGAATTTTCTCTCTTAAATACAACCTTTTAGGAATACATGTCAATGGTCCATTGTTGTTGTAGCTTTCAAGCTAATTATATAACTTGTTTTCGTAGTCAGTTTTCCCGAAGAAACTTGCCTCATAAATTGCATGGTACATGCATTGGATTTAAATTCTCTCCTTCTCCTTTTTATTATATTTTTATTATTTTTAAAAAATATAAATATAATTTTTATTATTTTTAAAAAATATATATATAATTTTTATTTTAAAATTTATTATTTTTATTAAAACTCATAATTTTAAATAAAATAAAATTCTATATTTATATCCTTCCTCCGTAAATAATTCATCCCCCAGTCTTCTCCCAAGAAAAGAAGGGGATTCGTAATCTGCAACTACTATTCCTTTATGTTGTGCAATTGATCTGTCAGGAAAAAAATTATTTTTTCTTTCTGTTATCAACGTCTAATTTAGAAATTTAAATTACAGTTGTGTGACGGTTGTAATTTTGCACAATATGAATAAATACAAGAAAATATGGCATAAAATTAGAAAAAATTATGAACTATTTTTTAAATCCTTGATCTAGTCCATATAGCACAGTTTAAGAAAAAAACTCGTTTTAGCAAATTTTGATTAAATTAGGCAAGTTTAATTAAATCTGGATATGGTTTAACATGGACAGTGAAATGCAAGAGTGGACGCCGGCTCTTCTAATAGTACAAACAGTACTCGATATTATTTTGGAGTTTTTCCCATTTTTGTATCTTGATTTCATATTTCAGATGTGTAGATATTATTAAATAACCTACCGTTCCTATTAGAGTGGGGAGAGAAGCTTAGAGTATGTTTGGTTTGTATTTTTAAGAAAAGTTTTATGTTTTTAAAAATAAAAAAATAAAAGAATCTATTTGTTTAAATTTTTTTCTCTTTACTTTTAAAAATTACTTTTAGAACATATGTTTTAAAAATAAAAAAAATAAGAATAGCTTGAATGGCATTATTGTAATTCAAAACTGTTTTCAAAATACACTTTATTAATAACATTATTGTAATTCAAGACTATTTTTAAAATAATTTATCAAATACGATTATTTTTAAAAACTATTTTTAAAACTTATTTTATAAAACTGTTTTCAAGAATAAAAAACAGAAAAAACAGAAAAGACAAACAAACAGACTCTTATTCATTGTTCTCTCATAGTGTCTCTCTTTTTCCATATTCCAATATTTTAATTTTGGAAATTTTAACACTTGTTAATTGGTAAACATTCCATACGCCAAAACCATTGACAAATGGATTCAATTGTGCTGCTCAACTTAATTAATTACTAATGCGTGTGGGGGAGCAAATTGTTTATATAATGGATTGACTTCGAATTTCTTTGCGTTGGACCATTAAAAATAGGGCTGGTAAATTAGGTCATAGTCTGCGGGTCAAACCAATTTGCGGAGTTAATTCATTTAAATGTGGGTTGAAACTGATTTGATTTGCATAGTCTGCTTTGAGGGATTACACTGGCCAACATATTTATTTTTTTTAATTTTTAACTTTTATATAATTTTGAATTTTTAATTCATATAAAATTATTTTTATTTCATTTTTAATTATATAAGATTGTATTATAAATTATTTATAAATAATATTTTAATTTTATTATTATTTTATGATTTATATTTTATATGTATAATATTTTTTAAAATTATATATAAATTTTAAATGTATTATAATTTATTCATAAATAGATATATAGTGCTTAAAATGGTTTAAATTTTTATTATTTAAAAACTTTTTAAAATTAAGAAAAATAGGTCAGCAAATCGGCCGTTTAGTTGCAAGTCCGCAAGAATTGAATTAAAAAGAAAGATGCACATCATCTCAATCCGGTTCACATAAGAGTCGATCCCCACGGACCGACCAACTAGATCAGTTCAACAGCTATAATTAAAAATGAAAATTAGCAAAATAAAATGGTGGGAATGTATGCGGACTTTATTCGTTAAATGACAAGAAAAATGGAATCGCTTCATACCATTCTCAAAAAAAAATTCATCATTGGTGGGGGCGATGTTTGAACCCATACTGTTCAAGGATTTTACTACTACACCTTTTCCCAGACTTGCCATTACCATAATTTTGAAGATTAGCTAATGGCTGATATATAGTTTGAAAGAGGGTGTAAATTTAGATTTTGAGTCTAAGACCAAGTGGTACTGTGGTAGTATTGCCAAATATAGTGCAAGAAATATCATGTGAAGGAGACTAATCAATCAAGAGACATATAAATCAATTTTAATATTGTTGGATTATCTCAAATTAATTCAATTGTGAAATAAATTAGGTATTGATTTTATAAGTTGAGAAAAAATTTTAACTCTTAAATTAACTTTTAGAATTGAAAATACTTAAAATAGACAACTAACACTAATATTAGAGTTTGATTACAATATTTTTATTCAATAATTTATAAAAGAGCCGATTGAAATTAGAATTGGTGGTCCCATATATAAAAGAAAATTTGTTAAATTATTCTTCATCAATTATTGTAGAAAGCGTAAAACATTAATTTGTTGAGGGGAATTTCGAACTCCTGAACTGGTTGAGAATTGTACAAAATAGGTCAGCAATAAATACCGCTAATAACTGCCCAGAAAAAGGGGGAAAACATTGCATCGGTATCATAATTGACTTTGACTGATATCCCTGTTCACTTTGAAAATACGTCAAGCGTTAAATTGGGCATTCAGTAATTTCCAGGTCTTCCTCCTTTCTTTTTAATATTGTTAATGCTTCTGCTCTTTTTCCCTTTGATTTAGTCATAAAATGAACAAACATGCTTCACGAGTCTAAGAAAATTGGTAAATTACAGCTTTATCTTAGTTGATTTGTTCTTCTTTATTTGGAGAAGCTTCCGCATACCGTTAAAAATAGACAACGTGATGAATAAGAATTTTCCTTTACCCCAGTCCATACTACACGGACATCATTTCACCGTAAACAAGAAAATTTCCTAATAATAAGTATTACGTTAATTTAATTAAATAATTACATGGTAATTAAAAAAAAAAGAAATTTTCCTAATATATTTCTTACTTTCTCGATAGCATGCATGACATAACAAATGGAAAATATTACAAGATCCGCAAGAAGTAAAGTCTAAAGCATAGCATGAAGAAAATGGTATACGCACCACCGTCATAAAATCTTAGCCGTTCATCTCGATAAATGTATCACTTTTTTTAGGTCCCCCAATTAGAAGGACAAAATTTTTTTGATATTCATATAATATGTTTATATGATTGATTAATTGTGCATTGTGTATATTTTTTTTTCTATGATAAGAGGAATAACAACTCAAAATATAAGACATAAAAAGATTCAAAAATAATATGAAGTATTACTACAAATTAAAATATACCAGCGTAATGTGTTTCTCTAGTTGATACAAAAAATGAGTTTGCCGCTAAAAAATACTCCATCTATTTTTGTTTATGTATCGTCATTAACTAACTTCATATATATTAAAAAAATAATTTAATTTATTTATTATTAGTAAACTTTACAAGATTATTCTATACGTATAAAATTTAAGATAATTAAAAATAGAGAAAAAATGTAAATGAATAAATGCAAGTGGGTTAATAGTATAGAATAATAAAGCGTTTATTGATAAAAAGAAGAAAAATTTGAAAAATGAATATTTAATGCTTCATTAGAATTTTAAAATAACAAATAAAAATGAATAAAAAAATTCTTTAAAATGGGATAGATAAAAAGGAATAGAAGAAGTATTAAACAATTGTATCTTATTTAAAACATATTTTGATGATTTTTGTCAGATAAAATAGCACTGCTTAAAGTTATTTTACCTTTTATTTTGAGTTCCGAACATCCAAAAGTTATTAAACAGCATGAAATTAATTAACACTTATATACCTTCCTTAGCAGAACTTCTTCGATGTCAATAGCAATTTTTGAATCTCGAATTAAATAGCACAAGCATCGTAGATTATTACCTGCTTCATCGAGTTGATCACTGAATCAATATAGATGAGCGTAGAGTGATGAGCATACGGGCATTCGTGTTTGGCAGGGGTTTTTAATGGACTCTAAACATGCAAGTTTAACAAATCGGTCCATAAATCTTTTACAAATTAAATTTATTAAAAATAAATTTATAAAAAAGTGAGTTAAATAGATTGAATATGTGTGGATTATGGATCAATTATCTTTTTAAAAGATAAAATAAATTGATTTAATATATGTATGACATAGATCAAATCAATCAAAATAAATTTATTTAAAATTTGAACTTTAGCAAATTAAATTAAAACAAAATAAATTTGTGTAAATTTTGATTCGGTATGATCCACCAAATTTATTAAACACTTGCAATGTATGGAGCAATGATATTTAATTTTATTTTAAAAAATTTTACTTTTCATTTAAAGTTTTAATTCATATTCTCATTTATATATGAATGTTAAGTTAATTAAAAAAAAGTGATCAGCACATATTACTTCAATTGGGGGGAGAAGAAGTCGTACTTTTAGCATAAAAAATAAAAAACAAAAGATAATTGAGCATGAGCCATTAAGCTTTACTTAACACAAGCAAACAAAGTAATAAATGTGCCATTTGATGAGTCATGGGGACCAAATTAAGCAAAGGGATAACCACCACTACTAATCCAAGGGATAAATTTAATCCTATATGGAACGGAGAATCTCTAATCTCTATGTATAAAACGATTACACAAGAGTTTCCTTTGTTGGTTGTAAGATGCCACGATCACATAAAGGTCCTAGAATACTAGCACGTTTATCTCTTTCTCTTATTTTTAAAAACCTTGTGGGACCCCTCTCCCGTGACCCTCGGTTTACTCTACACATGACTTATGGGCAAAAGAATTAGTTCTCTACGGCCCATGAAGAAAAAGAAGAAAATTAGGATACCCTTTTACAACTTTTTCTAGGCACACATTGGTGGACTTGTCAAAATAAATCTAAACTCTTGGGTTGTTAAATGGGCATGCGGTTATGAATTTAACTTATTAAAAATAAATTTGTAAAGATATAAATTTAAATAAATTTAATTTATGCGAATTGAATTCGTATAATTTAAGGGTTAATTTACAAATCAAGTTTGTTTATAAATCAAAATCTATAAATTTTTTGAATTTTTTTATAAATTAAATCAGCTTCCCATATGCTTGTTTAAATGTGAGCTTTAACAGACCGACTTTAAACAAGTCCGGCTCATACGGGCTTTAACCCAATTTGCCCTATTAATCCCATTTATCACTTCTACTAAATTCTTTTGCAGATCAAAATGTTTATAATTTTATTTTTTATGATCTTATATGTACTAAATAAATATAAATTAATCCAAATATTTATAAGTAAAGCTTGCAAATTTATAAGTAAAATTATGAATATAAATTGATTTGAACTATTTAAAATTTAAATCATTATTATATAATTAATTTGTACAAATTAACTTGATTATACTTGATTTGTCTATTTTACAGTCCTACATATTGAGAAACCATTCAATTCATATAAAAAATAATTTTCACATAAAATAAAATATTTTAGAAATTAAATTCTTCTATAAATTTGGTAAAAAAATTAAAATTATATAATTGATAATAAAAATTCAAATTATTGTAAAAAGTTTTGCTTATCTTAAAGAGTTATGTAAATAATTTTTTATATTTATTTGAAAATAGAGTTTTCTAGAAAATCTTACCTTTTCATTTTATTATTATTGAATAATCGAACAATTGATTTATCTTCTAATTCCCAAAAATTCACATTTTTTACATAATTTTTTACCTATCAAATCGCCATGCCACCATGCGTGCGTGAACATGTTTTCAAACTACAATAATAGATGCATTCTCTTAGGACACATCCCTTCTACGCTTAAGTTTCTCGCATAAATTCATCTTGTAATCGATTTCGGAAAAGATGTGATTCGAACGTATGATGAGAGACATACAGAAAGCCGAATTCTTATCATAAAATATTACAATGTAAGGACTTTATGTAAGAAAACGTTTCTTCCATTTGATGTGAAAGCCTTCGATGTTGTCGGAATCAAGGTTAAAGAAATCATGTTCAACGCCATCATAATTATCATGAGAACATTGACCCCTCAAAGTTAATCAAAATACGCCTCTTTTGTATGACGTTTGTCTTAGCTCAAGTTCACGTACACTAACACAGTTGCTGAATGCTGTTTCCATTTATATATAGATTATTGTTTGATTTTCTTTTAAACAAGGCCTATCCATACGAATTCTACAATTTTCCATGCAAATTTTATAATTTTTATAAAATTCATAATTTTTTTTATAGAATTATTGAATTTTGTCTCGTATGTGTCACTGTTTATATTATAATATCTTATGCAAAAATTATTCAATTTATGTAAAAAGATAACATTTTATGGCAAATATTATTTATAAAAAAATCATTAATTTTATAAAAAAAGTAGCAAATTTAAAAAGCTCGATAAATTTGCAGGGTGTATCAAGAGTTGCCCTTATATATAGTCCAATTGGGACACCCTTCCTCGTCACAACATAGAGCATTACCTCATACATTAAGCGCACAAAAATCATGTTCTCTCGAATCTCATACTTCGCAATTTTTCTTCTTCTTCTTTGTTTTCCATTCACAACTTCTTCAACTTCAATTCAAGAAAGTTTTATTCAGTGCCTAAATTCCAATTCTAACAGGACATTTCCCTTTTTCTCGAGCATATGCACCCCAAACAATGCTTCATTTACTAGCATTCTTGATTCCTCTGCCCAGAACCTGAGGTATTTGGTGCCATCCGCACCAAAACCAGCCTTCATATTCACACCAACCACCGAGTCCCATGTTCAGGCAGCCGTCGTCTGCTCCAAGAAACTTGGGATTCCACTGAGAGTCCGGAGCGGAGGACATGACTACGAAGGCATGTCCTACGTTTCTGAAATCGAATCTCCTTTCATTGTCGTGGACTTGGCCAAGCTACGCGCCGTCGATGTTGATATCCAATCCAATACGGCTTGGATTCAGGCCGGCGCCACAATCGGCGAAGTCTATTACGGGATTTCGAAGAAAAGTCCAGTCCACGGCTTTCCGGCCGGCGTTTGCTCCAGCTTAGGCGTCGGCGGGCACATCACCGGAGGAGCTTATGGTTCCCTGATGAGAAAGTATGGTCTCGGAGCAGACAATGTGCTCGACGCGAAGATCATCGACGCCAACGGAAGAATTCTTGACAGAGCAGCCATGGGGGAAGATCTTTTTTGGGCAATTCGAGGCGGCGGAGGCGGAAGCTTTGGGCTGCTTCTGGAGTGGAAGATAAAGCTTGTTCCTGTGCCGGCAACCGTGACAGTTTTTACAGTTACTAGAAACTTGCAAGAAGGAGCAACCAAACTGCTTTACAAATGGCAGCAAGTGGCACCTACTATTGATGAGGATCTCTTCATTAGAGTTGTCATACAAAATGGGAATGATGCTAATAAAACCACGAAAACTATCACAACTTCTTACAATGCCCTTTTCCTCGGTGGGTCCGACAGGCTCCTCCAAGTTATGAAGGAAAGCTTTCCTGAATTGGGATTGACAAAGAAGGATTGTTTAGAAACAAGCTGGATCAAATCTGTGCTCTATATCGCAGGTTATCCAAATGATACTCCCCCTGAAGTGCTCCTTCAAGGGAAGTCAACATTCAAGAACTACTTCAAGGCCAAATCGGACTTTGTCCGGGAGCCGATCCCAGAATCTGGCCTTGAAGGGCTATGGACAAGGTTTCTGGAAGAAGAAGGTCCATTGATGATCTGGAATCCGTATGGTGGAGCCATGAGTAAGTTTGCGGAATCAGACATTCCCTTTCCTCACAGAAATGGAGTACTCTACAAAATTCAGTACGTGACAAATTGGCAAGATGGAGTGAACAACACTGCAAAGCATATGGATTGGATCAGAAAACTTTACAGTTACATGACACCTTTTGTGTCAAAGCATCCAAGGGAAGCCTATGTGAATTATAGGGATCTTGATCTTGGGATGAACAAGAAGACCGGGGCAAGCTACAAAGAGGCAAGTGCTTGGGGGAATATGTATTTCAAAAATAACTTCAACAGGTTGGTGAAGATAAAGACCAAAGTTGATCCAGAAAATGTGTTCAGGCATGAGCAGAGCATTCCACCACTGCAGGTTTCAAGTAATAGGCGAAGGGGAAAGAAGAGATGCAAGAAATCTAAGGCACTGCATTGCTAAAAGCAAGCATGACTCTGGTTAGTAGTAACTATAATTTTGTGAAAGGTGTTAAGAGCAAATTATGAGGAATAAGGGAACATATGTAGATTTATATGATTCTGGTTTTAGTCAGTTTTCAAGTGCTGTGAAACACTTTTGCAAGTGGTTTGTGTCTGTGTATTTGTTTGACAAGAATAGGTGACGTAAATGTTGTTATGCTTGCAAAAAAAGAGTGGGTGAATTAAATGTTGGTTGGCTAGTAGACTTTTCCAAGGGTTGTCTGAAACATGACCTTTACCTCTTCAAGAGTAGTATAAAAATGTTACGTGCGCAAAATCACTGCTTAGTGCTATAAATTTTTAAACAAGTTTATGACATGTTTTGAGTTTGAAGAGAGACAATATATTTCGTTAAATAAACTTTATAATTTAAAAAATAAAAAAGAAGTGTATGTTTCAAACTTTTGAAGGGGTGCAAAGCAGCAAGAATTATGATAATTTTTTTATTTTAAATAGCATTCGATATTTTTTGAAATTATCTTTTTTATATAAGATTTAATCTCTAATTCTTACTATGTACATATGCATCTAGTGACTTAATCACTTTTACTATTAGGAAAAAAAAGCGAATATTATCAAGGCAAAATTATTAGTATTCTTCAATTATCAATGGACATCATATTATATAAAAATAATAAAAAATGAGAGGTTTATGTGACATGAATATTAGATAACATGATTTTACATGAAAAAAATTAGTTGACACTTTTTAGCATGCTTGTAAATTATGGACACAGTACTGCCATTCCACTAAATAAAAGAAAAATATGTATTTTAAGTTTGAAACTTGTAGGAAACACACGGCATATTATTTTCCCTAGAAATTTGATATCACCAAAGCCTAAATTATGATGCACAATAGATAACATATAGACTTGACGTAATGATTCAAAAGATTGTATAATCTTTTACTTTGAATAGACTAAATATTGGGCAATAGCAACTTAATAACCATATTGGTCCGTGACCACATTGTAAACAAGACATATAAAATTTGTTTCAACTACATAAACATTTTTCATTTATCTTATCTTACCATAAAAATAAGTTGGATGGACAGAACTATGCAAAACAAATATTGTCTTTTCTAGCATTACTAGTCTATGACCATCAATGATGAATGTATCTGCTCTGTCCCAGCTGCCATGGTGAATTCTATCGTTCATCTTTTCAAATCTATATTATACGTTGACAAATTCAATGCAGTTCTGCACCCACTGTTAAATTTTCAAATGAGGAGTACTGAATTGACTGAGGTTGCCTATGATGCTTGGCTTCTCAGGCCTTCTCTGTCGAAAATGGCTTTCATCACTCTCACGACAACGCTGCACTGATTACATTCTCTGCAAGATTCAAGTATAAGTTTGGCTGCTACAATATGGAAGCTTTGATCTTCGTTGGAGGGAGATGGGATTTTGAGAATGGAGCTACGTTAGAGTTAGATGGAACAGGAGGTTGTTTCTGTATGACGTGACAAGCTCAAGCATTGAATTGCACATTTTTAAACTTCGAAAGTTAGGAAACAACACCACTAATACATTGTTATATCAATAGACCATCAAATTTATAAGTTATTGTGTAATATATCAAATTTGACTTTGTGAAAAATAAAATTAATGTACAATTAAATCTAATAATATATCAATATACCACTCACTATATCAATGATTTATCATTTGTATTCATTTGAGTTTTTGCTACAATATACTAAGAATTTCAAAACGTAAAATAATATGATAAGTCTATAAATTGTTATATTAAAATTATTCAATCATATTTATTTATTTTTTAACGGATATAATTAAATAATTTTAATCTAATGATTTTTAAGATTACCATATTATCTTAAATTTTAAAAACCCTTAAAGCCATTATAGAAATCACCTCATTTCAAACTAAAAGGCCATATTAAACTTTCAAAGTTGCAAATTTTTTGGAGCCGTCCTAGTCCAATTTAGTTCAGCCTGGTCCTTGGTCCGATTTGATTTTTTATTAAAAAAAATGTAAATATCATCCTTATTTAATTTTCATTATCAATTTGATTCAATCAAATCCTCTTGGGTATTTAATACTAACATTTTTTCATAAAAATAAAGATAAAAAAGTTTAAAGTCTTATATGACACCATCTAATATGTATGTTACATCTTCCATACTCTATACTAACCGTATGACTTTAGTTTAAAAATAAATACATATGATAATCACATTAATTATCTTTTTTATCATTTATCATAATATTGTATTCGTTTACTTCAATACTTATTCTTACACAAATTATATTTTGTGTCCATGTAAGCATCAAAGGGCAACAAATCAAATTTTGGACTTTTGCATCATTATTTTATTTTAGTATATAGGAATACTATATATATCAAAAATAAAATTCAAAATTAGATTATAAATACAAATCATGAGTTGTTATTAAATACAAGATGGTAGCCAAATTTGTAAAGTTTAATTCAATAAATATAAAAAATTCAAAATTTTGAGATAAATGCAAAATACCCCCACCAACTTTGAAGTTCTTGCATTTTTCCCTCACAAACTCTCAAAACTTGCAAATCACAGCTCTTAAATATATAAAACTTGTAATTAATATTCAATATTTACTTAATTAACAATTTTATTAAATTATGTAACATTTTTATTAACTTTTTCAATAGGACTTATAGTATTATTACATGTTATTTTATTATATCATTTTTCCATATAATTTAAAAACTCATTTTCAAATATTTAATTAAGATCATATATATATATTAATTTTTATTAATTATATGATATCAAATTTATGTAAAAAAATGATATAATGAATTATCATACCATAAAATTATGATTCATATTTAAAAATTTCTTGAAAAAATTATGTAATTTAATAAAATAATTAACTAAGTAAATATTGGAGGTTAATTGCAAATTTTATATAGTTGAAAGATTTTATTTGTAAGTTTCTAAAGTTAATAAAGGATAAAATGCAACTACTTCAAAGTTGTTGGGAATATTTTTCATTTTTCTCTAAAATTTTTGTTTAACAAATATAGTTTGAGATAAATGGGGAAGGACTTAATCAAAGAAAACTAAATCCTTTAAGGACTAAATTGAAAATAAAAACTAAATAAATTCTAAATTTAGAAAAAAATACTTGCATTCATAAGAGACCAAAATAATATTTTAATCTTCATTTTAACCTGTATATCAGTATGCAACACTGGTAATGATGAGAGTGGACTTCAATAGAAGTTTTTGAAGCATTTTTTCCTTCAGCGACCTGAATGACAGAAAGTGAGTTTGTTGTGATTGACGCTCACAACATCAAAGTATGGCCGAGCCTAACTCAAACTAGTAGCAGCTCTAGTCTAACTCATCTCATTTTCAGCAATACTACCATCCTAGACAATAACAATGTTTGTGTAATACAAGTTACGGCCAAAAACGCAGATTTTTTTCCCATAAATCTGAGGCATAATGCCATTTTCACAGTATGTTTAATAGTAAAATGCATCACTAAATTCACACTGGGTGGCACTTTACCCCTCAGAAATATCAATTGCTGAAAAACAAATATTACAGAGATGAAAGCAAGAATTTCTGAACATAACCCCTCAATTTTGCTATAGATTTTAAGTAATGAACAATACTATTTTGCATCTGGTTTTGATGGAGGATATGTTCCAAAGACAACATCCCACATTGATGAAGTGATCCCAAAACCTCTGCTCTGGAGCCGATAGTGATGATTCATATGGTACTTCTGCAGGATAACAAAGACAGATTAAAATAGATGCTGATGTGTTACGAAAAGGTTATGCCAAGGATTAAAGTGAACACAAGAAAATGAATATTAAGCTAAGGCTTGCAAGTTGCAACAAGGATAGATTATTCGATGCTCTGGTTGTACTATCACCATTGTACTTTGGATCAATTGGCATGGGGAGTTTATTTGGCAATCTCTACAGGGTAAGACCTTCAAGTGCATATTGGTCCAAATCAAATCAGATGGTAGCTCCAGAGTCGTTGACAAGTAACAACATTTGCTTGTACCTCGGGATTTTGCTGCACTCCTGTCTTGGGCTGACCATGGTGCAGTTAGTAATGGGTGCAATCATTATCACATAACCCAATAAAACACCTCCAAACAATGCAGGTGCAGTTGAAGGAGTAGATATAAGCCTAATCAGGGTCCAGGACTGGCAGGCAATAACGTCGGGATCAATTGACAAAACTTATTACAGTAATCAAATATATGAAAGCCTTATGACAAGTTTAATGTCAATAAAATTTCAGCAAGATTGAAACTTGAGGACTGCACATAGTCAATCATTTGATAAACTATGCAAAACTTTCTGACCTTTTTCAGTAGAATAGCACAAACTGTTTTAGCTTCTCTTCTAGAATCCCACAAACTTGTTCTTGGATAGCTCTCTTCTATCAGACATCTGTAACTTAACGTCTTTTCACTTTCAAGTTTATTGTTCAATAGGTGTTTGTGCATCCTAGAGATCTACTAAATCGGTTCACATCCACTGCAAAACACACAACGATCGAGGCAATTCTTTCTTTCACTGTACACAATTTTTTTTTTAAAGTTTAGATCAAGCATATCACACAACAAAATTTAAAGAAAAAGACGTCAGAAAATGAACTCAATAAACTTCAAAAAGGCCATTAATCATAATCTGTAAAAAACCAATAATAAACAGATTTTTTTTTTAGGGGAGAGGAGATAGAGAAAATCTATCAAAGGCTCAAAACTTTAGTTTTTATTTTATTCCTTGTCAAGAATCATTTACTTTATGTTAGTTGTAACTTTAACTTTTGCTTTATTTCCCGTAAATAATTTTTTACTTTATGTCAATTGTAACTTTAGTTTTCACTTTGTTCCCTGTCGGAAAACTTTTGCTTTATGTAACTTAAGTTATTTGTTTATGTAAACTTTGGCTATAAATAAGAGTTAGAGTGCCTATTGATGGGCAACTCAAGAATTAGCAAAAATTTCTAATTCTCTCTTCCGGTGTTCCTCTTTAGTGCTCTTGTTGAGAGCATAAAATGGATAAGTGTAAATCCTTCAGATCTCCATCTTCGAATCAATTCTTTGGGAAAATAAATAGTACATGCTTGTTCTTTTCCAAAAGCCTGCACAAGGTGTTAATCAAAGGAAGAAACTTGGACATATTCTTTGATATGATGGGATTTTGATTTGATGAGTGGCTTGATGATTCAAGTAGTTAAATTTTGTTGTTGTTTTTTAAAAATACAATAGGCATTGATAAGAGGTGTTGGGGTAATAGGGATTACCCATTTATCAGGGAATAATTTTATGATTTCATCCCAAGGTATCTACTTAGAGTCAAAATAATAAGTAAGGTCTTGGTTAGGGTCAATGGTAATGTAGAGAGAATCTTCATTCTCTCTACGGTAAGCTAGATTTATGGAGTTTGAAGGTAGTAGGCAAATTGGATATGAAGGGTAGCAACGTAAGTTTCATGGGACATGGGGCAACCTGTTATTTGAACTTGGACTTTTAAGAAAGTCAGGAGAATGGTATCAATAAAGTTGAATTTAGGCAGATATATGCAATGGACAAACTATTCTCAGTGATTTCCAGGAAGGATCACTTGAGACAATAGAAAATCCACATATTTTCTTATGGGGAGTATATGTATACCGGTACCGCTAATATAGCTGTGGCAACGGGGGAATACAAGCCTCAAGCTATCCATGGGGTGCTTATGGTGGCAACCATACAGGAGATAATGTAGCGTATTTGCCCTAAAGCCAACAAGAAGTGAGACAATTTAGTTTACCATCCTTTGAAGCAATAAGAACTTGACCTCAGTAATATTCTCAAAACAACTTCATAAAATTTTAAAACGATGGCAAGGGAAAGGAGGAAGAAAGAAAGGGAGGGATAGAACTTAACAGTAACTCTCTGTCTTAACGTGGAAAGGAAACCTGTGCAAGGTGTATTCAACGAACGGCCAAATAAAAACACCAAGGGCCACCATCAGAGCTAAACGAGGATAAGTAAGGCCCATTCTTGCAGAGATGGAGGCACAATAACATACAACTGGCAGCCAAACAAGAGGAACTACCCACCATACTCTGCGTGTAAACAACTGTCCCAAGTAATAACAAGTCAAGAACACAGTTGCACATTTACATGTGTATAAACTTAAACGTGTATGAATGTAGAAATCAATCAGCATTAGTGGAAGACTTGAGAGTTGATACAGTTGTACCCCTCAATACTTCTACAGAATGTTATTTTCATCACTTCAATTATATGCAGCTTTCATGTTGATGACACTATCCAAATTTTTGGAAAAGTAAAAAGATTAGGTATGTGATTGCAATCAATTTGTTAAAAATTGTCTTAGGTTTGAAATTTTCATTTTAGATTAGTTTTAGGGTCTAATAATAATGGAGTACTAGATAATTTCAGAATTTTATGTTATGATAATATAGGCTATCTTGATGGATATTTTAGATCCAATGTTGGATTTTATTAAAAGAAAAAGATTCTTAAATAGGCAATGATCCAAGACCAATTTTTCTTTACTTCGTGCCATTTTATCCCTAGTCCCGTATAGTAAATACTTTAGAATTGTATAATATGCATGTATACATGTGAACTTATGACTAGAAGACACTGTTGATTTCCACATATACTAAAGGCTTTACCTCCAAAAAGTCACTCTCAAAAAAACGAGGGCCTTCCCTGCTAATAATAGGCTGATGAGATGCCCAACCTGTGAAGAAATCACAAATACGAATCAGATTCAGATTCAATCATGAAGTAAACAAATCGTTGGCGTCAATCTATCTAACAACTGAAATTTACTGCAAGATAGGACATTGTGAACGAGCAGAGAGGACTTCTGAGGGATCATGTCTGTACCTGGAGGACAAGGAGCTTATTTAGATCAACAACGAAGTTCTCAGCAACCATCTTTGGGCTGGAGACAGAAAACATACGCATAAGAAAGGAAGTAATTCTGACAATTAAACAAAAGTCTGGGAAAAACATAAGAAATTATCGAGTAGCATTTGTTTCCAGGATAATGTCAGCAGAATTGCTGCAAAACAAAAAATCCTTAAAGAGTTTGCATGAAATAGAAACCCACCCTCAATTTTTACAAATAGATCAACAATATCTTTGAAAATGACAACAATCCAATGACCTTCTGGCCTACTAACAAGCTATAACTACATATCAAAATGACAAGAAAATTGAAACTGAGGAAATGCAAAATACTCAATTTTTACAAGGGGAAAAAAAAGACACCCAAGAAATGCATTCAACAAGAACACTCCCAATGCAGTTTGCAAAAATCAAAGCAAATAAAACTGATCACCAAACTAGATTTCCAATGCACTTTAAAAACAATTTTCCCGGAAAACAGACAAACTTAAAAATTCAGCCCAACGCATTAAAGAAAATTCGCTCAAAGAAAGAGAAACAGATCTTGAAATCAAAATAGAGCGAAATTGGAGTGCTAACCAAGCAGCAGCAATGCGGCGAGATCCAAATCAATGAATTTCTCTCCTTATGCCTCCGCCGCTTGCTGCCCAGAGCGTTCTGGCTTTTCTGGCTGAGGCCGAAGAGCTCAGATTGATATTCGTAGCCAGCAAAGTTTGGCATATTACAAATTTAGAATGGCCCAGGTTGGTGAAGATAAAGACCAAAGTTGATCCAGCAAATGTGTTCTGGCATAAACAGAGCATTCCACCACTGCAGGTTTCAAGTAATAGGCTAAGGGGAAAGACGAGATGCAAGAAATCTAAGGCGCTGCATTGCTGAAAGCAGGCATGAATCTGGTTAGTAGTAACAACAATTTTGTGAAAGAGATAATAATAAGGAATAAGGAAACATATGTAGATTTATATGATTCTGGTTTTAGTCAGTTTTCAAGCGTTGTGAAACACTTTTGTAAGTGCTTTAAATCTCTGTGTCTGTGTGTTGTTTGACAAAAATAGGTGACTGTTATGCTAGCCAAAAAAGTGGGTGAATTAAATGTTGTTTTGTTAGTTGACTTTTCTCAAGAGTAGTTTGAAACTTGACATTAATAGAGTAAAAAAAAATGTTGTGTATTGCGGTGTGTGCGAAATCACCCTCAGTATTATTAAATTTTACGGTTAAATTGTACTTTTTTTTAGATTTAGTATAACTGCATTAATACTCTTATTTTCAAAAATACATTTTAATTTTCCTTTTCATAGACACTCACATTCCTTTATTTTTATTTTAAACATATAATTACCTCCTTTACTTTTTTTTAAAAAAGAAAAGAAAAGTGAGTGTATATTTCTTAAAAAAAAATGGACATAGTTAGGTTAAATCTTAAAACGAGTGACTGTAATTTACTCAATTTTTAATGAAGTTTATGACATGTTTGGAGCTTAGAGTGGGCAACATATTTTGTAAGCAAAAATAGTATAAAATACTCTTATTTCCCTTGAATTATGGCTTAAATATAATCCATTCTCCCCAATTTTCACTTTTGGGCCAACCTTCACATTACTGAAGCTAATGGAAAATGACGGCGTCAAGATGCAAAATATTTCGACAAAAATCTCCCGTTCACTAATGGGAGTGAACAAAAGGCAATTTCATTTTTTATCATTTCCCAAATCTCTAACCAAAGGAAAAAATGATAGAAAATTTAAAATTTAAAATTTTTTTCTTTGTTTGTTTTGAAAGAAAATGAAGAGAAAAGAAATTTAATTATTATTATTTTTAAATATTAAAAATTTAACAATTTTCTTCTTCATATTTTTTCTTCTAACGAATTTTTAAATTTTTCTTTCCTTTCTTTCTATTTTTCTTTCAAGCAAGCATAAACTTTATACTGTCTCTTTCCAGCATACCGGGAAAAGATGTGATTCTTTCTCTTAAATTTTTTTGGCAAATAAACATTTGAAATTTGTTCTAATGCAAATAAACATTCGAAATTTGTTCTAATTAGTTGGCCATCATCATCGAAGGTCACATGTTTTCAAAAATAAGGAGTCAATTCGGGGCATTGCTAATGTTTGGCATGTACTTATAGATCAATTATTGGGATCGTGTAATATATACAGAACCAAAGGTTTGGCATGACTGAATTACAAAAATTGTTGGAGAAGTTAATTTTGCCAAAGTTTGGCTAGTATTGCCAACGATGGTTTGGGTTGAGTTGGTGCTAAATGGTTGATTGATTTGAAGGATTCAAATAAAAGCCCAATTTATTGATAGAGAAAGCAAAATGTGTTACAATATACAGACTGCCTTTAATTCCAATGATCTTGTAGAATAGTCCTAAAATGATAGAAATAGCCCCCAAATTTGAGCCTAAGATTAACAACCAAATTAACACTACTAAAAATAAAATGGAGGTCATGTTTATCCATTTTCTTGTACAATAAAGACCCAAGTATAGCTTTGAATCAAGAACCAGTATGTTACACCATCCTTAATTATTAATAAATTAGAGATTATTTTATGAGAAAAAATAACTAAAGCCACTAGTAAATTCAATTAAATTAGAAATCTTATATATGAAATATGAAATAAAATAGAATCAATAAGAGTAAAAATATAGGAATATGAATTGAGTGAAATTTTGATGGGGATAATTTATTTAAATCAAGAAGTTATATACTAATATAAATGAGTGTGTGAACATAAAAAAGATTTAGGAGTAATTTCTAAAAATGCTTACCTTCTTTCTCTTATTTCAACCTTAAACCTCTATCTTCTCCATTTTACTTCATCTCTTAACTCTTTCTACACAAACTCTACACCATTCCATCAATCAAATAAGGAGAACCTTTATTCTTGATTTCTTCATCTAATTAAGGTAAAAACATTGCTTTTATCAAGAATCCTTCTTATTTCTTCTTGGTTGATGAAGGATTTGAGAGTTACCTAGCTTTGTTGGGTATTCTAAACCCTAACTGTAGAATTTATGAATTTTAATATGATTAGGGTTGAAAGATCTTCAAACTAACTCCCTAGTGTCCTCTTTTATATAAAGTGAGTGGATAATGTAATTAAATTTATGATTTTATGGTTATATGATGATATTGATAAAATATGGGTTATTTTATGATTTTGCTTGAATCATGTTTGATTTGATATGTAAGAGTAATAAATAATAAAGAGAGGTGATATGAAATATTAAATAAGTGTATTAATGATTGTATCATTTATAAATATGTGTTTAAAGGGCATTTAGGATTGAATAAAGAGTGAAATCTTTATAGAAAATTAAAATTTTCATATATGAATCGATTGATCAATTGATTTTAAGGATCTAGAGGAGAAATTAGGCTTCAGAATCGAGTGACCAATCGACTCCAAGAGTTTAGAAGTGAAACTAAACAAATGAATCGATTAGTTAATCGATTCATCGATTATAGAATTTTATATTGATTTTAAAAAAGCGTAACTTCTTTATCTTATGTCCATTTTAAATAAACTATCTAAAGTTTTAAAGGTAATTAAGTTTACTTTCAAAAAGAGTTAAACAAACTTTACAATGTTATAAAGAACTTTAAGATATTATAACTAATTAATTAATTTTTTATAATGAATTATATTTTTCTTTGACAAATAAGATAGTGGTTGTTAGTATTTTCCCAGAATTTTATGTAAGCCTTTTTAAGATAATTGAAATTAGATCCAAATCAATATCCTATATATATTTTGAGATATAATAAAAAAAGTGGACAGAGATAAAACAAAACTTAAAATTTTGAAAAATGGACTTTTTATGTCTATTTTTAAAAAGACATAATTCTTTCAAAACTTAGCCGATTTGAACAAATGACTAATATATAAAAAGCTAATTAAGTCTATTTTTATATAAAATAAGTTTCATGGATAATATATTTATAATTTTTGAGTTATTCATAAAATATTAGCCAAATGTCATAATTAAGGTGACCATATAGTAACCCATACCCTGCCCATTTTATGTTTTCATGACCTATAATGGCATGACATGAGTATTTTGTCATTAAGCATTAAAGATAAAGTGGTTTATGATAAATCATACAACAAGAAGGTAGAAGTTATATGATATAATATGCATTATAATAAACTTATTACATTAATCATGGAATGACATATCTTAAGGAATATTTTGTGGATTGATTACTATGATATGTAAATATTTATAGCCATGCAAGGCATGATGATACTAATATGTGTTATGACATATATTGAAATTAAAGTGTGAATTGTATTGAATAAAGATTAAACTCTAATGTTCAAATTGCATTATGAATCATGCCATGAGTCACATTAAAGATGACAAATGTGACAAGGGCAAAGATATAAATATCGGATAGAAAATTTTCGATAATAAGATGGGGACAGTATAAGGTTGGCCTAAGATGAATAAAGATGGAAATAAGCTGATAAGGTATAAGGTTGGGCTGAGAGTCAAAAGGAAGATGCATTTATTTGATCTGCTACTTATTAATTTAAATGAAATGTGATTTTGAGTATAATTATTCATGAATATTATTATATAATACATTAGAAATGAAATGATTATGTGTTTATCTCATTATTATTAGCTCTTATTTACTAATATGCTTAACTGTGATATAACTTATCAAAAAAGGATAATGTGATAGGTAAATTGTTATAAATTATTGTTATTCTTATAAATTATTTATTTACTAAACTCCAAACTCACTTGTCCATGATTTATATTAAAGATTCATAGGTTAAGCCTTCACCTTTGCCTCCGCCTCATTTTTTTAGAACTAAATTCTATAGGAGCTTACTAATAATAGTATGGTAGCACAAATTTT
Source organism: Sindora glabra (assembly GCA_020226215.1). Lineage (NCBI taxonomy): Eukaryota > Viridiplantae > Streptophyta > Magnoliopsida > Fabales > Fabaceae > Sindora > Sindora glabra. The sequence continues at coordinate 73,093,491 of CM035235.1, forward strand.
TATATATAGTATGTTAGGTTTCATATCAACATACGCAGCGGAATTTTAAAATTTTAATTCAAAACCTTCCTAGGATCCATGTAAAAGTCATAAACTAGTATTATGGTTTTACCTTATTTGTGCTCTTGTTCTTTCTAAATAAATCCTTGAGAGACCAAGATGAATCAAATGCCAGCCGAAAGGTATAGCGCCTTTACGGTATCCACATGGAGTAAACAACGACTTCTCCCCTCCACGAAGCTATTAGGATTCGTTTCTCTCACTAAGATTGAGTTTTGACGTTTTCTAAAGTGATTTAGGGTTTGATTGAAGCCAATGTGTATATGTAATGTGCTGCCTTCAAGTCCTTTTATATAATTAAGGCACATCACAATCCTAACCCCACTAGGATAATGCTTCAAAATCCTAATCACATTAAATAACTATCACCTTATCCTTATCCTAGAAAAAGTGAGGAGAGACAGGACTTATCTATTAATTATCTAATATTAGATAATAATAATAATATTATCTTATAATATAATTATCTAATATCTAATTACGTAATTATCTGATATTACTTTAATATCAAATAATATCACATAATATATAATATATATATTACGTGAATAAATATATATTACCTTAATAATATATATATGCACGAAAATAAATTAAATTAATTAAATTTTAGTTCAACTAAAATCTAATTAATTATTATCTCATTCTTACTTCTTTTGTGTGATCTTGTATGTTCTTACTACATTGATAGTGACTTATTTTGGGTCATAAATAGTGAGCGGTATCTAACAATATATCACTGTCACTCAAGTAGTAAGAATGTCTATGATTCGACATTTACCTAATATATGATTAATATTTTGCATCATAACCCTTTTTTAACAATATCCAAATCGAACTAGAGGCATAGAGTGTTTCATCCTCATCAATATTCAATTTATATTTCTTGATACTAAGTAAACTTAAAATAAATGATCAATATCATATATTGATTCAATTGAGTATGGCTATGCATTTATAAGTCTCACTCAATCAAGGAGCCTAAGGATATTTTTTTTTTATATAAGAGTAACAAAATCCCATCTATATCACTTACTTCCCTCTGCATGATTTATGACACACCCAATCAATGTCCTACTCATCATCCTAATTAAAGATGACATAGGATGACATCAAAGTAAGTAACTCCTTATGTAGGGAACCGTAGTGACTTCAGATTAAAGGACTATGCGCATTTGTGATCATATGAAAATAACTAATGACACATTTATTCATGTAGTATTCTCATAGTGGGTCAGTCCAGTACATTGTTCACTAACAATGTACTCATGTATTGACTTAATATCATATATCCATGATTCATAATCATTAATCATTATACATACTAGTCTTAATGTATTATTGTTGGTGTGTGTCTTAGAACCAATCATATAAGATGATTGGAGTTATACACAATGTATTATATTTTATTTTAGGCAATTTAATTATTATATTTGTTTTTATTATTATTATACGCAATTTATAACTTAATATAATAATTATCCTTGGAATAGCTTTGCTATTCTTAAAATGCCCCTAGTCAAGTATTATTACGAAAAGGATAGTAATAATACATCGAGACTAGCATGTATAGTGACTGATGATTACGAATCATGAATATGTGATATCAAGTCAATATATGAGTACATTGTTAAGTGAACAATGTACTGGACTGACCCACTATGAGAATATTGCATGGATAAACGTGTCGTAAGTTATTCTCATATGATCACAACTACACATAAACCTTTGACCTGAAGTCACTACGGTTCCCTACATGAGAAATTACTCACTTTAATATTGTCCTATGTCACCTTTAATCAGGATGACAAGTAGGGCATTGATTGGGTGTGTCATAAATCATGCAGAGGGAAGTGAGTGATGTAAATGAGATTTTGTTACTCTTGTATAAAAGAGAAATATCCTTGGGCCCCTTGATTGAGTGAGACTTAGAAATATATGGCCATGCTCAGTTGAATTAATATGTGATATTAATTATTTATTTTAAGTCTACTCAGTATCAAGAAATATAAATTGAACATTGACGAGGATGACACATTCCATGCCTCCAGTTCAATTTGGATATTATTACAAAAGGGTTATGATGCAAAACGTTGATCATGTATTAGGTGGATGTCGAATCACAGACATTCTTACTACTTGAGTGGCAGTGATGTATTGCTAGATACCGCTCGCTGTCTATGGCTCAATAATAAGTCATTGTCAACGTAGTAAGAACCTACAGAGTCACACAAAAGGAGTAGGAATAAGACAATAATTAATTGGGCTTTAATTATATTAATATCCAATTAATTGGACTTATTTTCGTGCATATATATATTATTAAGAATAATAATTCACGTTTTATATATATATATATATATATATATATATATATATATATATATATATATATATATATATTATGTGATATTATTTGATATTAAAGAAATATCAAATAATTATCTTATCAAATATTAGATAAATATATTATGAGATAATATTATTCTGATATTTGATAACTATATGCAATTATCTAATAATTAAGATATTTATATTATGAGATAATATTATTATCTAATATTAGATAATTAATAGATAAGTCTTATCTCTTCCCATTATCTCTAGGATAAGGATAAGATGAGTTGTTAAGTGTGATTAGGATTTTGGAAGCATTATTCTAGTAGGACTAGGATTATGGCTTGCCTAAGTTCTATAAAAGGGGACTTGAGGGCAGCACTTAATAATTACATTTTAAGCTTCCATATAAACCCTAAATCACTCAGAAAACATTCAATCCTAATTCTTAGAGAGAAAAACGCATCCTAGCAGATGCGTGGAGGGTGAGAGGTCGTTGTTCACTCTATGTGGATACCGTAGAGACGCTATACTTTCCGGCCGGTGATTAATTCATCCGCTCTCAAGTTTTGATCAGTAGAAACACGAGTGCCCAATAGGTAAAACCCTAATCATTGACTTATGCTTTTTGCATGGATCCTAAGTAGAATTCGGATCAAAATTTTAAATTTCGCTGCATGTGATAATCCGAATTCCCAACAATTATTACTATCCTTTTTGTAATAATACTTAACTAGGGGCATTTTAGGAATATCAAAGCTATTCCAAGGATAATTATTATATTTAAGTTATAATTTTTGCAAAATAAAATAAAATATAATAATTATATTGCCAAAATGAAACATAATACATTATGTAATATTGTAATCATATCTATGATTGACTCCTAGTACACACATCAATATAGTATATATTGTGCCTTGTTTTATCATAGATATAGGTAAAAGAGATATTTGAACTAGTTTCTCACCTTTTGTGGAAACCTCGATAAATGCTTTCTTTCTAAAGTGTCATTTTCTTTGTACATACATGATATTTGCTATTCATGATGAAGTTAATTAATTAGGAATAGGTTAGTGAAAAATAGAAAAGAGATTTCATGCTAGTCATGATTGGGTTAGGGTTGTGACACAATATATTTCTCTTAAATTAGGTGGTAGAGAAGCATTTTCATCTCTTTGTTTATGATTTCAATGCTCCTTTTTTTTCTTATGTAATAACATTAGTTACAACACCCAAAAGCCATGTCTTTTAGTTATCTAATGTGGCAAACCTTAAAAGGTCATAAACATAACACTTAATTACATCATTATCACATAATAATGAAGTGTAATTAAGCTTAAAACCAAACATAAGTAACACAAAATATTTTCCCTTACTCTTACTTAAATATTTAATTATAGAAGATCAATACATTTTTAATTTTGTTTAATAACAATGAGCCCATTAATTGCCTATTAATAGTGTAATTAATTTTCACCTTATTACTAGTAAACTAAAAATAACAAAATATGTAGGAAATCAAAAGGAATACTATTCTACATCACATATTCAATCCATTAGATGAAAAATAAGCCTAAATTATTTTGAGGAATAAACCAAAAGATACATCTTTTTCTTTTCTTGATATTTTTTCTATAAGTAAGATATAACACATGTACTTGCCACTTGTTACCACTTAAAGAAAAAGCCTAGAATGGACTAATATTGATGACAAGTTTCTCTGGGAACACGTTACTTAGGTATCAACACCTAGTAGCTTCACCAATAACTAAATCCATCAATTTTAATTTTATGTGAACATTTGGATATTTGTTTTCATTAGCTCAAATATTCCAACAAGAAAAACTAAGGAAAGAATTCTTGCAAGTTGGTGTTAGATGGTTGGTTAATTTGAGGTTTTATGTTTTCATTGGCTCAAATATTCCATTAGAGCTTTGATTGTGAAGATTTTCTTTAATTTCATCACTAATGGAGGAGATTGTTTTCCTTAATTTTGTTGATGAAAGTTCTGACCTATTTTTTTTTCATTTCCTGTTCATTTTTTGTATGATATTCACTACATGGTGAGAGTTTCACAATAAATTTATGTGATTAGTTTCTAATTTCCTGATTATTTTTTTCCCTTTCTATCTTTCTTTTCTTGCTATTTTTTTCTTTTTCTCCATCATTTTGTAAAAACTTTAACATTTTCTTTATAAGTTGTTTTGCTTTGAGGTGTTATTTTGAATTTTAATGCTTTAGTCTTTATGGTGATTCTATCTATAGCAAAAAAAAAAAGAAATAAGTTTCTACATAATGATCTAATTTTTTTCAAGAAGGAGAAATTTTGTCAATCTCATCTCCCTTTATTTTTTGATAAAGTTTAGGTTGAATTTCTTGAATACTTTTATTTGTTTCTTCAAATAACTCTTTTTTTATCTTTTTCTTTTTCTTGATCTAGCGTAAGAAATGTGCTTGAGATGAATATCAAAGTTACACTCTTTCCCTAGCAAATTGCCAACAAAAAGTTCATTGATGATTCTAGCTCTTTGTCCAACAACAATATTCATGTTATCAACCTCCTTGTTGTGCCTACAAATTTAATCTTTACCTACTACATCTTTGGTTTCCCATAATGATTGATCAAAAAGTCTTTTCATCTTAGCTTTTTCGTCGTTAGTGTCACTTACACAATGAATGAAACATAACATTGAGTGAAATTAGTGAAAGCAAAGTTAGAGAGAGCTTGAAATTTGAGAAAGGTGAGTACTTGGAGATGTTACGAGTAGAACAACAAATGGGAACCCTTTAGTGATAGAAATTTGTAATATAAAATTAGAAGCAATTTATTTAATTCATTACAAAAAAAAATTTTGTGGTTAATAAATTATTGCATAGAATCACAAAATGTTGCTAAAACAATTTAAATATAAATATTTTATCAAATTAAGTTAACTTTAAATTTTCAATAACATTAACTTTCATAGAAAACTATAAATGTCTTGATAAATTTTTAAAAAAGGTATTGTAGGAAAAAAATTTGATGCAATTATAAAGGATGATTTATAAAATCAAGTGTTGAATGTGGAAGTTAGGAACTAATAAAAGCTAATCTCCTCCTTAATTTGGATTAAGGGTGGAATTGAGTCAAGTTCTAAGTTAATCCAACATGGATCTATAAAAAATTGTAAAACCTTGATCTTAACTCAATCTTGAATTATAATAAAAAAACTAGCTCATACTTAACTCATCTTAAAATATCAAAGCTTAATAATTTATTCAATTAGCTTGATAATGATAAAAAAAAATTCGTTAAACTATAAATGAACTCCATGCTTAATTTGAGCACAATTAGTTAGCAATTAATTATTTTAGTATAAAATATAATTTTTCAATAGATATACAAATTTAAAACATAAATTAGTTAAAAACCAAACTAAAATTCTATCAATACTTATAAACCAATTGAAAACAAAGTTATAATTTTATTAATACTTAATAAATAAAAGAGTGGATTGTTGATTTTTTTTAATATATATTTAAAAGTATATATATACCATTCATATTTTTTTCTTTTTTTATCAAGGAATGGATTGTTTTACTTGTATGACTTAGATATCTCATATTTCTCAAAAAAGCTATTCAATTAATGGGATTTGGTATGATACTTATGAATATATATATATATATATATATATATATATATATATATATATATATATATATATATATATATATATGTAAATGAGTTGCTTGCAAGTTAAATGAGTCAAATAAAAACAAAGTATTGTTAGCTCAAATTGCTAAATGAGTTAAATTTTTTACTCAAACTTGATAAAAATGAGTTAGAAGTCAAACTATATCAAATCATTCTCCAATCAAACTTATCATACAATTAAATGATTTGGCTTAAGTGCCCTTCTAATTTGGATATAAGGATAAAATTGTCCAAATAACTTGAAATGTGTCCATATTGACCAACTTTTTTGGTTAATAATTAGTAATACTTATATTGAGTTGATGGTAAGGAGGGAGTGTAATAAAATACATAATATAAAGGATGTTTAGATCAAAAATGAAAAACAAGGGAAAATAATTGTATTTAGGTCAAATTTTAACAAATGTGAGAATATTTTATTCATAAAAAAAATTTAAAAAAAATTAGAAAAGGATGCTTCCAACTTTTGAAAGGGCGCAAAGCAGCACCAAAGTGAGATACCTTAAAGTAAATACTATAAGGGAGGAAATTCGGTAGTACAAGTTAATGCATCATGCTCCTTATTTTTCGAGAGTTTCACTGTAATAATTATAGAGCCTATAAAAAATAATTATTTTGATTAGTAGCACCTTGTAAAAGTTGTTGCTTGAAGCATACATCAGTGCATAAAATGATATGCATACCTTATTAAGAGTTTGTTCATGAAAAGATATTATAAATAAAAATGTAATCTATAAAATATCAACACATAATTGAAATAGAATTACAACCCACGATTTTAGAGATGCATTACTATCTGAAGCTCTGGTTTTCTTTCACTGTTTTTTAAGTGTGCGATAGAAAGCTGCTAGAGTCTTTCCTCGCTGACAAAGACCAAAGCGTGGAGAAAAAAATTCTATTCCTGAAACCATTAAGTGCAGAGATTACAGATCATGAATATATAAATTTGGCCACTATACAAATACGAAGAGAAACCCATAACATAGAAGGATTTAAATTTAATTCATGTCAATTAAATTAATTTTATACTATCACTCATCAATGTGTTACTATATTAATAAAAAAATTAATGAAAATTTATTACTAATACTAAAAAATTCTTAATTATTATAACTTTTTTAAATTATATGTATCGATAAATATCAAAATAGCCTATCAAATTAAATTATCGGACCAGGCATAAAGGTACCAAAACTCATCCTCCAAACAAGCCCCCCATAGGAAATCCAATCCCTCCTTAAATCTCATCATCCTAGTCAGCATCAATTAGAATGTCAATCCTGTTAGCCTAACTCAATTATTGATATTAGCCATCAAGCACAGTCATCAATTCAATCAATAACGGCTAGAAATTAGCCCGGATCCTAACACCCTCATACATGCCTGAAGTTCTATATATATTACCATAATTAATACACTTTTTTACTACTCCACCAAGCTGCTCACATTATAATTTAGGCATGGAAACATGTTCAGTGAGTCTATCTCTGTTGTCTCCCTCTGCAACTTGCAGGCTCGATTCAATTGCCAATAAAGAGCTGGATATTTTATTGATAATATAAAATATTTTACACTAATAATAAATGAAAAATAGGGATTAGTGTAGACAAACATAACCAGATATATAGAAAATTAGCAGCACAAGCAAAAAGCAATATACTGCAGTGGATGTATCTGCTTTAATCCCCCCCAAGCCATAGCAGCGGGGGATTAACAAAGTCCTCAGTAGAGCAGTTTGCATTCATTAAGTCACAAAACTCGAGCAACATCATTAAAAGATGTTATGCAATTTTTAAGAAGTAGAGTCAAGCCACAAAAAGTACATAGCACCAGCAAAAATCAAGTATTTTGTAAACACATTATAGTAAAGGTGTTATTCTAGCCTTTCTACTATTTTCTATGAAATTTCACACTTCTTAACCTGTTCAAGTTCAATAACATTGAAAAAAATAGCAAACTTCTGCTTAAATATTATTCAGGAAGAACGAAAGAGCAAAAGAAAATGGCAAGGACTGAAATATGTACTCGTGGAGTCAATCTCTGTTGATCCCCCCGGTAGGAAAGACTCTTCGGATCAGATTTAATTCTCTCATGACATCCACCATATTCAATTTCTCTCTTAGTGATTTCACAGAACAAGCAAGTCCCATACCAAATAGTGAAACTAAACACTTCTCTTCATTAGCATGAATATAAGTTAAGTTCCCCATGCCTTCTTCTACACTTTCTTCCAAGGATTTAAATTGCAATCGCAATCGCGATGCATTTTTCATTATTGCGGTTAATGCATTCTTCAAAATGCGGATTGCGGTCATTGTAGACGTGAATTTTTTTACAATTTGCACAATTCTTTAAAATAGTGTTCAAATTGTGATATTATTGTAATTTTTGTTAATATTATACTTTTAAATGCATAAAATAAATTAATAACTATTTTATTATGAAAAACTTTAAAATTTAAAATTAGTTTATATTGGTAATACATAAACAATATACTACATAAGATATTACATAAAACAAAAATATAAATAGCAATGCCAACAATATGTTCTCAACATAAATATTACATAATACATATAAATATGTGACAATCCCAATATATTTTCATATAAAAAATAAGAAGACAAACAAGATAAAGCTTGATATTGTTTTGATTACCACGCAGTAGGATGACGTGGAGAATCATAACCCCTACCTTCATTTTGATCATAATTATATGTCATTTGCCCAAATACATATCCAAAAAAATCAACAGTTGTATCATTCCCTTGATAATAAGAAGGCTCATGTTAAGGATATAATTGAGAATATGATTGGCCTTGATAATAAGATTGAGCCATTACAGGTAAATAATGATCATGAGATGGGTAATTAGGATATTGATAAGATGTAGGATAATAACCATGGCTGCTTTGAGATGAAGTGCCAATACCAAAATCACTAAAATTTTGGGACATACTAGTAGAGGAGGAATCTTCTGATATTTCTTGTTGTTATCTCCTATTTATTCTTTGCTGAGGTATATTTCTACTATTATCACCAATGTGACCTGCTTGAAAATTTGTCATATCAACATAAAAGTCATTACCTTTGGCATTTCACCATAAGAGTTATATGACATTTGTTCATCCCTATCTTCATGGGCTAATTCATTTGCACCTCCATCACCACTCTCACTTGGTGGACTTAAGCCGCCATCTCCACTTTGTGAATGTCTTTCACTAGAATTTGAATCATTCTCATCCATCATGACATTTTCATCATCTGAGTCAATCCTAGGTAGCCATTCAGAATTTTGAGGACATCTAACAATGGTGATTCTCTCTCTTCAAGCCATGGATTTAATGGATCATCTTCCTGAAATATGTGGTCAAGATTTATAGGATTGAAACTGTTCTCTATGTCCTCTTGACTCCTTCTCATCATGTGTCTCATCTTTAACTTCATGTTATAGAAGGTAAAGACAAGTTTTTGTAGCTTTGCATACTTCAATCTATTCCTTGTCTTTGTGCGTATATAGCTAAAGGTGCTCCAATTTCGCTCACAGTTTGATGCAGAAGTTGTTTGACTAAGCACCTTGATAGCTATGCTTTGAAGTTCAGGAGTACACTTCCCATATATTAGCCACCATTGAGCTGTTACAAAAATAGGAAATACAAATATAAGTTATTACCTAACAATCATTTGTATAATACCAAGGAAATGCTATTATTATTATCTTACCAGGATCCATTTGAAAACAAGCCCTCTGAACTTGTGGTATTCCAAATGTCTCATACTTATCTTGGAAAAGTAACAACTACACCATTAAATATATTTTTTATAAGTTCTTTGTCATAATAATGGTCACAAATTATACATTAAGCTATAAACTGTAAGACATATAACTAACCTAATTAATTACTTTTATTTGAATATCAACATTAGGTTCTAATCTTGAAATAACCTTTGTAGTTCCATCAAGTGTTTCTTTTGCTACATCTTCACCATGCTCCAAACTAAATTGAAACTGTGGATTAAGAAAATAACCTTGCAAAAAGGAACTTTGATTAATAATCATGGTTAAGATTTAATAAGCGATACATAATAAATTAATAAATGAAATTGTGTTATATGTTGACTAACCTGCAGAATGCAAATCTGAATACATAAATCTCCATCTTTTATCAATGATGTCGTTATATTGTGTGTGATAATGACATTTTTGTTGAATGGATTGCTTCGCTCTATCTATAGCTTCGTACAAAAAGCCCATTGTTGGCTTTTCATCACCATCAACTAATCTTAGAACTTTCACAATAGGTTCAATGACCTTTATTATGTCACTTGCCTTACTCCAAAACTCTTTTCCCAAAATAATTTTCTTTGATTCATATGCAGGTCCTGATTCTTCCTTTCCATATTTAGACTTTTTATATTCTTCTGAATCAAACATTTTTTTCAAATCTTCTTGTTGCTTGAAAATCGACTCAAGTTGAATAAATTATGTTGCAAAATGAATGATAGCAGGACATATAATATCCTTACCCCCAGTAAACTTTTTCATGTGGTTTACTATCTAAATGTGATTGTAAATAAATGAAGTCACTAATTTTGCATCTTCTAACACTTTTTGAACATTTGATTTCTTTCCAATATCCTCCAAGCATAAGTCCAAACAATGAGCCACGTATGATGACTAAAAGAGATGTGGTCATTTTTTCATCAACTTTTGTCCAGCAACTTTTAATGTCTTTCATTATCAGTGACCACTTGCACCACATATTGCTCTCCAATCTCTTTAACAACTTGATCAAGCAACTTAAAGTAGTAATCAGTGTTCCTACTAGGCACAGAAGAAGCATCAATGGATTTTAAGAAAATAGTTCCCTTACTGCTGTAAACAAGAAAGTTCATTATGTGCGTGTGATTTATACTATCAGTCCAACCATCGCACATTATTGTAACACCTGTCTCTTTCCACGTGCCTTTTAATTCTTCAACCCATGTTTTCATAGATTGAAATTCTGATTCTAAATACACCTCTGAAATTTCATAAGGAGTAGGGTACTTAACCCCTGGCCCAATGTCAGCTGCCACAGTAAGTAAATTATGCAACCATGGAGAATTAACTAATTGCATAGGTAAGCGCTCATACAAAATAAATTTAGAGAGAGCTTCTCCTAACTTTTTTCTTAATAACTTCATCATGCCACCTTTAATTTTACTCTGCTTCATGCTTTTACTTTTTACTAAATCAGGTTCTAAGGGTCTCAATTTGAAAGTTGGATCATCAAATTGTTGGGCACTAACTCTACTTCTAGCAGCTGAATGAGAACTCCCACCTTCCTCATATACATTATCATACCTCCCAGTAGTTTGCCTAAATCTTTGTCGGTCTTCCCATTCTTGATGTATCCTCCTACTTTCTCACATGGCTTGTTTAAGGATCTTTGTTCATCCATAATGATATCATCATCATAGTCATCATCCCCCCTTAAACGTGCTTCAAATTCTTCTTTCCTTCTTTTAGAATCCTTTTTCTTCACACTATTATCTTGTAAGATCTTCATCATATTCTCTCTAATAAAAGAAGTAACTCTTGAACAACTTGCCACATCTCCTTTTTTGTGTGCTATATGCTGCTTCAGTCGTGTAATTCCACCTTTCACAACTTTTCCACAAAGTTTACAAACTATGTTATTTTGAGTTCTAGGAACAGGAGTACCAAAATGCCAACCTATATCATCACTTGGTGCACCTTCTAATCTTCCTGATGAAAAAGTTTCTCTGGGTGGCATATCTGTTTAAAAAATATATCAACAATTAATTAATGGAAGTATTTTACAATAATAGTAATGATAATGATAAAAATAAATACTATTTATGAAATGTTTATATATAAAAGAAATTAATGATAATAACATTTTCATTATTGAATTGCTTTTTATATATTCTAATTTTTGTTTTTATTTTATTTATTAATTTATTTTGATATTTTTTAAAAAAAAGAAGAATATGTGAAGATATTCCACCTCTTTAATTTTTGGATTATCCTAATCAATTAACTTAATTAACAATAATTATATATTAACCTAATCAATTAATAATTATTATTTATTAAGAATTTAAGATAATCATATTATATTTAAAATTAATCCTAATATCTTTCTATAAATATATCAATTGATAATAATAAGTTATGAACCTAATTAATTAATAATTAAGAAAATTTTAAATTATACTATTCCTAAATTAACTTAATCAATTAACAATAATTATTTATTAACCTAATCAATTAATAATTATTATCTATTAAGAATTTAAGATAATCATAATATATCTGAAATTAATCCTAATATCTTTCTATAAATATATCAATTAATAATAATTAGTTATTAACCTAATTAATTAATAATTAAGAAAAATTTTAAATTATACTATTCCTAAATTAACTTAATCAATTAACAATAATTATTTATTAACCTAATCAATTAATGATTATTATCTATTAAGAATTTAAGATAATCATATTATATCTAAAATTAATCCTAATATCTTACTATAAATATATTAATTAATAATAATTAGTTATTAACCTAATTAATAATTAAGAAAAATTTTAAATTATACTATTCCTTAATTAACTTAATCAATTAATAATAATTATTTATTAACCTAATCAATTAATGATTATTATCTATTAAGAATTTAAGATAATCATATTATATCTAAAATTAATCCTAATATCTTTCTATAAATATATCAATTAATAATAATTAGTTATTAACCTAATTAATAGTCTAATCCCACATCACACCCTTAACAGACACGTAAATGCTTACAATTTCTAGAAAAATCAGAGTCCCACACAAATCATCTGCAGTTCTGCACTTTTCTTTAGTTTTCTAAAAATATTAGAAAATTCATCTCTGCTTCTGTTCGGTTTTCTAGAAAACTCATAAGAAAACCCATCAGTTATCTCTGGTTCTCTTCGGTTTTATCTCTGTTTCTTTTTTTCTAGAAAATCAAAAACTTATCTCTGTTTCTCTTCAGATCTCTGTTTCTATTCAGAAAACTCATCACTCATCTCTGTTTCTCTTCAATTTTCTAGAAAAATCAGAAAGCTCCGTTGGGTTTCTCTAAAAAATCAAAAAAATGATAGCCTTATTTGCATTTTCTATTCAGTTTTCTTCTAGAAAAATCAGTCTGTGTTTCTCTTCAATCTTTTGGAAAAATCACAGCCCCCTCCCCTTACCAAATTTTCATGAATCACACCACACTCATCTACATTTCTAACTCTATTTTTTTTTCAGAAAGAAGAAAGAAGGATTAAATTAAAAAATTTACTTACTGTTGTGGCGTTGCCCAGAAGAGGAGATAATATGCAATGCGAGCGTTGGAATCATTGGATGATGGGATTTGAGTCGGGTTTACGTCTGCCATTCAGAGGGTTGATCTGCAGATCTGTCGTTCGACTTTTCAGGTTTTTAGTTTTTGTTTAAGATTGAGTTTGCTTCTTTAGTTCTTTTCTTCTGTTTTTTAAGTTTCAATTTCTTTTTTTTATGTTTATTAATCATCAATAATGGATGGTTGAAGAATCTCTCCTGTGTTGTTTGTACTATCGTTACTATGTTTTTGAATAGATTCCCTCCTTGTTCTTCTTTTTTGCTTCTTTTTAGTACCAAAATCTGAAGTTTGAAATGACAGAATAGGTTACGGTAAAATGCAGAGATGCGGTCCATTATTGCCCCATCAGACCGCAACACCATTTTGTAACGCCGTTATCGACCGCAAAGCATGTGAATTACAATCACACCGTAAAATCGGCAAATTTCAGATGCAGTTCTTTCCACAACCGTAATTTTGCGGCCATTTTTTGTGTAACGATCCATTTTTTAAATCCATGCTTTCTTCTCTTCGAACACGAGTCGGATCCATAATTTGCAGAAGGTTATTGGGAAATGCCATTTTAACATAATCATGAATATTTTGACCATCTCTAAATGTTTCATCCGTTGGTCTCCTTCCCATAAGTATCTCCAATACGAGAATTCCAAAACTATACAAGTCACCTTGTAAAGACACCTTAGATCCCATACCATACTCTGACATGTTTCACAAAATGGTCAACATCTATGTAAACTAACAATTATTAAATTTACAAAAATGGAAAAGAGTTTTAAAGGAAAATAAAATTCACTAGAGTTGAAATCTCAAGTAATAATGAACCATACCTAGTGGAGCATAGCCAATGTGATGAAATAAGACGGATCTTGAATTGGATTTCAAACAACAAAAATAGAAAAAGATGAAGGATGGGCACCACAATCACGGATTGATAAGCCAGAGAAACGATTGCCATAAGAGGAGGCCTCTTGATAAGATCAAAGATAATTAGCTTACTCAAGAAGTTAAAAGTCACAAGCTCTCAAATCTCAAATTGTATTCAAAATTAAATAAAAATATGTTTACAAGAGCTTATATATGACCAGCCCCCATAAGCAAACCCTAATGGGCCTTTTATACTAACAAGCCTAATTCTAATTGACTCAAATAAAATAACAAGTCTTCATTCCAAAATAAATTTAAAAATAAGTCTCGGCCCATATGGCCCATTTATTACAAAAATACTAAACTAAATGCTAATGGATTCATTAGAGCCCAAGTCTTTCAAATACACATAATTGAACATCTTGGACTCTTCTAACTCCAAATTGGGCTTTCTTTCAAATAAGGTAGCAACCATCTTCTCTAGATTTTCCTTAATCCTCTTTGCCTTTGCCCTTGTCATTGGTCCTTAAAGCCCTTCTAACGCCTTCAGGCCTTTGTCTTCAATAGGCTTTCTTTTATTCTCATCAATCCCTCCTTCTTCAAGAGAATTCGTCCTCGAATTTGAATCTTCAAAACCTACATCAATAGGAGAAAGATTAGAAATACTAAAATGAGCACTCATATCAAACTTACCATAAGAATTCAAAATTAGAAAAATAATTATTATCTCTTCAAGACTTGAATTGAACCATCTCCTCTTATATGTAGCCATGGTGACCTTTTCCATTCGTATCATTAATATGCAACCACCCGGATCAAATACAAAATAAGAGTCATCAATCTCATGCAAGCCTACAAAATTACCAATAGTAACAAGTTTGTCAAAGAAAGCACGTAGAACATGATTCTTCAAAAGCTTTGCACAAAAGTTAATGAAACCATGAAAACTCTCAATTTCAGCAACAAATTGATGTGGGGAAGATTCTCCAATTTTCTTCCTTTCATTCATCTCTATTGCTTTGCCACACACAATATCATCCACAATTATAATACTTCTCATACAACATGATCCTTTCTCAAAATTAGCATACAACTTCCCATTCTTCAAAATTTGCAAGACACATTTCACAGGTTCATTATGCTCAACTCTTATTTCACTTTCCATAAGAATGTGATTAAGAAGTGGCAAACAATCTTTCCAATTCTTTAATTTCTCAAACAACAACAAGATCCCTCCTTTAAACTCATAAAAATAATAGAAATTAACATAAGCAAATTTATCAATGAAAGCAAATAAGACATGATTCATTAAACTCAAGGAAGTACTTGGTGCATTAGAAAAACTAAGTATTAAAGCCAACCATTCATATAAACCATGCTTTGTTTTGAAGATGTTTTTCCAAGCATTCCTTATTTCAAAGAAAAGTTAATAAAATCCTCTCATCAAACCATACTTGGAAAACACATAAAGATCCAGCAACAAATAATCAAAGGTGTCTTTAATCCCAAAATGTCTTATCAAATCATATCCATGGGCTTCCCTACCAAATAATTTTTGTAGAGAACTTTTAAGCAAACAAATGTTGTTCTTCCCACACAAAAATCTATCATGTGTAAAAATGCCTTTAAAAATCATTTCCTCACAAGCATCAACATTTGAAACACCACCACTAGAGAGAAGAGTAGCAAAATCAATAAAAGTAACAACAACATCAAGTAAAGAACTAAAAAGTCCATAATCATTTAGATACAAAATTTCAATGTTTTCAACATCCAACACATTTTTATACAAATTAGAGATGAGAATGTACCTCCAAGATAACATATCAACCATCACAATAATGTTACCTTGCTCCAATTGGGGCATTTTTCTTCTCACACATGGTAGCTCTTTGGACGATTGTTTTGGAAGCACTTCTTGAAATTTCTTCAAAACAGCATCATAAGTATTTGACAAAACAATTTCAAGATTGTTAATATTTTTATAAGCTTTCTTGTACAAGACAATTGACTTAGAAATATAGAAAACACTCTTTATCCCATTTGCTTTTCTAATAACTCTCAAATTTTCTTTTCTCTCTTTTTCCACACAATCACTCTCTTTTTCTCTAAATTCAATTTTTCTCTCACTTTCTTTTCTACAATCACTTTTTTTCTTCTCATGGATCTCACTCTTTTCTACTCTCTTCTCCTCTCTATCATTTTCTTCCTTTTTTCTCTCATATTCTTCTCTCTTTTTCATTTTTGTTCTTTTCTCATCTTTTTCTCTCTTTTTCTTTTCTTCTTCCTCTCTTTTCTTTTGCATCCTCAATTGATCCTCATACACTTGTTTTGGGGTTAAAGGATTGAGTTTTATTTTTCTCTCATTCACTTCAAAGTTATATGTATTGAGGACTCCATCATGTGTAACCTTCCTATCAAATTGCCATGGTCTTCCAAGCAATAAATGACAAGCATTCATAGGAACAACATCACATAACACCTCATCATGGTATTTGCCAAGGATAAAAGAAACCAAAACTTGCTTTGTCACCTTTATTCCATCACTATCATTTAACCATTGCAACTTGTATGGAGTAGGATGTGGCAAAGTAGACAAATTCAACTTCTCTACCATGTAGGTACTAGCAACATTAGCATAACTCCCACTATCTATGATCACATTGGACATCTTATCCTTAATGTTAAATCTAGTGTGGAAGATGTTCTCCCTTTAATCACTTTCTTCCTTTGCTTGTTCTCCTAAGACTTTTTTAATCTTTAATGCTCTCTTGAGTGAACAATCAATGGCATGATGACCATGCTTTAAGCATTTGAAACACTTGTTCTTAGAATGCTTTTGATGCTTTTCAACTTTAACTTTCCTCTTAGACACTTCTTCTTTAGGCTTTGATGATGATTCTTTTTTAATTCTTGAAGAGGATTCAGACTTATATGGAATAACTTCCTCTTCATTCTTTTCAATATTCCCCTCCCAAGATTTACATGAAGAGCTATAGTGGCAGCCATGAATGAATTTTTTTCTCATAATAACCTTCATCTCTTCCCAAGTAGCAATAAGCTTTACACCCTTTCTTCTTCTAGCGAAATCAAGTTGATCCCACTAAATATTAGCATAATTACTAAATTGATAGGTAGCAAGCCTCACTTTTTTCTCTTTTGAATAATGGCAACAAGCATAGATTGGTTCCATCTTCTTTTCCCACTCAAAGTAAGCTTGAGGATCATTCTTTCCTTGAAATAAAGAAATTTTCTTCTTGCCACTTCGAAGGTTTGAAGCCATTCGACCACTTTTTTGCCTATCTCCTCCACTTCTATCATCTCTTCTTTCATCTCTTTTTACATCATCATGACACACTCTTTCTCTTTTACTCCTTTCATTTTTATTTTCAACTCCTTCTTCTTTAATATATCTCTCATTTTGTCTTCTATCTCCTCTTTCTTTTTCACCCATCTTGCCATATTGGTTCTTTTGAGATTGTCTACTTTTAAGCATTTTGTCAGATTCTTTTATGGCTTCTAGCAAATTGTCTCATGTGCACCAATCATGATATATTTTTCCTACTACCTCCAAACATCTTTAAATGATAAACCTGCAAGAAAGGTTAGATAGAAAAAGGACCTCACAAACCACACTTCTCACTTGATTTAATAGCACTCACACTCATATTTACACTCTAATTGGCTTTTGTATAAGGATTTCTCTCTTACCTTTTTTCCCTCAAGTGTTCTCAAGAGTTCTTAAGGAAGTTAACCTCCAATCCATACAATCAACCACAACTAAGTGACAATCAATCAACAAGACACAAGTGAAGCCAACAAAAGAAAATTCTAAGACTTCTAAGGAAGCCAACAAGACAAACAGAAAGCAAACAAGACAAGAATGGAGACAAGAAAGCAAACAGAAAGTAAATTAGAGAAGAATGCAAAGAAGACGAGAATGGAGAAATTAGACAAGATTATGTAATGTTAAATAATGGCTAAGTTGTTCCCAAAATTTTTTGATATAGAATCAATCATAACTAAGCAAAAGCAAGCTGAAAATTGCAAGAAAGTGGCATTTAAGAAGCACTTTTGTGTGTTGTAGAATTTTTTTTTACCTCTTTTTTTTCATTTTTTTTGCTTCAGAATTTTTTTTTTGCTGCACAATTGTTTTACCCCTTTTCAAATTGAATCACACAATTTTTAATTAGCCACCAATGATGAACTTACAAAAATAAGCAAGAATATGAGAATGTTCATATTTGAGACAGCAAACAAAATTCAATCCAATTGAACTAGAATTTTTGAAAAGAAACAGTAAACAAAGAATTATAATTGATTGTATTCACAATTCCCTTCAAATTAAGCTATTATTTAACACTAAACACCAAACTAACAGAATTTTAGAAGATTAAACAGATTTAAATCAAGAACATGTGATGAACAATTGATGAACATGAAGAATACAAGTGCAGAAAACTAACAATTGATTATGAATTTAGCCATTCTAATTACCAAGAAACAAAAATTCAGCAATAAAACAAATGATGCAACAAGATTTAGGAAAGATTGTATCAAAAATTGATGAAATGCTAGCTGTGTGAACAGTGACGGCATGAACAGTATTGTTAAAAAAATCTAAAACTGGATGAACAGTACCACAAGCAGGAAATCGTGAATAGTATCGCGCGATGAACAGTGCCGGCTAAAAACAGTGACGGTGAACAGTATTCTCAAATCTAACTCTAACCAAAGCTCATGATACCAATTGATGAAATAAAACAGATCTTGAATTGGATTTCAAACAACAAAAATAAAAAAAGATAAATGATGGGCGCCACAATCACGGATTGATAAGCCAGAGGAACAATTGCCACAAGAGGAGGCCTCTTGATAAGATCAAAGATAATTAGCTCACTCAAGAACCTAAGAGTCACAAGCTCTCAAATCTCAAATTGTATTCAAAACTGAATAAAAATCTGTTTACAAGAACTTATATATGACAAGCCCCCATAAGCAAACTCTAATAGGTATTTTACACTAATAAGCCCAATTCTAATTAACCCAAATAAAATAACAAGTCTTCATTCTAAAATAAATCTAAAAATAAGTCTCGGCCCATAAAGCCCATTTATTACAAAAATACTAAACTAAATGTTAATGGATTCACTGGAGCCCAAGTCTTCCAAATATATGCAATTGAGCATCTTAGACTCTTCTAGCTCCAAATTGGGCTTTCTTTTAAATAGGGCAGCAATCATCTTCTCTAGGTTTTCCTTAATCTTCTTTACCTTTGCCTTTGTCATTGGTCCTTAAAGCCCTTCCAACGCCTTCAGGCCTTTGTCTTCAATGGGCCTTCTTTGATTCTCATCACAATGGTCCCCTTTATTTCAATTGTACTGGTTTGCTTATGAGAGGTACTATTTAAGGTTAAGAGAATTCTTGCCAAACCAAAATCACTAACATGAGCAACCATGTCTTCATCTAAAAGGACATTGTTTGGCTTCAAATCATAATGAATGATGGGCTGTTCACATTCACAATGATGATAATGTAATGCAAAAGCAATGTCAATAAGGATGTTTAATCTTTAAGTAAGGTCCAATGTCCTTGATTTGCCTTCACCTTCTATCCATGGATGCAACCATTGTTCTAAGCTTCCATTTGTCATGTACTCTAAAACTAGAGCTTTAAATTCAAGCCCTTTATAGTCTGCACTAGAGCAACATGTTAAACTCTTAACCAGATTTCTATGCCAGATGCTTTTGATAGCATTACATTCAGCAATGAAACTCTTGTGTGCTCCTTATAGCAACTAAATTTTCTTCAGACTCAAGGATTCCCTTGTACACTGAGCCATAACATCCAGATCCAATCAAGTTGCTATTTGAGAACCCATCGGTTGCCCGGTGTAGGCTTTGGCAGGACATGTTGGAAAATTGATCAATTGTTGGTGGGATTGAAGATGATTTCCTTGTTGTTCTTCTAACCCAGTAAATTGCAAGAACAGACAACGACGGTAGAACAAAACCAACCACATCAACTATTATTATTATTCAAATGAGATTATGATGATTACTTTGTCTTTGACATTGGTCAAGGCAAGGTGGTAGATTAATTCTGATATGCCACCACAAAGCCTATCATTCCCATTAATTGATAATGCACTTGCATTTTGGAAAGCACCTCCTTTTGGCACCTCTCCTTCCAACATGTTAAAGGAAATATTCAAGTGTTTTAAACCATAAATATCCTGCAAACCTTTTGGAATTGATCCAGACAAGTTGTTTCTTGAAAGGTCTAAAATTTGAAGACCCTTTATTGAAGATAAAGATGAAGGTATGTTTCCTTGGAAGGAATTCCCTTGTAAATAAAGGTACTCCAAGCTTGAGCAACCTCCAATGGTTCCAAGAATATCACTAGACAAATGATTTTCTGAAACATCCAATACACCAATGTTTTTTAGCCTACCTACCTCAGCTGGTAGACTTCCACTTAATGAGTTTTGGGATAAGTTTAGCAGGATTGATAAGGTTGGAAGACCAATAACCTGTGGGGGAATAGGTCCGCTAAGGTTATTATGGGAAAGGTTCAGAGTCTGCAAATCTTTGCAATTTTCGATAATTGGAGGAATGTTTCCTTCTAGCACATTGTATGACAAATTCAACAGAAACAATTGACTAAGGTTGCCTATGACAGCTGGTATCTTTCCGGACAACTTGTTCCCCCACATGGATAAAACTTGCATCTTTTGAAATCTTCCAATGGTATCCGAAATATTCCCTGTAAATTTGTTGCTGGCTGTGCTCAAAACCCACAAGTTAATGAGATTTCCTAGTGTTGCAAGAATTCTTCCATATATTTGGTTGCCAGCAAGGGTTAGTTGACTGAGTTGGTTGGACAAATTGCCTATTAAGTTGGGCAAAGGACCTCCAAAATTATTAACACTTAGGCCAACTGCAGTCAATTCAGTACAGTTCACCAATGATTTCAAAAATTCCCAATCCTGAGATGAATTACTGCCTAGATTGTTTACACCTAAATTAAGCTGCGAGAGATCTTGTAGCACACCTAAGTTTGGGACCTGTCCTACAAAGCTGTTGAAGGACATTTCAATTTCTAAAAGCTTAGATGCATTTATTGTGGAAGCTGGGATAGGGCCTGAAAGTATATTCCCAGCAACCTCAAATTCTAGGAGATTAGGAAGGTTAAGGAACATGTTGGAATGAAGAAAGCCATTAAACTTATTGTCTCCAATTGAAAAGTACTTGAGATGGTTGGAAAGTGAAGAAGGTAGCGTACCAGACAGTTGGTTGAGAGGTACTGTAAAATCTGTCAAGTTC
Source organism: Sindora glabra (assembly GCA_020226215.1). Classification (NCBI taxonomy): domain Eukaryota; kingdom Viridiplantae; phylum Streptophyta; class Magnoliopsida; order Fabales; family Fabaceae; genus Sindora; species Sindora glabra. Next base: position 73,115,166 of record CM035235.1, read on the forward strand.
GGAAGAGTTACCTCTTCCGGTATGTTTCCCTCCAAGTGATTCCTAGCTGCAGAGAGAATTCTAAGGGAAGAAAGATTCCATATAGAAGCTGGCAATTTTCCTGTTAAATTGTTATCAGAAAGATACAACTCCTCAAGTTTATGAAAACAACCGACCTCCATTGGTATTTTGCCAATAAGACTGTTATCTTCTAAACTCAAGCCCCAGAGTTCAGAACAACTTGTCAGGTTGTGAGGAATTTCACCTACCAAAGTATTATTGATGAGCCAGAGTTGTTGCAACCTGAATAAACGACCCAACTCCTGTGGGATTGTCCCATAGAAGCTATTGTTCTCGAGGCTGAGCGTTCTCAGAAAAGAGAGGTTGCCAACATGAGGTCATACGAATCCGCGCAAGCTACATCCGTTCAGGTTCAACCTTGTAATTCTTTGATGATGGCGGTGGCTGCAAGTGATTCCCGGCCAGCTGCAAAAGTGTGTAGAACTATTGCAAGATGCCAAGATATCATATGGATCATTAAATATGGATTCTTTAAATTTGAGCAAGGCCCAATGATCAGTTTCATTTCCTGATGCAGAGGCAGTAACCAGCAACAAGTTCACAGAACAAAGAAAAATCAATTGAAGGCCTCTGGGCCAAAAAGCGCATAACAAGAACGCCAAAGGCTTTATCTAGATGAGGAACAAAAACTGATGCTGTTTGCAAATTGAGATATGAAATGCAATTGATGAAGCAAGAATACAAGGCATTATTTGTATATGGAGTTGAAATCAAGTGTGATTGTTCAAGTCAACCAATGAAAAGTCTAGTTGAATGACTTTCCAATTTCTCAATTGAGTGGATTTTACGCATTGGAAGTGACTATTTCATCAATGTTTTCAAATTATTATCTTCAAAATTTGACCAAAACACGCTTATTAATGCAATAAAATTGATATTTGCACATAACATTTTTTTCACATTATCTTTTGCAATTGATACAAAGTACAAAATCAATCAAACTTACTCCACTTGTTTCAAATAAATAAGGCTAGATTAACAGTAATGCGTTTGCAAGTGCGAGCCAACCAATGGCAAGTGAATTTGTTAAATGGATTTGATTAGTCTATCAATGGATCCATCTACGTGGCTTGATCATAAACAGATTGAATTGGATTCATTCCAAGAAAATTGCAAGTTTTCTAAATAAAAGTCTGAGTCTCAAAATTCACGAATCACAAACTCCCCCAAATAATTCTTAACTTTTTAAAATAATTATAAATTTAACATAACAATTATAAATTTAAAAAACATATATATAATACATTCTTAATTTACATTAATAATTCAAAATTAAATAAATTATAAAAATAGTTAATTAACTTTAAAATTATTAATTTAGAAACAAATTTATTAATCTTAAAATAATTTATTGAAGAAACCACCAAATCATTATCTAAAAAAATTGGTGGATATCAAATTAGTACTAAAAATTTTTTTAACATTAATTTAGTACTAATGTCAAAATTTTCAATACTAATTCAATCTTTTACAAGATTTTTATGTAGTAAATAAATGCAAAAAATGTTTTAATACCGATTAGGGGTAAAATTTTGTAAACTAATATTGAATTAATGTAAGAAAATTTTTCAATACTAATACGTTAATAACATCTTTCAGATAGTGATTGGTGGTTTCCTTTAATTTATTTAAACTCAATTGATTTCAAAGACAGATAATTACGTTTGAAAGTAAAAATATTTAAAAAAAAATCACAAATTCACTAGTGAACCGTTCAATCTAATCGTTTTAAATCCATATTTAAACGGATTATTTTTTACAGGTGTTTATATATATATATATTGAATTTGAGGTCCCGAAAGGCAAGTAGTATATTCAATGCTGTTTAGAAAACGAATCCACAAAAGGTCAACAAATTCATTGAATAGGTGCAGAAAAAAGCCTATATAGTAAGCCTAGTTGGAGACCAAACTGCCACCACTAGTTATTAAATGGGCGATTTTTCTTTTCTCTCGACTTCTTGTGAAGGTAAGGTTCGGAAGCTAGCAGAACCTGAAAAACGAGGTATTCTATGTTACCACTGAAGCAATTACCAAGAAAGACAGAACCAAAGAATGCATGGAATTCACGTTTTCAGGACCTAATATGCGCGATCCGCTTTTATAAGCCTTCATGTTTTCAACTCTTAAAAGTAACCGTGAGCTTTGAAAACCAAGAGAATGGATCGAGGAAGTGGAAAAACTGCAGCAAATGCGCTGTTGCAGGGAACTAGTTCTACATTGCTGAATGTATACAAGAGACAAAAGTACAATGAACCATACCTTTTACTTAGTACATCAACTATCACCCACACATTTAACCTAACTTTAAGCTAAACTATTCAACAAGATTACATCAGAAATATATCCCACGAAATCAATTGAGCACAAGCTTTGAATACACTTACATTAGTAAAAAAAGAAAAAAAAAAGACAAGCATAAAATTCTACATAATTATGATAGCAAAAGTGTCATTAACTTCAACAGTCTCTTGGCACTTCTGTTGGAAATAACAAGCCTTTTTCTTAGTGTTCAAACTGGGCCCTAAATAGGCTTTTGGTCAAAATATCAACCTTTTGGCCTCCACTGCTACAATGGAGAAGCTGCACATCATTCTCCTTTTCTACTTCTCTAATGAAGTGATATTTGACCTTTATATGTTTTGTTTTTCCATGAAAAATAGGATTCTTAGCCATAGTAAAAACAAATTGATTGTCATATAAAATAGTCATGGAATCATCTTGCGTTCGATGCAAATCTCAAAGAATTTTGCTAAGCCAAATAGGTTGATTTACAATAGCTACAATAGCAATGTAATATGCTTCAGTTATAGATTGAGCCACCATATCTTATTTTCTTGAATTCCAGCTTAAAACTCTTGAACTAAGACAAAAAGTGTACCCTAAGGTACTTTTCGTGTCATCAAGAGAGCCACCCCAGTCACCATCTATATTTTGCAAACTAGTTAAAAATCATTTTCTTTTGCGCGCCACAATCTAAGTTTTGAAATTCCTTTTACATACCTCAACATCCTTTTGGTTGCCTTAAAATGCATTTCACTTAAAGCATGCATGAATCTAGACACCAAACTAGTAGCAAACTTAATATCAAGCCTTGTCGCTGTAAAATAAAGCAAACAACCAATTAAGCTTCTATACAGTCAAGCATCAACCTTATCACTTCCATCCTCCTTGCTCAATTTTTCATTTTGAGCTAGAGGAGTGTCCATAACTTTATGATTTTTCATACTAAACTTCTTCAGTACTTCTTTAGCATATTTTTCTTGGTTAATAAAGATTTCTTGTTAATTTGATAAATTTTCATGCCAAGAAAATAGGAAATTTTGCCTAAGTCAATTATCTCAAACTAGCATTTCAACTTTGAATTCTTGCATTAAAGAAACATTGCTACAATTATGAGAAGATCATCACCATACAAAGATATGATAATTAATAAATCATTATTAACCTACATTACATATAGAGTAACTTGACTAAGACTCCTCATGAATCCCACCTATATCAAATGCTCATTTACTTTACTATACCAGGCCTTTAGTGCTTATTTCAAGGTATACAAAGCTTTTTTAAGGTTAAAAAGAAAAAAAAAGTTTTGTTTCTTTTGCTATAAAAGCTAGAGGTTGATCAATAAATATCTTCTCTTGCAAATTTCCATTGAAAAAGGCAAACTTAACATCAAGTTGGAATTTCTTCCAATTTTTTTAAACTACTAAAGCTATAAGTAGGCTTATAATATTATACATTGCTATTAAAGCAAAGGTATAAAAAAAATTAACTCTATACTATTTTGAATAATCCTTGATGATTAATCTTGCTTTCAACTTATTGATTGAACAATCAAGATTCAATTTGGTTTGGTACACCTATTTTACTCGTATCATCTTCTTACTTGTAAGCTTGTCAATTAGTTCCCATGTTTCATTCTTCTAGATCATTTTTAACTCATCTTCCATTGCATTTCTCTAACTTGATGACTTAGTAGCATGTTCATAACTAACAGGTTCCAATAAGGTAGCATATCACTTATTATAGATCTCATTCAAAGATCTAGTACCTTTGATAGCAAAGTCTAAATCTAAATTACCCGTAGAATCACTTCTTCTTCTCTAATAGGTTCGCAATGTTCTTGGAAAACATCTTAGGTTTTGATTATTCTTAAAAGGTTTGACTTTTTATTAGTTCTAATTTCGATATGCTCCTTTATTAAACTTTACATTTCTATTAGCCATCATTTTTTCACAATACAAATTGAAGATTTTATATCCCTTTACATTGCTATCATACCTAAGAAAACTCCAACTTCATCCTTTTAGTCTCACCTATCCTTTTTAATAGTTGGCACATGGACATAACAAATGCTTCCAAAGACTCTAAGATGATCAATAACAAGCTTGACTCCCATCCAAGCTTTATATGAAGTCTTATCCTTTAATGACTTTATAAGAAGTCTATTCAACAACAAGATGAAAGTATTTACTACCTCTACCCAAAGTTTCTTTAGTAGCTTCTTCTCCAGCATGAGACATCAAGTCATCTCTGTAATGGTTTTATTCTTCCTTACACTCACTTCATTTTATTGAGGAGTGTAAGAAACTATTAATTAATGTTGAATTCCAAACTCTTTATAAAGCTTTTCAAAATTTTCGCAGGTATACTTTATCCTATTATTGAATCTAATTATTTTTATCTTGTAGTCACTTTCATTTTCCACAAAAGCTTTAAAGTACTAAAATACACCAAGAGGAGCTAACTTTTATTTCAGGAAATAGAACTAAAACATCAATAAATAAAAGAAAGTATCTGTTGCCATTTAGAAATTTAAACCTTATAAGACCATAAATATTTGTATAAATGAGCTGAATGTTCTCACTAGCTCTCCAGGCTTGGTTTTTTGAGGAAAAAAAATCATTTTGCTTTCTAAACTAACGTACATCACACATATTTGCACATATATAAATAGCAATCATATTTTTAGTGATGAAAATTAAAGTGATCAAATCTTTTATACCAAAGAGATAAACTATCAATATAACGAGGACAAGTATGATCATAAGAATGCTTCCACTTTAAAGAAAATTTTCTATTTTTCATTTGAATAGTCATTAATTCATGGCTAGTAAGATCTATATAATGCAAGCTTTATCTTTGAATAGGATAACATAGTTTCTTTCAATCATCTAAGCAACATATAATAGGTTTTTATCATTTTGAGGCATATATAAAATAAACTTGATACATGTCGAAGTCTTTACTACAATTTCTCTTTTCCCTTTGACATTTAAAAATTCTTCATTGCCCAACTTAACTCTTAAAGCATGGGAAGAAAGTTTTAAACATGCCAAATTTTGAAGTCATGTGACATATGCATCCACTATCAACCAACCAAGCATTTGTATTTGTGTTGGTAGCAAAACATGTGGCAATAAACAATCTCTTTTCTTGCTACTCTTTTGTTTTAATAACTTATGCTTATTAATTCTACTAGTTTGCCTTATTTTTGCAAGCCTTTTCAATATTGCTAAACTGATTGTAAGCCTTACATTTAACTCCAAGCTTAAACCAACAATAGTTTTCAATGTGACTTCTTTTTTTGCAATGAAGATGGGGTTGATACTTACCTTTTTTCCTAACAACCTTGTTGCTCCCCTTTTTTTTCCTTTATATTTATCTTGCTTTTCTATTGCCTATTTCTTTCCACCACTAGTAAATGGATTTTTTCCTTTGTAGAATGTTAAGAATGCTACTTCAACTACTCTTTCTTTCTTGAACAATCTCCTTTACTCCTATGTTTGTAAGGGACTTACTAGCTTTTGAAAACTCTTCTTGTTCAAGTCTTTAGACTATTTTAATGAGAAAATCTTTACTTTAAATTTTTTAGGCAAGCTTACAAGTACTTTCCCTACAGTCCTCTTATCTAAGAGCTCTTCTCGAAGAAGCCTCATTTGCCTTATTACTTTCATGATTCTATTAAAAAAATTCCTTAATAATCTCATTATCTTTCATCCTTAAGAGCTCAAAGTCCTTCTTAAGATTCAAAATCTACATCTAATGAGTTTTCTCACTACCTTAGAACTCCTTTTGGAACATCTACCCAACTTCCTTTGGTGCTTCATAAATCACAATCTTATCAAAGATTTCATATGCAATAGAAAATGAAATAGCAAATAAGGCTTTATATTTTTTACCATTTTCCTCGTAGTGTTACTTAATCTGAGCCACAGTAGGATTTATAAGCATAGAATTAGGCTCTCTCCTTGTTTTGACCACCTCTTATAGATCAAAAGATCTCAAATAAGCCCTCATCTTTACTAGCCCGATTATGTAGTTTTCACAAGTGAAGGTTAGAGGTATTGAAGGAAAAAAAAACTACTTAATTCTATTTTTAAACTCCTAGAAGTTTATAGTTTTTATGGTAATGGAACCTTACTTGTTTTCTCTCACTGTTACTCTCATAGGCCCTTTAAAATTAGAGCGGCTCTTGATGCCATTTATGAACTTTGAAAACTAAGAGAATTAAGTGAACAAAAAGAGGAAAAACTACAGCAAATGCTTTATTACAAAAAGTTGGTCCTATATTGCTAAATATATACATAAGATAAAAGAATAATTAAGCCATACTTTTTACTAGGGTGATCATTTTTCAATCACCCATCAATACTCGACCAAAGAAATCTAATAATAGGCAATGACAACGAGTGAAAAGAAACTAATGGATAGAGGTGAACCAAAGTTTTAATGAATTTCAACTTAATTGTTGATGGTGGATGGATGTTTTCTAATATGAAGGAAACGAAAATCAACCAAGTAATGGAATGAAATAACTTTGTTTCATTTAGTCTTTTAGGTTTTGAAGGAGGCCTAAGGTAAGAAAGCCATCTCATGCCATATTTTCTTTTGATTTATCCCTAAAGTGAAACTTCACTAGAACTCGTCATTTGCAGTCTTCTTCGATTTTACCCTACTATCTCTCACCAATGCCCTTTTGTCATCTTCACACATGATTATTGCTATAGTATATTTCTACTCCATCTAGCACTTCACAAATGGCAGTTATTATAGTGATGCAATATAGACATAGACAAACCTTGAAACAAAATTGAAGGTAAGTTGATTGGTACAAATTGAGTTCCAGTTATTTATTCCTTTTATTTTTTGGTTTTGTTAAGAGTAATTTCTTGTTTATCATTTTAAGTTTTGGTCGATTTGAAAGTTGCACATCATCTGTTTAAGTTTTGGGTACTGTGCATCCTTTACTCTCTTTTTTTTCATACTTCAAAAATTATCTGTTAATTAGGTTTATTTTCAAATACTCGACCTGATCTAAACAAAACCACTTCAAACTATTATTTATGGTTTCATTCGATTAAAGAGATTCTATCATTTGACTCAGAATGGCAAATAAAGATCAATAATTGCAAGCAATCGGATGGCCAAAGGGCACAAAATTGACCATAATCAACTGCTTTACAGCCCTACTTTTTACCTACTACGTCAACTATCACTTGCATATTTAACATAACTTTAAGCTAAACTTTCAGCAAGATTACATCAAAAATTAGTTGAACATAGCCTTTGAAAACACTTATATTAGTTTTAAAAAAAGGCATAAAATTTTGCATAATTATGACAACACAATCCAGATCAAGAATTTAGTTAATAGTTACTATAAGCTTGTGAATAATTGAATATGTAAATTTAAATGATTCTGAATTTTTTTAACAATAGGAGTCATTGTAGAGATCAAACTTTTAATGTGAAGAAAAGGCACAAACCCGGCGAATGACATCGAATAATTCTGATTTTAGTCTGTTTCTAGTGTCGTGAAACACTGATATAAATGCTTTAAAGCTTTGAGTATTTGTTTGACCAGAATAGGCGACATAAACGTTATGTTTCAAATTTTTAGAAGGTTGCAAAGCAGCAACAAGCGTGATACCTTTAAGCAAATACTATAACAAGAAATTATGGCATTCGAATGAACAGTATCTAAATCACATCTTTCTTTATTTATCATGTCATAAAATGATGACTACCGTAAGTCATACCCATTCTCTCGAAAGCTTGTTCACCAAATGATGAACATGCCTTCTTATCATGAAGTTAAGTATTCTCAAGTACTAATGTTTATAGCACATCATTTGCATGAAAAAGAAAAAATTAGTCGATGTTTTTGGGCATGCTTGTAAATTATGGAAACAAGAACCACTATTGCATGAAATAGAAGAAAAAATTACTCCCTCCATTCTTTTTTATCTGTCGCATTTTAAAAAAAAAAATTGTTCCTTTTTATCTGTTGCTTTAGAATTCTAATGAAACATTAAATATATTTTTTTCAAATTTATCCTTCTCTTTCATTAATAAATGATTTATTATTCTATACTATTAGTTAACTTGTATTTATTTCTTTATATTTTTCTCTATCTTCAACTATCTTAAATTTTATGTAGAAAGTGTAATTTTGTAAAGCTCATAAAAAATAAATAAATTCAACTACTTTCTTAATATGTGTGAAATCATTAATAGCGACGAATAAATAGGAACCGGAGGGAGTATATTCTAAGAAGTTTTAGGGGAAATTCACAGGATATTTTCCCTGGAAATGTGACCATCACGAAAGCTGAGGTTAAATTATCATGCCAATAAATAACATATAGACCTGAAGTCAAGATTCAAAAGATTGTTTAATCTTTTGCTCTAAACAGACTAGAGATTGGCCAATAGCAATTTAATTACCGTATTGGTCCATAACCGCATTGGAAACGACACGCACGAAACTTATTTTTCTTATTTTCCTGCAAAAATAAGTGGATGGACAGAACTATACAAAATAAATCTTGTTTTCGGTAGCATTGAGTCTGACCATCTTTGTCCCAGCTGCCAAAGCAAATTCTATTCTTCATCTCTTCATATCTATGCTGTACTTAACAAATTCAATGTAACTCTGGATCCACTGTGTTACATTTTCAAATGAGGAGTGAGTTTAATGAGCACTATAAATAATTGACTGAGGTTCTCGGGCCTTCTCTGCCAATAAATGCCTTCCGTCACTCTCAACGTTCTCCGTGGACAACGCTGTACTGATTACATCCTTTTCAAAGTGTTTGGCTGCTACAATTTGGGGGCTCCGACCTTCGTTGGAGGGAGATGGGATTTTGTGAAGAATGAAGCTTCGTTAAAGTTTTGATGGAATCTCGACAGGAGAATCACTTTTTTTTTTTTTTTTAACAACGTAGTAAGTTCAAGTATCGAATTGCACATTTTCAAGCTTCAAAAGTCATGTTCATTTTAACAAGTGTTGAATAATAGAATGCCAACGTTGATAATGATAAGAGTGGCATTGACCTGAATAGGAGAAAGTACATTTGTTTGGCTAACTTTAACTAATAGCATCTCTAGTCTAACTCGTCTCATTTTCAGCGATACAAACTATTCTAGACGATAACAATACCTGTAATATAAGTTACAGCCAAAAACGCAGATTTTTTTTTTTCCATAAATCTGAGGCATAATGCCATTTTTACAATATGTTTAGTAGTAAAATGCATCACTAAATTCACACTGGGTGGCACTTTACCCCTCAGAAATATCAATTGCTGAGAAACAAAGATTACAGAGATAAAAGCAAGAATTTATGAACATAACCCCTCAATTTTGCCATAGATTTTAAGTAATGAACACTACTAGTATCTCCTTTAAGGTAATCTGTCTACGCTTTGCATCTGGTTTTTATGGAGGATATGTTCCAAGGACAACATCCCACATTGATGAAGTGATCCCAAAACCTCTGCTCTGGAGCCGATAGTGATGATTCACATAGCACTTCTGCAGGATAACAAAGAAAGAATGAATCCCCTTTTTCTCTGTCAGACCAGATTAAAATAGATGCTGATGTGTTACGAAAAGGTTATGCCAAGGATTAAAGTGAACACAAGAAAATCAATATTAAGCTAACAAGGATAGATTATTCGATGCTCTGGTTGTACTATCACCATTGTACTTTGGACCAATTGGCATGGGGAGTTTATTTGGCAATCTCTGCATGGTAAGACCTTCAAGTGCCTATTGGTCCAAATCACAATGCAGAGGGAAGCTCCAGAGTCGTTGACAAGTAACAACATTTAATTGTCATCTAGAGTTAAGAATGCGCTTGTACCTTGAGATTTTGCTGCACTCCTGTCTTGGGCTGACCATGGTGCAGGTAGTAATGGGTGCAATCATTATCACATAACCCAATAAAACACCTCCGAACAATGCAGGTGCAGTTGAAGGAGTAGATATAAGCCGAATCAGGGTCCAGAACTGGACATGGCAGGCAATAACGTTGGGATCAGTTCACAGAACTTATTACAGTAATCAAATATATGAAAGCCATGTGACAAGTTTAATGTCATTAAAATTTCAACAAGATTGAAACTTGAGGACTGCACGCTAGTCAATCATTTTATAAACTATGCAAAACTTTCTGACTTTTTTCAGTAGAATAGCACAAACTGTTTTAGCTTCTCTTCTAGAATGCCACAGACTTATTCTTAGATAGCTCTCTTCTATCAGACATCTATAACTTAACTTCTTTTTACTTTTAAGTTTATTGTTCAATATGTGTCTGTGCATCCTAGAGATCAACTAAATTGGTTCGCATCCAGTGCAAAACACACAACGATTGAGGCAGTTCTTTCTTTCATTGTACACAATTTTTTTTTCCAGTTTAGATCAAGCATATCACACAACAAAAATTAAAGAAAAATATGTCAGGATGGAAAATGAACTCAGCAGACTTCAAAAGGGCCACTAATCATAATCTGTAAAAAACCAATAATAAACAGATTCTTTTTTTTTTTTTTCGAGGGGGGGAGATAGAGAGGATCTATCAAAGGCTCAAGACTTTAACTTTTACTTTATTCCCTGTTGGGAATCCTCTATGTCAATTATAACTTTAGCTTTTACTTTATTCCTTGTCAACAATCGTTTGCTTTATGTCAATTATAACTTTAGCTTTTACTTTATTCCCTGTCAAGAAACTTTTGCTTGATGTAACTTCAGTTATTTGTTTGTTATATAAACTTTAGCTATAAATAAGAGTTGGAGTGCCTAACTCAAGAGTTAGCAAAAATTTCTAATTCTCTCTTCTGGTGTTTCTCTTTGGTGCTCTCATTGAGAGCACAAAATGAATGTGTAAATCCTTCATATCTGCATCTTGGAATCAATTCTTTGGGAAAAGGAATAACAAATACTTATTCTTTTCTAGAAGCCTGCACAAAGTGTTGATCAAAGGAAGAGGCTTGGACATATTCCTTGATATGATGGGATTTTGGTCTAATAAATGGCTTGATAATTTGAGTGGCTAAATTTTGTTGTTGCTTTTCAAAAATACGATATGGGTTGATAAGAGGCGTTTGAGTAACAGGGATTATCCATTTATCAGGGAGTAACTTTATGAATTCATCCCAAAGTGTCTGTTTAGGGATAAAATAACAAGTGGGGTCTTGGTTAGGATCACCGGTAATGTAGAGAGAATCTTCATTCTTTTTAGGGTAAGCTAGATCTATGGAGTGAGTTTGGAGATGGTAGGCAAGCTGGATATAAATGGTGGCAGGGTAAGCTTCATGGGACATGGGACAACTTGTTATTTGAACTTGGACTTTTTAAGAAACCCGGGAGAATGGGATCAATAAAGTTGACTTTAGGCGGATATATGCAGTGGACAAACTATTCTTAGATATTTCCAGGAAGGATCACTTTGAGACAACAAGAAATCCGCATATTTTCTTATTGGAAGTATATGTATACAGGTATCGCTAGTATAGCTGTGGCGACAGGGGGGAATGGAAGCCCCAAGCTATCCACGGGGTGCTTATGGTGGCAACCATGCAGGAGATAATGTAGCGTATTTGCCCTAAAGCAAACATGGAGTGAGACAATTTAGTTTGCTATCCTTTGAAGCAGTAAGAACTTGACCTCAGTAAAATGCTTAAAACAACTTCATAAAATTTTAAAACGATGTCAAGGGAAAGGAGGGAGAAAGAAAGGGAGAGATAGAACTTACCCGTAACTCTCTGTCTTAATGTGGAAAAGAAACCTGTGCAAGATGTATTCAAGGAAAGTCCAAATAAAAACGCCAGGGGCCACCATTAGAGCTACATGAGGACAAGTAAGGCCCATTCTTGCAGAGATGGAGGCACAATAACATCCAACTTACAGCCAAACAAGAGGAACTACCCCCCATACTGTGCGTGTAAACAACTGTCCCAAGTAATTACAAGTCAAGAACACAGTTGTACATTTACATGTGTGTAAACTTAAACGTGTATGAAAGTAGAAATCAATCAGCACTAGTGGAAGATTTGAGAGAGTTGAGACAGTTGTACCACCCAATACTTTTACAGAATGTTATTTTTCATCACTCCAATTATATGTAGCTATCATGTTGATGACACTATCCAAATTTTTGGAAAAGTAAAAACATTAGGTATGTGATTGCAATCAATTAGTTAAAAATTGTCTTAAGTTTGATAGTTCATTTTACATTAGTTTTAGGGTCTAATAATAATGGATTATTAGATAATTTTGGAATTTTATGTTATGATACTATAGGCCATCTTGATAAATATTTTAGGTATCTCAAATAAGCAACGATTCAAGACTAATTTTGCTTTGCTTCGGCCCATTTTATCCCTAGTCCCATATAGTAAATGCTTTAGATTTGTATAATATGCATGTATACATGTGAACCTATGACTAGAAGACACTATTGATTTCCACATATACTAAAGACTTTACCTCCAAAAAGTCACTCTCAAAGAAACGAGGGCCTTCCCTGCTAATAATGGGCTGGTGAACCCATTCTTCATAACCTTTTCCAAGATGCCCAACCTGTGAAGAAATCATAAATATGAATCAGATTCAGATTCAATCATAGAGCAAACAAATTGTTGCCGTGAATCTATCTAACAACTGAAATCTACTGTAAGACAGGACATTATGAACAAGGGGGAGAGGACTTCTAAGGGATCATGTCAGTACCTGGAAGACAAGGGGCTTATTTAGATCAACGACGAAGTTCTCGGCAACCATCGTTGGACGGGAGATAGAAAACAAATGCATTAGAAAGGAAGTAATTCTAACAATAAAACAAAAGTCTGGAAAAAGCATAAGAAATAATCGAGTAGCATTTGTTTCAAGGACAATGTCAGAAGGAATTGCGGCAAAACAAAAATCCTTGAAGAGTTTGCATAAAATAGAAACCCACCCTCAATTTATACAAATAGATCAACAATATCTTTGAAAATGATAACAATCCAATGACCTTCTGGCCTACTAACAAGTTATAGCTACATATCAAAATGACGAGAAGATTGAAACTGAGGAAATACAAAATACTCAATTTTTACAGCCCAAAAAAAAAGGAGGGGGGGACCCTAGAAATGCATTCAACAAGAACACTCCCAATGCAGTTTGCAAAAATCAAAGCAAACAAAACTCATCACCCAAACTAGATTTCCAATGCACTTTAAAAACAATTTTCCTGGAAAACAACCAAACTTAGAAATTCTAAAATCTTATATGACACCATCCAATATGTCACACCTTCCGTCCTCTATACTAACCATATGACTTTAGTTTAAAAATAAAAACATATGATAATCACATTAATTATTTTTTTATCATTTATTAATATTATATTTATTTACTTCGGTACTTAATCTTATACAAATTATATTTCATGTCCATGTAAGCAACAAAGGACAACAAATCAAAATTTGGACTTCTGCATCATTATTTTAGTATATAGCAATTTTATATATATCAAAATGAAATCCGAAATTAGATTTTAAATACAAATCATGGGCTATTATTAAATACAGAATAGTAGGTAAATTTATAAAATTTAATCTAATAGATATAAAAGATTCAAAATTTAATTTTAAATATTATTTTCGGTATTTATAAAATTTAAAGATAAATGCAAAATACTCCCTCCATCTTTAGGGTGCTTGCATTTTACTCTCATAATCTTTCAAAACTTGCAAATTACACATTATATATATTTTTTATATATATAACTTGCAAATAATATCCAATATTCACTTGATTAACAATTTTATTAAATTATATAACATTTTTATTAACTTTTTCAACAAAATTCATAATATTATTGGATGTTATTTTATTATGTCATTTTTAACTCATTTTTAAATATTTAATTAAGAATATATATATCTAATTAAATTTCTATTAATTATATAATATAAAATTTACGTGAAAAAAATAATGTAATGAATTAACATACCATAAAATTATGATTCATATTTAAAAATTTCTTGAAATAATTATGTAATTTATTAAAATAATTAATTAAGTAAATATTGGATATTAACTACAAATTTTATATAGTTGAAAGACTTGATTTATAAATTTCCAAAGTTTTTGGAGGGATACAATGCAATTACTTTAAAGTTGAAGGAAGCATTTTTCATTTTTCTCTAAAATTTTTGTTTAGCAAATATAATTTGAGATAAAGGGGTAAGGATCTAATTAAAGGAAACTAAATCCGTTAAGAACTTCATTGAAAAGAAAAATTAAATAAATAATAAATTTAAAAAAAAAAAAACTTGCATTCATAAGAGACCAAAATAATATTTTAGTCTTCATTTTAACGTGTATATCAGTATGCAACACTGGTAATGACGAGAGTGGCCTTCAATAGAAGTTTTTGAAGCGCCTTCTTCTTTGGTGACCTGAATGAGAGAGAGTGTGTTTGTTGTGATTTACGCTCAACCACGTATGGCCGGGCCCAACTCAGACTAGTAGCAGCTCTAGTCTAACTCATCTCATTTTCAGCGATACAATAACAATATTTGTGTAATATAAGTTACGGCCAAAAACGCAGATTTTTTTCTATAAATCTGAGGCATAATGCCATTTTTACAATATGTTTAATAGTAAAATGCATCACTAAATTCACACTGGGTGGCACTTTACCCCTCAGAAATATCAATTGCTGAGAAACAAAAATTACAGAGATGAAAGCAAGAATTTCTGAACATAACCCCTCAATTTTGCTATAGATTTTAAGTAATGAACAATACTATTATCTCCTTTATGGTAATTTATCTACGTTTTGCATCTGATTTTGATGGAGGATATGTTCCAAAGACAACATCCCACATTGATGAAGTGATCCCAAAACCTCTGCTTTGGAGCCGATAGTGATGATTCATATGGTACTTCTGCAGGATAACAGAGAGAGAATGAATTCATTTTTTCTCTGTCATACCAGATTAAAATAGATGCTGATGTGTTACGACAAGGTTATGCCAAGGATTAAAGTGAACACAAGAAAATCAATATTAAGCTAAGGCTTGCAACAAGGATATATTATTCGATGCTCTGGTTATACTATCACCATAGTACTTTGGACCAATTGGCATGGGTAGTTTATTTAGCAATCTCTGCATGGTAAGACCTTCAAATGCGTATCGGTCTAAATGTCAATGCAGATGGTAGTTCCAGAGTAGTTGACAAGTAACAACATTTAATTGTCATCTAGAGTTAAGAATGTGCTTGTACCTTGAGATTTTGCTGCACTCCTGTCTTGGGCTGACCATGGTGCAGGTAGTAATGGGTGCAATCATACATCACATAACCCAATAAAACACCTCCAAACAATGCAGGTGCAGTTGAAGGAGTAGATATAAGCCTAATCAGGGTCCAGAACTGGACATGGCAGGCAATAACGTTGGGATCAGTTGACAGAACTCATTACAGTAATCAAATATATGAAAACCATGTGACAAGTTTAATATCTTTAAAATTTCAACAAGATTGAAACGTGAGGTCTGCACACTAGTCATTTTATAAACTATGCAAAACTTTCTGACTTTTTTCAGTAGAATACCACAAACTGTTTTACTTAGCTTCGCTTCTAGAATGTCACAGACTTGTTCTTAGATAGCTTCGCTTCTATCAGACATCTATAATTTTACATCTTTTAAGTTTAATGTTCAATAAGTGTCTGTGCATCCTAGAGATCAACCCAATTTGTTCCCATCCGGTGCAAAACACACAATGATTGAGGCAGTTCTTTCTTTCACTGTGCACAGAATTTTTTTTTCCCCAATTTAGCTCAAGCATATCACACAACAAAAATTAAAGAAAAATATGTCAAGCTGAAAAATGAACTCAGCAGACTTCAAAAAGGCCACTAATCATAATCTGAAAAGAAAATGACAATAAACATATTCTTTTTTTTTTTTTTTTTGGGGGGGGATCTATCAAAGGCTCAAGACTCTTGCATAAAATCAATCAAGTTGACTTTAGGCGGATATAAGCAGTGGACAAACTATTCATAGTGATTTTCAGGAAGGATCACTTTGAGACAATAAAAAATCCACAAATTTTTGGAAGTACATGCATACCGGTATTGCTAATATAGCTGTGGCAACAGGGGGGAATACAAGCCTCAAGCTATCCATGGGGTGCTTATGGTGGCAACCATGCAGAAGATAATGTAGCGTATTTGCCCTGAGGCAAACATGAAGTGAGACAATTTTGTTTGCCATACTTTGAAGCATTAAGAAGTTGACCTCAGTAACATGCTAAAAACAACTTCATAAAATTTTAAAACTATGTCAAGGGAAAGGAAGGAGAAGGAAAGGTAGAAATAGAACTTACCAGTAACTCTCTGTTTTAATGTGGAAAAGAAACCTGTGCAAGGTGTATTCAAGCAACGTCCAAATAAAAATGCCAAGGGCCACCATCAGAGCTACATGAGGATAAGTAAGGCCCATTCTTGCAGAGATGGAGGAACAATAACATACAACTGGCAGCCAAACAAGAGGAACTACCCACCATACTGTGCGTGTAAACAACTGTCCCAAGTAATAACAAGTCAAGAACACAGTTGTACATTTACATTTGCATGAACTTAAACGTGTATGAATGCAGAAATCATTCATCACTGGTGGGAGACTTGAGACAGTTGTACCCCTCAATACTTTTACAGAATGTTATTTTCATCACTCCAATTATATGCAGCTGTCATGTTGATGGCACCATCAAATTTTTGGAGAAGTAAAAAGAGTAGGTATATGATTGCAATCAATTAGTTAAAAATTGTCTTACGTTTGAAAAGTTCATTTTACATTAGTCTTAGGATCTAATAATAATGGTGTACTTGATAATTTTGGAATTTTATGTTATGATATTGTAGGATATCTTGATAAATATTTTAGGTCCAATGTTGGATCTTAATAAGCAATGATCCAAGACCAATTCTGCTTTACTTCGTGCCATTTTATCCCTAGTCCCATATAGTAAAGACTTTAGAATTGTATAATATGCATGTATACATGTGAACCTATGACTAGAAGACACTATTGATTTCCACATATACTCAAGGCTTTACCTCCAAAAAATCACTCTCAAAAAAACGAGGGCCTTCCCTGCTAATAATAGGCTGGTGAACCCATTCTTCATAACCTTTTCCAAGATGCCCAACCTGTGAAGAAATCATAAATATGTATCAGATTCAGATTCAATCATAGAGTAAACAAATCGTTGCCGTGAATCTATCTAACAACTGAAATCTACTGTAAGACAGGACATTATGAACAAGTGGGAGAGGACTTCTGAGGGATCATGTCTGCACCTGGAAGACAAGGGGCTTATTTAGATCAACGACGAAGTTCTCAGCAACCATCTTTGGACTGGAGATAGAAAAACATATGCATTAGAAAGGAAGTAATTCTAACAATAAAACAAAAGTCTGGAAAAAGCATAAGAAATAATCGAGTAGCATTTGTTTCAAGGACAATGTCAGAAGGAATTGCGGCAAAACAAAAATCCTTGAAGAGTTTGCATAAAATAGAAACCCTCTTTGAAAATGATAACAATCCAATGACCTTCTGGCCTACTAACAAGTTATAGCTACATATCAAAATGACGAGAAGATTGAAACTGAGGAAATTCAAAATTCTCAATTTTTACAACCAAAAAAAAAAAAAAAAACCGGACCCAAGAAATGCATTCAACAAGAACACTCCCAATGCAGTTTGCAAAAATCAAAGCAAACAAAACTCATCACCCAAACTAGATTTCCAATGCACTTTAAAAACAATTTTCCTGGAAAACAACCAAACTTAAAAATTCAGCCCAATGCATTCAAGAAAATTGGATCAAAGAAAGAGAAGCAGATCTTGAAATCAAAATGAGAACGAAATTGGAGTACTAACCAAGCAGCAGCAATGCGGCGAGATCCAAATCAATGAATTTCTCTCCTTATGCCTCTGCCGCTTGCTGCCCAGAGCGTTCTGGCTTTTCTGCCTGAGGCCGAAGAGCTCAGGTTGATATTCATAGGCAACAAAGTTTGGCATATTACAAATTTAGAAAAAGGAAAAAGTGGTAAACAATCTGGACCGTCCAATTTAGGGGCGTCGAGGAATTATTCAAACGCTGTCACACTAATTTTGCTCATCTGAGCAGAGAGATCTGCTGCGCGAGATGTTATTAAAAATGAAAGTTTTTGTTGACTTTTTGAAAGAAGTTCGAAAGGTGATTGGTGGGACAGATCGATTTGGTTTGCATGGACAGATAGAAGGAAGCAAGGCAATGTGAGTTTTGGGAGTGACATGCTGCATTCCTAGCAGATTTGTCAAACTGGGAAAACCAAGTTCGGTTGGAGGGAAAATAGGATCGAAGGTTTTTGTGGACCTGGACCTCACCGTTGATGTAGAAAAATAATGTTCAAGTCAGTTTTTTATTCGTTTTTAGGTGGGACCCCTCTTATGGCATATCCTTCTCACACTATCTGTCAAAATCATATTTAAAGAATTATATTTATTAATTTTTTTGTCCAAATATTCCCAGTCAGACTAATCTCATTAAATTTAAAAAAATATTTTATTGAATTTGAAGTATTTTAAAAATTAATTTATTATTATTAAATTAATTAATTATTAATGTTGAATTTATTTTTTTAGCAAGAAAAATAATCATTAAATATATATAAAAACTTAAAATCACACTTATAATGTGACAGTGTATAGAGTATGTAAGAAATATCAAACATTACTTCAATCTGAATTTCTTAACTTTTAATATTTTTATTTATAGTAAAACTACACCAACATTGTTACATTTAAAATGTTATTTTGATTATGCCCAAATTTCATTCTAATTTGTTTTATTACGTATATTATGATTGTATGTTAACATTCTTAGCATTACAATAGGATCCGATCGTCATTGGATTCGAACATAAAATCTCGTAAGTATTGGTCAAATTACCTCTTTTCTCATTAAGAAAAATATATTATGATTATATTACATATTGTTATGTGAAACTATTACCATTATTACTCGTATTTTTTTGACATGTTTTAAGATCATTCTTTCTTACGTATTTTGAGAGCGATCCAATTAAATATAAAGTGTTAAAAAGATCTTTTTGAAAACAATTATTTACCAATATAATTAATGTTGAAAGCAATTCGAATTTATGACTAGCAGAAGTACAATAACCCTATTTGCATAGTTAAACTTTGGCACAATTCTTTAAATTTCATCCGCTATTAAGAGCATTTTATAATAAATTCTCAATCAGACTTCACCCATATTCTTTTTGTCGATTGACATGAGCGACAATGACCAAAGACGGTGGGAGAAGGAATCGAATACATCAGAAAAGCGGTGAGCAACAAAAAAAAAATCCAAAAAAAATGTAAACTTTTATTGCAATTGAGTCTTACATGTCTTGTATTCTAAACCTTAACACTGACAAATACAAACGCCATTGAAGCAGCCTCTGGCGCATCTGCCGCACAAAGAGCCACAATCAGAAGGAACTTTGCATGGAACCCGTCCACGACACCCACAAAGACAGTTGCCATTTATGCATTGGTTCTTTTGGCATCCGTTACACTTCGGCGCACAATCTCCATCCACGCTACATTCTGGTTCCCCTTCTGCTCCATGTTGCAAACCTACAATCAAATCAATTCTCACATTTCAGTTAACATCCCAACATAAAGAATTAGGAGTTCAAATGTACTTCACAATTTGTTAATGGTAATTCACTTGAAATAAATATGTAAAATTTTAGATTTAAATTTCAAATATAATAATAATAATAAAATTTTTAAAATAATATTAAATATAACTACACCATTAAAATATCGACAGTACACAGGGAGATTATGTGCACGTAATAAACGCAGGGCACGTATGTAAGAGATAGAAAGGTGGAGAGAAAGACTTACAAAAAGCAGCAATCACCATAAGGGCCACTAGAAGAGCTGTTTTGGCCATTTTTCTTTAGCTGCTAACGGGGTGAGATGATGAGAATATGAGGTTGGTATATTTATAGATAAGCAAGTCTACCCAAATGAACTATGCCCAACCACATCCAGTGATTCGGCTATATAAGGTTGAAAAAAAAAAAAGAATTGGATCAATCACGCTCCATTCGATTATATTATAATAAAAATTTAAATTTGATTCATTATTAATATATCTTAATTTTATATTATCATTCATTTTTGTATTAAAATATTATTAAAAAACTGTTATAACTCTATAACTATTAATAAAAATTCTTGCTTACTCTTACTTTTTTAAAATAATGTGTTACTTTATGTTTATTGATAATGTAAAATATTATACATTGATAATATATCAAATTTAATATTTTTAATAATAATAATAATAATAATAATAATATAATAAATCATATATTTCTTTTTTTAATCATAAATCATATATATCAACTTACATATATTTTTCCCAATACATGACATGCATTTTCGTAACTCGTAAGGAAAACTTTAGATTGACAACACAAAATAATGGAATCAAGTGTAACCCGATATTTGGGAGATTTAGAATTTATCGGAATAAATTCACACACATAAATTTGATAACGCTATCAAATCAGGCAATAACATAATGGACAAATAAACTAGGGTTGCATCATTTTTCACCACCATTATTTATAAGTAATATTTATTATTATTGGTTGTTTCATTCTCATTTATTATAGTTGACTATTATCCGCCGTTATTTGATAGTTAATTGAGGTAAATTTTTAGTATTGATTATCCAATTCTCATAAAAGATACTTTTAATAATTTAACGTACAATGTCCTCAGTTCTACCTTAGATCAATTTATCATATTTGTGGGATTTAATACATTAAAAATTTAATTTGTCAGTTATATTTATTGGATAAGACTATCATACTTATAGCAGATATTATAATTAAAATATATCAAAATTTCTCTCAAACTAAAAATACAAGTGTAAACCACAACATCTTATATTTAGTATAAAACATTTATTTTTAATAAAACACTCTAGATAAAATTAAAAAAATATTCTTACAAATTTCATAATTGATAAAATGATTCATAAATAATATTAAATTATAATTTCATTCCTAAATAGTAATTCGTATCTATAATTTTATCCTCTAATCATATTATTTAAAAATAAGATTATTTATACGAATCTATATAAAAAATAAAATTATATATAAATTATTATTTAACAATAAAATTATAACTTTATATAATTTAAAAACTATTCTGCCAATATCTTATAATTTTAAGAATTAAATTGATAATTTTATCTTTTATAACAGCAATAGAGATGACCTGCCTCCGTCTTGTTGGAAAGGTGAATTAATTGAGGTATATGCATATAAGTCAAAATGCAACCTAAATTTTAGCTGAAATCAGTGTGCGGCTAAGGCTCCGCTGTTTCTGAAAAATAATAAATATTTTCGGTACGAAAATTTTATTTTTTTATATATAAATAAAAGAGTATCATATATTTTTATAATTTATAATTAAAAAATATGATACCTAAAAACATAATAATTGAAGAAAAAAAATTTAAAAAGAGAAAATTGTTATTTACCAAATTCTTTTATATTTAACATTAAATATTTAAGTTATTTTTCACCATCTTAATATATTATAACTATATTCTTATTGAATATGTTTCTGTCAAAACAAATAAAACTAACTTCATTTATTTTTCAAAAGATATTTTCAATAAGAAAATATTATTTCTTTATATATAAATAAAGCAGTATCATGTTATTTTGTAGTTTATGATTAAAAAATATAGTACCTAAAAGTATGGTAGTGAAAAAAAATAATTTTTTATTTAAAAAATTATTATTCACCAAATTTCATATATTTAATATTAAGCATTTAAGTAATTTTTCATCATTTTGATATATTATAATTATATTTTTATAGAAAATATTTTTTATCAAAATAAATAAATCTTAAATCTCCACCTCGAAATATTAAAACATACGATGATATTTTTTTTGCAGTGATGATAAGAGTGACATACACATATCTGTGATCTCAAGATCAAGCCCAAAATCCTTTGACTGAAAATCATAAAAGAGTCTCAACAAACATACTATATATTATATATAATAAAGAAAAATACAAATCCTTTAATTAATATCATATGCTATCAAGTAAAAAATTCTCAATAAACATACTTTATAAAGTAAAGTAGAATATTATAACTGTTGATCAAAAACTAAAATTAATAAATAATAATTAATTAAAAATATTTTTTAAAATTTATAATTATCCAATTCTTTATTTTTTACCAATAATTATGAGTTCATTTTATTCCTTAATTTTTAAAATATATTTTGCACTTAAAAAATTTAATTTGTAATTTTTATTAAAATATTTCAAGTTAAAGATAATATCTTGGACATGGTCTTAAACTTTGATTACAGTTATTATTACAGCAATTTTCAATTACAAAACCGAATTTAAACCACACTAATTTGTATCCATAAATCAATTAATCTCTTCTTTTATTGTGAAAAAATTAGCTAGATTTAATTATTTAAAATTGAATTCATAAATAACTTAATAAATAAATTCATTTTTAGATAAATTGAATTTTTAATTATTTATGTTGATAGTGATTTATTAGTTCTCAAACTAAAATTTGTAATGCATATGAGTGGCTGGCCTGCGTTTCCTTTTTTTTTTTTTTTTTCCTTTGCAGGATGGGGTATTGTGCGGTACGAATTATTATGACGTGGCCTTTCTCTCCTCCTTTCCTGTCCTAGCATGGATCCTCTTTCTCTGTTTGTGGGCCCTAATCTCTCCGAGGTTCGGACACCTCTATTAATTATTAATAAACTAGAGTTTTATCTTTGCACAAATATTTATTATTTTTTAATTATTGACAAAAATTAATATATATAATAAAAAAATTATAAATATTGAATTAAAGAAAAATTAAGAATTAAGAAAATGAAAGAATTAAGAAAGTGAAAGAAATCATCAAATATAAAGTCAACATTTATAAAAAGAAAGTAATAAATATAAGCATAGGATTTGCTATAAAAAATGTAAGAAATTAAATTAGAAATTTTCTTTCCTTCAATAAATAAGTAAGATTAAAATAAAAAAGAAGTTTCAAACTAACAAATAAAATGCACCCCTCAAAATGAGAAAGTATTAACTTCTTTAAAATTAAGTATAGCACATACTTTAAATAAAGAAAAAAATTAAATGATTAGTGAATCATTAGAATACCACGATTAATATATTATTAAATATTATATATGGTGAAGACTTCCATGTTTGAGCAATCTACTTGAGTGTAAATAGCTATAAAAATTAATGGGCAAGATTTTGACTCGTAGAAAAGGTAGTTAGATCATCATTACTTTAATTATATGTATACAAAAAATTTTGTAAATTGGTCTTCTTATAAATTCTAAATATTATTATAAACTTGTCACTACATCAAATAAAATAAAAATCATGTAAATTTCCCCTTTAACAAATGGAAATCTGGCAATGATGGTAAAGTAAAAGATAAAGTGGCAATTAGTTGTGGATCTTAACCTAGGCCATCAACAAAAATATTAAAAAATTTCAAAAGATATAAAATATCTATAAATTATATTAATAAATAATACTTTATAATAATATATCCTATATTATTATATAGATATATTTTAAAAAAAATTATTGTATACAATAAATTTAAAATAAAAATAGCATAAATTCCCTCTATTTCTTTTTCATGTGGTTTTAAATAATTTTTTATTTTTATTTATCATTTTTGTCTTTTAAAAATGTCTCTATTACCTTTTTGTCATTTTGCCTCTTTTATTGTTAAAAATATCAATCATCCTATATATTAATTGATGAAAAAAGAGCAATAAATAAAAGAAAAATTAATAGCATAACAAATTGTTTCCTTAATAATAATAATAGCTCTAATAAATAATAATTTAATTTTATGGATTCTATTAGTAACCTAATAAATCATCATAATTTATAAATTTATAATAATAAATAATAAAATAATTCATACACTATTAATATTTAATTGTGAAATATTTATGAGCAAATTAATTCTTGTATAATAAATGATATTTTTTATTATTTAAGTAAAGTAATGATAACTTAATTACTTTATCCATATATCAAAATCTTGTCTATTAATCATTATGCGCATCTGTGCCAAAATATAATTATTTGAATAAAAATGTTATATACATAAAAAATGATATATAAAATTAGGTTTTGAATATTTTATATTTATCGAATTAAGTTTTAAAAATTTATTTCAGTATTCTATATTAATTGATATCTCTGGATTTATATTCAAGACCTAACTTTGGATTTTATTTTCAATACATTCGGTATTGATATTACTTGAAAGTTATATTAATTTGAATTTGAAAGGCATATTAACTTACCATATGAAACAAGTTAAGTTGATTTACCAAAAAAAAAAGTTGATTTCTATTATTAAGCAAGGTGAAATTTGTTAATACTTTAATCCTTGAGGTAGTTTCTATATGGTGTTTTAAAGGGGGAAAAAAGGCTAAGTTGATTTCAATTATAAAAGAGAATTTTTTTTATTAATGATGAAAATAAATCATAGTCAGGAAGCATATTATTTCATAGTTAAAGGTATGTTAGTAAATAGTTAAGAGATACAAGGTCCATTTATTTTTCAAAAGATAATTTTTGTAAAAAAAAAATTCCTTATATATAAGTAAAGGAGTATCATGTGTCTCTATATATTGTAATTAAAAAAATAATCCCTAAAGTCATGGTAATAATAGAAACTAACTTTTTCTTTAAATTTTAAAAGTGTACCTTAAAAGAAAATAAAAGTAAACCAAAGTTCAAAGAGACCCAATTTATATCAAACTAAAGGAATGCATAAAAGTGACTAAGGCATAAAATGTTGTAGGAGATTGAATGAACAAGGTCCCATGGATGCCTAGAACCATCTAATAGTTATTTGATTTAGAGCAAGAGTCACTTTAGCTATGAAGATTGAAAATCCTTCTCTCCACTTGTTAAGAATTCTCTTAAGTATGGTTTAGATGGATTAAAATGAGGGTTTTGCCTTTGGTACATAGGAACATTGAGCATGTTACACCTTAACCTCTTTACCATAGGTCCTATGATCTAAAATGAACAAAGGAGATTATGAAGACTCATCTTTTACTATTTTAGCCATATAAACCATAATCACTTGTGATCTTCACAAAATCACCCATATCCCTTCTTTGGCACTATCCCTCATTTTGTTACACCATTTGTTCCTTATTTGAATAATAAACTCTACCAACTTAGCTTTAACTTTAGATTATTATTATCACCACACATCCTTTATATGACTCCCTCTCTTTATTGCTATTTATAAATACTAGCCCTCACCCCTCTTTAAAAAAGTTACACATCACATATTGAACTTTCTTTCCTCTACTAAAAATACTTCACTTAAAGTGTTCATTCTTTAAGCCTTTAAGTCACTCTTAAAGAGCCTATAATTATGCTTACACTTCCAATTTTAGAACTTAAATATTCTCCTTTTAAACATAAAATAGAATCTAGCATGGTAAAGAGCATCTCTATACATATGGTAACTACCATTGTGAAAAATTCTTGCATATTTATAGGTATACAATTTGTATAGCCGTTATTATTAAAAAATAATACTAATAAAGTGTTGGTTTAATGAAAAAGTATGTTAATATCATATAGATTTCACTTGTCAATGGTAAAGGTTCGAATTTTAGAAATGACCTCTATTAAAAAATGAGAAATTCATTAATGCTCTAATCTTTAAAACAATTAACTCACTTAATGATTGATAAAAGAATTATCACTTTATTACAATTGAAAATTAATAAAATAATTAATTTCTAGATTTACTTTAAATTTTTTCCATTTTTAATGATAATGAATACATATATTATATACTATTAGATAAAAATGAATTTCTTTTAATGTTATAGTTACCAAAGTAATTAATTTTGCAATACCAAATCAATCTTATATATTAGAAGTTATAAAGTTAATACAAGATGACATTAATTTGTGATTAATAAGAAAAAAATAAAGGCCTTTGAAAGTTTAATTGACATAATCAACTACTTTTTTTGCTTTTCTTCTCTTCTTTCTTTTTTTTTTCTTTCTTTCTTTTTTGGAGATAAGTCTATAGTTCTAAGTTACCCATGTTACCCATATCTATTTGGTTCCAAAATTACTTATCACTTAGAATATAAATGACTTTTGGCTAATTAGCCTCACAAACATGGTTTACAAGATTATTTGTAAAGTGTTAATGAAGTAATTGCAACCTCTAATGGATTCCTTAATTATTACATATTAAATAGGCTTTTGTTGAAAGGAGACTAATTAAAAATAATATTACCCTAGCTACTAACTCTACATTATGTAAATCAAGCTCATGGAAGATAGGACTTTTAGACACTTATGGCTTGATATTCATAAAATCTATGACATGTTGTCATGACACTTTCTGAAAATTGTCCTAGAACTCATACACTTCCTAATTGTTTGGATTTCTTTAATTTTACAATGTATTACTATTGTTTATTACATAGTAATTATTAATAGGGCTCTTACCTCACAAATCCCTCATTCTAAATGCCTTCATCAAGGTGATGTATTATCTCTATTGGTTGCTAGCAATGTCCTTTCCACCTTGTTGCTTCATGTTGAATCCCAAGATTATCTTAAAGGTGTGAAAATTAATAGGAACACCTCTTCCTTATCACACCTTATGTATGTTAATGATGTGTTACTTTCAAAGCATTCATCTTTTCTTATCAAGAAATCAATTCTATCTTGAACTTTTTTAAAAGATTAGTTCGTTTAAAAGCTAATTACTTTAAGTCCTAAATATTATTTACTCCCAACATTTTCTTCCATAATAAGTGTATATTGGTTAGTATTTTTAGCTTGAGACTTGTGGATAGGATTGGTAAATATTCGAGGGTGGATTTAAACTATGATGATAAAGGAAAATGGATGTATTATGGCATTCTTCATAAAATTTAATCAAAATTGCAAGGTTAAAAATCTTATTTTCTTTCATAAGTTGGTAAGCATACTCTTAATCAATCAACTACAAATTCTCTAACCAACAAGTAATTATGTTCTATCTTTCTCCCAAAGTCTTATACTTCTAAGATTAATTCAACCATTACTTAGTTTTGGTGGGGTTCCTCTTCAACTAATAACAAACTTCAGCTTAAAAAATGGCAACTTCTTTGTTCTTCTAAAAGTCATGGAAGCTTTAGGTTTAGGCCAATTTCTATAGTCAACAAAGCTTTATTAGCTAAACATACATGATGCATAATTTATAAACTGCATTCATTGATGGCTTGAATTTTGAAAATTAAATATGAGGTGATATATAATTTGGGAATGTTCAAGACTTATAACAATAGTTCATAGGATTGGTAAGGCATACATTTAACTAGTACTTTAATTATGAATAGGTTGAAATAGTGTGTTGGTCAAGGCAACACCATATTTATTAGAAGTCCATTATGGTTCCAACAATTTGGACCTTTCTTAACTTTTATTGCTAAAGTTTATAACCTTATTAGATCTGACAAGATGCAATAGGTCATTATAAAGCTCTTCTAACTTTACCCCATGAAATTGTAAGAGAAATCTGAAGTATCCCTTTAACAAATTACCACATTCCAAGTAAACTATACTAGGATGATTTAGTGAATGGTAGTTATAGTGTTCATAAAAGTTACAAAATCTTGCTTCTCAAATGGTCTAACCTTTCCTTATCATACATTTATTTTCCTTAGAAGCATCTTTGGAAACTTAAATTACCTTAAAAGTTACTAATATTTATATGAAAAATTATTCAAGATGTATTACTTATTATTAACTATTTAAGAAGATACCATATCAATATCCTAAAGGTTTGTGTTTTTTTTACCATTAACAATATGAAACTTCACATCATTTACTTCTGCAATACCTGTTCTTCAAGGCAATTTGGTTTAGTGGTCATATTCCTTTTAGGCCAAGCATGCTTTTGTTTGAGAAATTCTTTCAATAGTTTGCTAAGTTGATTACATTGCCTCCTTCCTTCCTTGACATTGAAACTTATATTTTATTGTCATTTGGACTATCTGAAATCATAGGAATGATGTAATACCTTAAATAAATATTCAAAAGAATTTTAAAATCTTTTTATTTTTAAGCTCAGAAGTTTTCTTTTTAATTAGTTGTATTACTTAAAATTTTTCACTTTTAAAAATTTTAAAAATAAAATATCTATTTGTATATTTAATGGTATAAACTAATTTATTTTGCTTTATAGAAGAACTCATAATTTTTTTGAGTAATATTGTAATTATATTTAATTGGTAAGGGTGTTGTTTAAGATTAATTTAAATAATTTTTAATGTATTTCTCATAAAATTGAGAATATTTAAAAAAAGTTAAGTATATTGATCTATGAAAATATTTATACTTATTTTAATAGATAATTTTCTTAATATTTATGAAAATTTTCAATAATCACTTTTGAGTTCCTAAATTATTTAAGTTATTATAGAAATTCTAAAAAAAATAGGAATGGCAAATATTAACATTGTATGGCTTTGATTTAATAAGATAGAGTTAGTATAAATAAGGATTGGTTAGAAATTGATTTTATTTCGTAATTACTATACTCCTTATTATATCATATCTTTTCCTTGGGCTTCTTTTAGGAAGTCATGTGGATAAAAGGTTAAGACTAAAAAGATTTGACCTTATAGCACATTCACAACATCTAATAATTTCCTTTAACTTCTTTTAAACTTATTCAAACATTTCTCTCTCTCTTCATGCCTATTTCTCTCTCTATTTGGTATTCTCCTCCTTCGTCTATCTATCCTCCTACTTGTGATTGTTCCTTCCTCCATCTAGCTACCATGCTTGGGTGTTAAGGTGTCATCGCTACTATTGCACCTCCTTTTACCATTACTTAGTTACCAACAAGTATAGGTGATGGAAAAAACTATCTAGTCACAGCAACAAACGTAGTAAAAGATAGGGTAGTTAGCTCATTTCCTTGTTAGTAACCCATCATGTTTTTGCCACCACCAAGCTAACAGAAACCTCCCTAGGAAAAGGTAAATAGTTTCAAAGCATAAAATGTTAATATTTATGTTTGTGTGAGCATGATCTAGAAACCCACATGTATATACCTATATCTAATTCCTTAAAGTAATTTTAAAAATATAAAAAATGATGATTTGAATTATTGGAATAATATGATTAAAGCCTAGAATGAGATTTTTTTTAGAGAAAATAATTGGTAATAATATATTTATAATTATCTTTATAAACTGATAAGTATAAGGTTAAATAAGAGATAAATATGGATGCTTAGAAAATTCTTGAAGGAAATTAACATTTTAAGGTGAGTGTATATTTTATCTTAGATTAA
Source organism: Sindora glabra (assembly GCA_020226215.1). NCBI lineage: Eukaryota > Viridiplantae > Streptophyta > Magnoliopsida > Fabales > Fabaceae > Sindora > Sindora glabra. The sequence goes on from CM035235.1 coordinate 73,145,015, forward strand.
GTATCTATTTAATTTTCATGCTTATTCTTATTTTATATATATATATATCATGTGTTCATGCATATAAGTAATTTTATAGATATGGCTATAGAATCTTGATATGTTTGTACATACAAATCGATAATTTTAATTATCTATTATTATTTAACTTAGAGTGATGTTTAATAAAATATCATATGAATGATATTTCTCCTATAATATACTATTACTTACATCTTTAGAGCTATGCAATAAAGGTATAACATTGTTATTATTAGGTTATGATACAGTATGATAGTCCTTATGTAAATATGTTAATCGACATTGAATTGGTAGTTTGTGGCCATACATTGGAGGCACATGATTATTGCTTGATAACATTGTTATAATTATATTTAAAATATGCTAATAGAATGAATCATGAATTGTGATAAGTTATGAAGTTGATGCCATTGTTATGATTAATATGATGAGATAGAGGTAGATATGATTATGTGATTAGTATTGAATTTGAGAAACCATTTGTAAAAGAATAAGGCGAACTTTGAAAAAATAAGGATAGGCTTGTAGTAGGATAAAGTTAACTAGGAGTTACAAGAAAATTTAAATGTTTTATAATTGTTATTTATATTTTATGTAGCTATGTGTGTGATGATTGAGTTGAGAATGAACTTAAAATATTACTTATAATGTATAGATTGATATAAAGATTGTATTATTTAATGTTCCATGTGTGTATGGATTTTAGGAGTTCCTTTTTTTTTTAAACTCCCTAAGCATGTTATTATTTTTCCTTATTTACATGCATGGATTATTATCGAACAATGGAAACTCTCTTAGGTACTATTACTCTTTATTTGTGAAAGTGTTGAAGTACATGAAAATAGAAGAATAAGATAGTTAAACTATAAACTTCAAAAGTTAGGTATGGACTGTAATAAAGTTTCTTAGTTATTAATCAAGTTTAAATCCTTAAACTATACATTAATTAATTTTTTTATCTTATAATGTTTTTTGGTAGACATACATTTACTAAGTTTACATAACATTTTTTTTTATTTTTAACATTTGCAGGATTGACTTGAATTATTAAGTTAAGCTACTTTCATAAAGGTTCAAAGTACTTTAAAGGTATGATTTAATAGTTTAGGAAAATATGTCAATTGTAAATTATGTTTTGTTAGGTATGATAAGTAAAGTTTTGTTCATTTACATGCATGACTTTAAGTGTCTATTTAATAAGTGATAAGTTTAACATTTGGGATAAGTGACCTTTTAAAAATATCTTTAAATAAATGAAACTCTATCTATTTATTTCTTTTTAAAATTTATGTTGCCTATTAGTGTCAACAAAAATAAAGGAGTTTTTGTTAAGTTAAAGTCATATAGTCAATTAACGACGTCGGTAGAAGCAAATAATAAATTCCTCACCAATTATGATCGAGTTAGGTCATAACAAATGAAGCTTGTTTTAGAGGTGTAGCTTCCAATTTACATAGTATTACCTTTTTCATTAAGAGCTATCATAATTCAATGATTAAAGACTTTAAGTCTCAAACATATTGGAGGACTTTTTAGTCATATAGGAAGCAATACCTTCCTTCACCTAGTCTTCTAAGTTGTTATCCATCAAAATGATTAATAGTCTACGAATTGGTCCTTAGTGGTTTATAGAATAACTATTTATCAAAATCTAAAACTTCTAGTAATTATTCTAAATGACAAATAGATCCTTTTTGGTATAGTGTTTATTCCTTTCCAGCGTGTTGCTATCAATCAAGCTTTGTTGCAAATTATTCAAGCAAGCCTTCAATGGATCTAGGCTCATACCATTATTAGTCAAATAAGGTTGCAAATTAAAGCAATTAATCCTAGGTAAGTTATGGAATTTCATCTAGTAAGGTGCTATAAGTAGTCTTCAAATGCTTCATTAAAAAGTTCTCAACCTGATTTGTTCATTGTACTCATGTCTAGCTTTTGATTTTGATGGTTTTGATATGTGGTTGTTTAGGTTTTTATAAAATATATGTTAAGTTCTTTATTTTGTGGTTAGCATGTACTAAATCTTATGTAAGCTTCTAATGTTATGATTTATAAAAAAAAAAGAGTTGGCCATGCTTATTTCACTTAAACTCTATGTCATCCATTAGAAAATGAACATTAATTGTGTGTAATGGATAAAGATCATGATATATATGTTTTTAGTTATAAAAAAATACTATGCCTACATTCAAATTAAGTGTAATTTTTTTAATAGTAGGAATGGTGATTCATTTAATACATATATGTATGGTGCCCAGTTCAAATCCTAACTATGATAAAAAGTAAAGTTACTAAAATAACATCAAATACCCAGGGGTGAAGCTAAAACAAAATGGTTGAAATAAAATTTACTAAGGATTTATATGAAAACTTCTTAAATTTTAGAAGGTTAAATATAAATTTTTCATAAAAATTAAAACAAATGTAGGGAAAATTTTTTAAAATTTCCTAAGTTTAGGTTGGTTAAAGCCATCTTAAAGTAAATATAACTTTGCCCTTACAAATGTCATAGCACTATTAAGGTATTAACAATATAAAATTTTCACATCTTTTAATAGAAGATGTTAAATTAACATGGAGTATAATTTGGCAAAAGATATAGATGACAAAGTGAAAATTAAAAAAAATAATAATATTTTTATAATATTAAGAGTAATAATTCATTTAACATACACATAAAATCACAGGTTCAAATTCCAGAAATAATGAAGAGTGAAACTTTTAAGATAACATTAATTGCTACTATTGTACCACTAAAGTACTAGTAATAAAAATAATATTATTATTTCACCTATTTGAGATAACATATTCATAAAATTATCTCCTTCATTTAGTGCAATAAAATTTGCACATTGTTGTGATTGTTTTACTTCAAATACTACAAATTTAAGATAAGGAAAAATTTTGGTACATTATTACATTTAATCACATATTAAATTTATTTATCTTTGGATAAGATTTTGTATATCACACGATGACATATTAATGATCAAATTGAGTAATGTATTAGTATATTATTATATTAATAATATATCATATATTATTCCTTTAAGATAAATCAATGAAAGAAGCAAAGTCCCATTAATAGGGTATTGTTTTTTTACCTTTGTCTCATTTTTTAGGCTTCACATGGTCAAATAGAAAATATAGTTATAAAATAATAAGATAATAAGAATATTTTATTTATTTAATTTTAAATATGAGAAGTTTTGATAAATGAAATTTCTCTTTAAAAAAATTGTTTTCTTATATTAGTAAAATTCTAGGTATCATTTTTTTAAAATTACAAATATAAGTGATGTATTGCTTCTTCTTCAATGTGCATATAAATGACATTTTTTATAGAAAATATTTTTTGACTAAGAAAATTGAGCCTTAATTTCATAATAATTTCCTATTTTAACTTTCTTTTTGCCACAGAAACAACAAATTTAATTACCACATAGTTAATTAGGTAATGCAATAAAAAGCTCAACTTCTTAAAAAGGTTAAATATTTTACTATTGTATTGCCTTTTTTATTTTTCAAAGTAAGTGAGTCATAATTAAAAATATAAATCTTAATGGATTAAATATGTTCTAATAATAAAAACACTTAATCTCTTAAAAATTCAAGTTGCCCCTCAAACTCCCTATAGCAATTCCTTTGTTAATTATTCAATTTATAAAATGCTTAGATAAGCATGGTACCATCAATGCTATAGTAAATATTTACCTAAAAAAGGTTTTTTTTTTACATTTTAAGCACATTAATCATGCCTTATTTATTTTTTTCGTCATATTCCATTATCATGAACATTTTTTTAATTTTCTTTTCGTATTCTTCTTCATCATATTTCACCAATAAATTCTAAGTGATGAAAAAGATATAACTTTTTTTAAATTTGACACATAATCATAGTTTAAATTTCCACTCAACACAAAAAAAACAAAAAAGTTAATTGAATAATATACTATGGTTGTATTTCGTATAACAAATAAGTTAATAAACTATTAGTTAAATTTTAAAAATGTTTCATATATTAACTTATCTTAAAAAAATAGAAAACCCTTATTTAATAAATTTTATATAGTAACTTATAGCTCATCATTATTTATTTATTTATTTTTGGGATTCATACTTCTTTATTTAATAAATTGCAACCAATGCCTTTAATTATATAAATGTAATATAACTATTTTAATGTTAGGTAATTATATCCTTATTTTAAATTATAAATAAATAAATATAAGAAAAAAAATAAATATGTAATACCATAAAATATAATAAATTAAATTTAAGTAATTATATTTTTACTTCAAATATCTTGATGGTATTAATATAATTTGGCTTTGAAATTAATATAAATTAATTCAATTTATATATTTAGTTATATTAATATATCATTTTATGTTATTTTATATTTTTAACTAGTTGAATAACTATTTTTATGAAACATCTACTATAAACTATTGATAAAATTTATATATTTAGTTGAATAAATTAATAACTAATTTTAGTATAATCAATTAACTTATCAATTATCAATTATAAACTATCTACTATTAATTAACTTATCACTAGTTATCAATTATTTACATAAAAACACAACTTATAAGATATGCAATATTCAATATGATGATTTTTTTCTTAAATAAAAAGGGCTAAACCCCACCAAAAAAAAAAAACTAAAATGACTATAAGGATAATAATCCTGTTAATATAAGTAACATAAGAATTTGAAGATGAAAAGAGGTCTCTAGATGTAGGATTCCCAAATCATGCGAGATTCTTTGACCTACCAACCAATTTGTATGTTGATTGCTTCTTTATAAGTATGTTTGGCATGAATCACTCAACTTCTATTAAGTAAGATTTGCATTGTTTTACTTTTTGTTATTATATTTTTTATATGATAAATTAGTTATTTTGACATTAATTAAATGAATTTCATAAAAGATGTCAATGTTATAATTGAAGAAATTATAATTATTAAAGATAGTATTTAAAATTGAGTTTCAAAATTTATATATTTATTTGATTAAACTTTATAAATTTGCCCCACTATTTTATATATAATGACAACTCTTGATATACATTCAAATTTTAATTTTTGAATCTTATTTTCAAAGAAAGTTCAGCCTGTTTTAGGTTTATAATCAGTTAATGCAATTCGCTGAATATATTGTTTCAATTGGTTTTGCATTCAGAAATTACTTGATCTATGGGATTACAATTAATTTTTTAAGTTCAAAATTGACAATTTAGGTTGATTTGCTTCAAAGTTGGCCCTTTTAATTGGTTTCAAAATTGACAATCTGGGTTGATGTAAGTTCAATGTTTCTTTCAATTGATTTAGGTTGACAATTGACCCCTTTGACATTTGAGTTCCCGCCTGATCGTTTCAATTAATTTGGTTCACAAACGCCCCATTAAACATTATTTTTGGGCCAATGACCCAAAAACTGATTTCGATCATTTGAAATCCATTTACGTTGATTATGGGCCCTCTAGGTTTTCAAAGAAAAAAACGAGCAGAACATCAAGCTTGTTTAATGTTTCGATTTCACCGGGATGGAAAATTTTAACAAGAAATTCTTAGCTTTGTTTGGAGGTGGGGGAGGAAAATTTTTGAATTTTTTTTTGTTTGGATGAAGATAAAAAACGGAGAGATAAAATGTGTAATTATAGTTTTATAATCATTTTTTTTTAAAAAAAAAATCTTTCAATTTTTTATCTAATTTAAATTTGAAGAATTTCTCTTTTATTTTGTTTCCAACCAATCAAAGGTCAAAGGAAATATTGCTTATCTGGATATTGAGTCATGCTACACGAACAAACAGCAATTCCAAACAATCAATTTTAATGTTTTTTTTAACTCGATTCAACGAGGGAAGAAGTTGTTTATTTTATTCATTGTACATCTTAGCTTTATTTTTAGACATTATCATTCAAGTTTATCAATTTGTGAGTGATATTACAGCTTAAATACCAAATATTTTCAAAATGATTGTTTACAAGGAATTTTAATTTCAAAAATTGAGAGGCTATTTCGTTTATAAAAATAGTATAAAAAGTGCAACTTCTTAAGAAGTAAAAAATTTTTGAATCATTAAATTAGTTACTAATTACTAAAATATAGCAAGTAGAACTTCTCAATTTAACCTTTTATAGATAAAAAAACAAATTACCCATACTTAATTTAATTAATGATTAATTTAACTTTTTATCATCATCATTTAAAAATTTATAATAAATTTAATTTACTAATGATAAATATAATTTATTAATTATTAAATATAAATATAATCATCAATTACATAAAATATAATTATTTTATTAATTATATAATAAATAGAATGTGTATTATCTAAAATTATATAAAATAAATATTATGATGGAAGGAGAGATGATCAATTTAAAATTTTTTTATAGAGAATTAAAAATAATAAATTATCAATTTAAAAAAATTAGACAAAATTACCATTTACATGCTTGAAATTATAAAGCACTAGTAAAATAATTTTTAAATTATATAAAATTATAATTTTATCTCTAAATAAAAATTCATGCATACAACTTCATCAATCCATATAATTATCTAGGGGCAAAATTATTCATATAGAAAAATAAAATTGTGTATATAAACTATTATTGAAAGATAAAATTATAATTTTATATAATTTAAAAATTATTTTACTAATACTTTATAATATCAGAGATAAAATTAATAATTTTATCAAAAAAATTATAATAAAAATAGAGATTGGAAATATAATTTCAAAAAAAAATTAGAAAAAATTAAAATAAATCAATATTTCTCTTTTTTATATTATAATTTTGAAGGGTATATTAATATTTTTGTTAATACTTTTTAAAAAGTTTAGAATTAAATCAAATAAAATAACAAAAGTTAATCCCTGAGAATTTAAAATTTCTTAGTATCTATTAAATAATTTTAAGTACTTTTAATAGGTTCATAAAGGAAACCACCTCTTAGGAAATTCAACTTTATGTGAAAACTTAATTTTTGTGTGAATTAAAAGATATCTGAAATTATAAATTTAGGAGATAAATAAATATAAAAATTATTTTTTGATTACAATGATGGATTCTAGTAAAAAGCTATGAATTATAGAATAGAGGATCATGTTTTAATATTGCATGTATCGAAGGAAATTAATAAGTAAAAAAATTAAATATTGCAAAAACATTTACAAAAAGATTAAAATTTATGCATATTAATATTGATCCTATTTTTTAAGACTTATTTCTTTATCTAATTTTTTTGCATGTATAGAGAGTAATAAGCTTATCAAATGGATCATAATTTATGGATCAATGTAGTTCATTTTGCAGACTTTAAACGATTGAATTATTTAAAATTTAATTCATTTTAACAATAAATTTATATAAATTAATTTATGAAGATTGAAATTCAAATAGAATAATTTATGAAGTTATGATTGTTATGAACTCTCAAACTAAATCATAGATATGAATTAAATTATATCATATAAAATTTGATCTTTTTTTAAGTGAATTTATACAAATTGATTCATATAAATCAAAATTTATCCGTTCCGCACCTCTGGAAATAAAAAATTTGAACGAATCAGATAAAGAACGAGCATATGAGAGAAATTTTAAATCTATTCCCTCTTTTAGGGAGAAAAATCTCCCCTATTTATTGGTTTAATTAGCAGAAAGAAAATCAAATGAAGTGGAAGCACCTACCTTAACCTCATTCCCTGAATTACGAAAGGCCACAATGATGAGTCCGTGAATTAGTGGTGGCGTGCTATGCGCAGGAACAACATGAATGCCCAACTGTCCAAACGCGATCGCAATAATACACCTTGGTCCACAATATATGCCTTCTCCCACATACACACACCAACTACATCCTGTCCCCACACAACTACTTCCATGGGTCGGGGATATGGGATAATGGGACCCCAATAAATTAATGCAGAAAAAATAATTTGCCACTTGCCCTTTTATCAATTATTCCCACAATTACACGTACAATATTAAATAAGTAAAATTATGACTAGAAAAGTGTTAAAAAGATTATATATTTGTAAAGATAATTCTATTCTACTATAAATATATATAATATTAACAGAGAAGGGGTCGAAAAATTTTGGATTCTTCTTTTTTTAAAAAAAATAAATATAAATAAAATTTTATTTAAATATAAAGGGATTGAAATACAATTTTAAATCATTAAATCACAATTTTTTTACACTGTCAATTTAATAACTATCCGCTATTGTGTACTAAATTTGAAGGGTTTTGATTTTCATTATCAAAATTTTATATTAGTTAGAAATTAATAGAATTTTAAAAATTATATTTATAATACCATAAAATAATTAGTCACTAAAAAAATAATTTTTTAATAAAAAATAACAATCAAAATCATTCAAAATTTCTATAAAAAATTGTTTAAAAACGCTTACTTATTTTCTTGTGCCTTTTGACCTAACTAATTTGATTTTCTATTATATAAAAATTAATTCAACAAAAAAATTAACTTCCAACAAAGTTCTTGAAAAGTTATCATTTCAATTTGCATACATCTTGCATAATCTTAATCTATTAAGATCCATATTTACAAAATTTTCAATCATTTTAACCGATATGAATTTTTAAATTTTCAAATGACATTTAATATTAAAATAAATAAATAATATTTTACTCATGGATAAATTAAATAACCTGGGCACTTGTGCACGTACTCCAATAAATGTAGTTCTTAGGTACAATAATACACAACGGAGTATAAAAAATAAAATAATTTTAAATTGAGTTAAAAAAAATGCTTTTGAAGGCATGTGGAAACACGGGCGCAACTAAGAAATTTATTTAGAGAAATTTATTTGGAGGCCAAATTTATATACACATATGAATATTATAAAAAAAGTTGCACTTAAATTTTTTGCAGTTTTCATTTAAAAATAATATAATTTATAATAGTATTTCATTAAAATAAAATAAAAATATATAATATTTAAAGAAGCAATATTAAATTTTTGGAAGATCAATATATAATTTTTCAAAAATTAATTATAATATAATATAATATATGAGATTGAGTGAAAAGATTAGCATATGAAAGAGATTTTAGCATATTAGTACATCATTGAATTTAATTATTAAATTTTATTAATTTTGTACAATAATATATAAATAAATAAAATGTATATATATATAACACAAACGTGGTGCTCTTGCGGGTTTTTCTTTTGCCCTTGTCAGGAAAAGTTGACGTGCCTTTGTTTTCCATCCCTCCACGAACAGGAGCTGTTAAACTGCATGCCACGAACATGCTTCCGCCAGTGTGTCAAAAGTTCAGATATTTTTCCCATTATGAATTATCCTTTTGACATATGGGGCCACACAACTGGATGCTTCAGGCTCTTAATTTATTTTAATAAAAATATTTTTATAAAAATATAATTATAAATTATTAAAATAATAAATATTTTTAAAAATTATTTTATTATTATAAATTTAAATATATTTTTTATAACAACATATAAAATATTTATTATTTTTTAATTCATATAAAAATATTTAAATTTCTTTTAGAAAAATGTTATCCAAAATACTCCGCTACCCTTTGAGGCTCGAAGTACTTTTTCCTGTACAAGGAAGCAGCAACGCGCTTGTCAGTATGCATTCAGCAACCCAGCAAAGATATTTTTTTTGTCCTACCGTTTGGAATGCCAATGGATCAAATTATTTGCAAACAAAATTAAATTCGTATTTGATTTTGAATAAATTAAATTTAAATAAAATTAATTTAATTAATATATAAATTATATTTAAATTCATATTATTCAATTTAATTGTTTATGATTTTAAATGAATTTAATAATAAAAAATATATTTTTATTTGTTTATATATAAATAATATAATATATAAAAAATTTAATGAAATTAGTCATTATTGAGGTTGCACAAAAAAATATAATATTTTAATTTAAGTAGTTTGCAGTCTAGAACATATTGTTTTTTTAGTAAATATAATTATTTTTATCTAATAATTATATTGATATTTTTAATGGATTTAATAATTATAGAAAAAATTATATTAATAAATAAAATGGAATAAAAATATTATATATGATTTATTTATAAAAAATAAAAATTTAAATTAATGTAAAATATCAAACTATTTAAATTTTATCTAAAATTCAGGTCTAATAATATATTATTTGAATAAATTTATATAAATTAATTTATGCTTGAACCTGCATTTAAATTATTTAAATTTAATAATATTTGATTTGAATTTGAACTAATTTATTCTTAAAAGGTTCAAATTTAAATATATAAAGGTTCAACTCGATTTATTTCGTTTGCAATCTTATTTATCATAACTGAAATTTCAATATTAATTTTATAAATAATTATTTTGATATTATAGTTAAATGAATCCTAAAATTTAAGAAATAATTTTTTTGTCTTTTAAAATATAATAAAGAATAATAAGTTGTACAATAAAATGAAAAATATTTTGCAACTCATAAAATCATATTGATTACATGTCTAGCATCTCAAATTATAGTGTTCGATTACATGTCAAATAAATCAGTAAATCAAATTTAACTTCTTGTTTAACTAAGGTAATGCTATACAAGGCAGAAAATGCAAGTATATTTTATTCATTTGTTTTCGTGAAAATTTCGTTTATTAAAAATCAAAATTCTATTAATAACACATCTCAAATACGGCAAACTTTACTACTTCACGTGATGAACATTTCTATTGTGACCAAACTTGCCCGTTCCGTGGGATGGGGGCATGGACAATGAAACATATAATCCCTAATATTTTGAGTCAGTTTGGTCGAAGCATGTGGTTAGGATCCACAGCTCGTCCATCATTTTATCATTGCTGCAGCTGCCCGCATGACTGATTTAGAATTATTCTATATATTAAATTGTTTCATTCATTAAGTATTCAATAATTTATAATAAATTTTATTTTTTTTAGATAAAAATATTTAATTTAATAATTTAATATTTACTAATAAAATTAATTCATTCATATATTAAATTTTATTATGAGTTCGAATCATTGGAGTTACCACTGGGCATTCACAGCCTCAACCGCATACCAGAGGACTAATTTGGGAAGATAGCAGAGGTCTTCCGAGAAACCAAAGTGTTAAAAAGCGTTAATAAAATTATATATTTGTAAAGATAATTCTACTATAAATATATATAATATCAACAGAGAAAAGATTGAAAAATTTTGGATTCTTCTTTTTTTAAAAAAATATAAATCAAATTTAATTTAAATATAAAGGGATTGAAATATAATTTTAAATCATTTACATCACAATTTTTTTACAGTTTCAATTTAATAACTATCCGCCATTGTGTACTAAAATTGAAGGGTTTTGATTTTCATTATTTTGAGGCCAAATTTATATACACATAAATATTACAAAAAAAATTGTGCTTAATTTTTTTTTGTGTTTTTCATTCAAAAATAATATAAGTTATATAGTATTTCATTAAAATAAAATAAAAATATATAATATTAAATTTTTAGAAGATCAATATATAATTTTTTAAAATTAATTATAATATAACATATGAGATTGGGTGAAAGGATTAGTATATAAAAGAGATTTTGATACATTGGTATACCATTGAATATAATTATTAAATTTTATTAATCTTGTACAATATTGCATAAATAAATAAGATGTAATAATTTAAATTAGTAATGGATTAATATAATTGATGCACTATATATATATACATATATATATATATAACACAAACATAGTGCTCTTGCGGGCTTTTCTTTTGCTCTTGTCAAGGAAAAGTGGATGTGCCTTTATTTTTCTATTCTTTCACGAACAGGACTTGTCAAATTGCGTGCCACGAGCATGCTTCCGCTTGCGCGCTAAAATTTCAGATTTTTTCTTTCCAGTATGAATTATCCTTTTGAAATATGGGGCTATATAACTGGATGCTTTGGGCTCTTAAATTTATTTTAATAAAAAATATTATTATAAAAATATAGTTATAAATTATTAAAATAATAAAAAATATTAAATATTTTTATTAAATATAAAAAATTAATAAAATATTTTTTATTATTATAAATTTAAATATATTTTTAATAGTGATGTATACAAATAATATATTATTTTTTATCCATATAAAAAATATTTAAATTTCTTTTAAAAAAATGTTATCCGAAATACTCTGCTACCCTTTACTCGGAAAATAGCCTGAGAGGGAGGCTCCAAGTACTTTCTCTTGCATGTACAAGGAAGGTGCAACGCGCTTGTCAGTGTGCATTCAGCAACTGAGCAAAGATATTTCTCTGTCTTGTCGTTTGGAATGTGAATACTGAATAGGTCAAATTATTTGCAAACAAAATTAAATTCGTATTTGATTTCAAAAAAAATAAATTTAAATAAATTGAATTTAATTAATATAAAAATTAAATTTAAATTTTATATTATTCAACCTAAATTATTTATGAGTTTAAATAAGTTTAATATTAAAAAACATATTTTTATTTTTGCTCTGTATATAAATAATATAATATGTAAAAAAATTCAATAAAATTAGTCATTATTGAAGTTGCATAAAAATATGATGTTTTAATTTAAGTAGTTTGCAGTCTAGAACATGTTATTTTTTATTAAATATAATATTATTATGTAATAATTATGTTGATATTTTTAATAAATTTAATGATTATAAAAAAATTATATTAATAAATAAAATAAGATAAAAAATGTGATATCTAATTTTTTAATGAAAAATAAAATTTTAAATTTATATAAAATATCAAACTATTCGAATTAGATTGTATAAACTCGAATTCTAATATTTTAAGTTTGATTTGAAATTGAAACTTAATAATACATTATTTAAATAAATTTATGTAAACTAATTTATGCTCATGTTTGAGATAAGTTTAAACTTAAATTTGAATTATTTAAATTTAATTGTATTCGGTTCAAATTTGAGCTTATTTATTTTTGATAAAATTAAGCTTAAATATATAAATATTTGACTTAATTCAATTCTTTTGCACCCTTAACATAATTGAAATTTCAATATTAATTTTATAAGATTATTATTTTAATATTATAGTTAAATGAATCCTAAAATTTAAGAAATAATTTCTTTATTTTTAAAACATAATAAAGAATAGTGCTAAGAGTAGTACAATAAAATTAAAAATATTTTGCAACACATAAAATCATACTGTTATATTTGGTTACATGTCTAGCATCTCTCATATTCCAATATTATAGTGTTTGATTGCATGTCAAATAAATCAGTAAATCGAATTTAACATCTTTTGTAACCAAGGTAATGCTATACAAGGCAGAAAATGCAAGTGGATTTTATACATTTGTTTTCGTGAAAAAATCATTTATTAAAAATCAAAATTCTATTAATAAAACATCCCAAATCCTGCAAACTTTACTACTTGACGTGATGAACATTTCAATTGTGACCAAACTTGCCCATTCCGTGGGACGCGGCATGGACAGTGAAAACATGTAATCCATAGTATTTTGAGTCAGTTTGGCCGAAGCATGTGGTTAGGATCCACAGCGCATCCATCAATTTATGATTCCTGCAGCTGCTGGTTGGTTCCTTACATGACTAATTTAGATTTCTTCTATATATTAAATTCTTTCCTACGTTAAGTATCCAGTAATTTATAATAAATTTGATATTTTTTCAATAAAATATGTATTTAAATAATTTAAAATTTACTAATAAAATTAATTTATTCATATATTAAATTCTACACGATACATGAATGGACGATATTAGTTCGTATCATTGGAGTTTCCGGTGGGCATTCAGTGCCCCAACAGTCAATTTGGAAGACAGCGGAAGTCTACTGGGAAATCAAATGCTGTCTGTTAGTGTCGGAGCTTACGACGGGGACAAGTCAGTCTTATCCAAACAAGGGAGGCCTTGGTGCTTGAGGCATCATTTCACACTCCCAAACCCGGAAAAAGTCCGATTCTATTTGTTCGGAGGAGAAACTAATAGAACTTATTTATCTGCTTTGACCGGAGTGCCCTCAGACATAGAACAAATTACTGGGTTTCATGTGTAGCGGGAGGAGAAATTTTTAATCTCATTCATTGTAATACTGAATCTTAGTACTATCAATTATTTTTTAAAAAAAATTAATTTTTTAAATAGAAGAAATAATAATATTAAACTTAATGTTACAGTAGAACTAAAAAATTTTTCATTATAATTAATCACGTTTGTATGAATTTTGTTTGAAGGTATATCTATTTTGTTAGTGATAAAAATAAATAAATAAATGATGGTTGGTGCAATTAATAGAGCGCGTTGCGTTGTTTCTTGTTGACATTGGTGTGATTCGATTGGGAGGGCTGCAACCATAAAATTTGAAATGTGCTAAAAGTCGAGTGGTTCAGATAACTCCTTTATCCAATCTTTATTATTTCTATTAATTAATTGAATTTATATATATTAAAAAATAATTTAATTTATTTATTTTTAATAATTTTTATATCATTTTTTATGTATAAAATATAAGATAATTAAAAATAAAAAATATATAATAGAATAAATATAAATAAATTAAAAATATAAAATAATAAAATATTTATTAATTAAAATCAATTATTTAACATTATATCAAAATTTTAAAATAATATATGCAAAATAAAAAAATTTAAAATATGATAAATAATAAAAAATAAAGAAAGTATTATAAGTCGATTGCGTTCAACTACTTGAAAAAGGACGACACGCGGATTGATGCATCCAACAATAAGGAAACTCGCTACGCCTCCGTGCTATTGACGTTGATTTTGACACATTTGCTATTTTCTCAATCTATCTTTTGCTATTGCCTCCGTATTTTTCACAAAATAAATGAAATTCATTGAAAATATCACACATTCCATGAGAAATAACATAAAAGAGATCGTGCTTGAAGGATTGCAACCACCTTAGCATCATGTTGGAACATTCACGTTACTCATATTCTATGTATTTATATATAAATAGTTAAAAATTTCATAACATTTATATACTTATGATTATATAAATATATAATATAAATATTCTATTTCACGTAAATAATTAATAAATTAATTAATAATTAATAAGTTAATTAATAATTAATAATTAATAATATATAATTAATACTCCCTTTGTTCCTTTTAGCTTTCGCATTTTAAAGAATTTTTTTATTTCTTTTTATCTATCATATTAAAATTTCAATGAAGTATTAGATATTTTTTTAAAATTTAGCTTTCTTTTTTATTAATAAATACTTTATTATCATATACTATTAACTAACTTGTATTTATTCTTTTATATTTCTCTCTCTATTTTAACTATGTTAAATTTTATGCATAAAGAATAATCTTGTAAAATTTATTAAAAATAAATTAAATTACTTTCTTAATATGTTGAAATTAGTTAATAGGGATAGATAAATAAGAATGGAAGGAGTAAATAAATTAATTGATTGTTTAAAAATTATTTCATAAAATTAATTATTAAATTAGTTAAAATTTTAAAATAATAAAAATATATTAATAAAAATAAATATAAATTTAAATAATTTAAATTAATGAAGAATATAAATTGTAAATTCATAAAAAATAAAAATATATTTAAAATTTTTTTAAAAATAATAATTTATAAACTATATATTATTTAAAATAATTTATTACCTAAGAAATTTTTAATAAATTAATATATAAAGTATCTTCAAAATTAATTAATAACTTATTTATTGCCAAAAAAAAAAAGAAAGAAAGATGAAGAAGAAAAGATTCCTCTCCCCCTGACAACTTGTTTTACACCAAAATTTCGCCGTTTAACTTCCTTTCCCATATCGGCTATGTATTTTTTTAGCCTTCAATAACATACTAAGACATCTAAAAATTTATTGTGTTCATATTTACAAATTGTCTAAGTATGATTCAGACATAACCCATGGAATAGTAAATAACGCAAACTATATGGTGTCAATTAGTAATTCATCTTCAATTCTTCATTCCTCTGCAGTGACGTGTTTGTATAAAATTAGATAAAGCCTCAAGAGATAGGCATACAGGATCACTTGCCCCTGCCTCGCAGAAGATAACCGTTAGATTCCCAAATTAACAACTTGCACACACAAAGTATAACAAAGCTTGCAGGGTGCAAGTCCAAGAGATCAAGAGCGCGCGCGCACACAAGCGAAGAATAATTTATCCACTAATAATATCATCATTTTGTGTCTATAAATTTACAGTATTTCTTGGTACAAAGCATCATATGCTTTACAGTTCTTCCTCAAAAAAAAAAAAAAACTTATAAAATCAAGAAATTAAGGAAACAAAAAGAACTTCATTGCTCTCTACCACGAGATTGTGATGGAACAGCACTTAATGAGACGCACTTTCAGTGATCTCACTTGAGTTTTAGCTACCTTTAGCATCAAGAACCAGGTCATTGTAAGTATCATAGCTAACAAACGACCCCCAACAAGCCCTGCAAGAGCAATCACAAGCAAAATCATATAACCTGACCAAATCCCATGATTCCCATTGCTATTGCCTCTTCTCTCCTCTTTTGCCAATGATAATTCCCTGGAACAAGTAATTCCATTATCAACTTCATTTTCTTCCTCCACAAACTCTAGTCTATCTGAAACCACTAACATTGATTTACCCTTGTTAAACTTTTCTTGCTCTTCCTTTACAATATCCTCTTCAATCTCAAATCTCCCTGATTTATCCTCTTCACCTGCTCCCTTCCCACTACTACTTTTCTTCTCTTTTTCCTTCCTTTTGTTCCTCAACCTTTTAGGAACAAGCTTCTTCACCTTGGACCTGAATTTGCCCTTTGCCTTACATTCAGAAATTTCAGATTGTTCCATACTAATAATAGCCTTACCCTTTGAATCTTCCCATCTCTGATCTTTAATCAATTCCAGAAAATTTGTCTTTTCAATGTGAATATTAGTCTCACACTTAGTTTCTATAACCTCAATTTCTTCAAAAGTAGATAAATTAGCCGAACCCAATTCAAAGGAAATGGTGTTTTCCTGAACAATTGCTGATTCTGATCCTTCACGATCCTTCCTTTTCTTAAAAACCGAAGCAAGGCTTTTGAACAAGCCAGATTTAAATGCCATATTTGCCTCCGAACGAGGTCTGAAGCATGAAACGATGCGTTTTCCTGCATATTCAAGGAACAGCAGCGCAAAAGCAGACATTGTGATCCCAACAGTAAGCTTCCTAACACTGAACGTCAAAACGACAACCACAAGCATCTTCAAAGCTGCCGCGAAAACCACATTCGAACCCGACACGTTAACGCATTCCTCGACCCGAACAGTCCGCGCAACCCCTCCGTCTCCCAGCGCGTCTTCTCCAACTAACTGTCTCGAACTCGGAGCCTCAGACAAGCCCGACCTGGAAGAAACGGCCATGAGACTTCCCAGATTCGATTTATCAACCGAAATAGTTCCTGCAACTTCGCCGTCGGCAAGGATGTCTTCTCTAACTACCGCACTCAAACTCGGAGACGCGGATATGCCTGACCCGGAAGAAACCCCCATGAGAGCACTGGGATTCCACGGCGCCGGCGTTGGAGGAGGAGCCGGAGGCGGAGGGTGAACCAAAGGATCAGAGATTTCGACCTGTGCTCGTTTTTTGGCTTTGGGCTTCCTAAAACGACCTCGATTCTTGACGAAGAGATCGATGAGAGAAGTGGGGAAGCCAGTTTCAACGACAAGAGAGCCACCGTGTTTCGGTGACTGAAGATCGGCGACGATTTGAGAGATTCGGTTGACCCGATTTTTCTTCCACGGAAATGGCATGATTTCACGATATAGTTTCGGTGGAAAGAAGCAGCAATCAAAGAGAAAACCGCAATGCTTTGGGATGAAAACCAAAACGGATCGGAGTGGAGTTTTTAAGAAGTGAGCATCTTCGTTTATAGAATCAGAAAACAGTTGTTTCAGAGGAAAGCGTGAAGAAAGAGAAGGGCTTGGTTTGAATAAGACCGAAACACCGACTGTGCTGTTCTGGTTTTATGTAGCCCTTGCTTTCTAATTTTGAGACCTCGGAATCAAAATTGGTTGGGGAGTGATTGTAACTTTCCATTAAATCATCGAATTATGCCAAAAAATTTAAATTAATATTAAAAATTATTTTAACATCATTTAGTCTCAACTTTACAAATTTTACATTAATTTAATATTATCATCATTTTATATAATGAAATCATGGATATAACATATATTTAAAATATTTTGATTAATATAGAAAACAAATTTCATTTTAAAATTATTATTTAAAAAGAGCCATGTGTAACAATTTATTTGAACTTTTAAAAGTCTCAATTCTTTTTGCACCTTAATTCCTAAATCATAATTTTTGAATTCATCGCTTTTTTTCTTTGAATTTTGAAGTTAGTTTGCGTTATTCTTTCAAATAATGAGTATATTATAATAAATCAAAGTTCATATTTAAGTAATTAAATTATATGTTAGTGGTGAGAGATTTAAATGATATGTTAAAAATCATAATTTCAAATCTCCCTATTATCAATATAAAAGGAAAAAAAAAGCTCAAATTTGAAGTGCAATAAGCTTTTTATGGGAAATTTAGTGATAATAATAATAAATTGATCTCAAAATTTTAAAATTAATACTAAGTTGATGTTAAAGTATTTTTTTGGTGCTAATTATGTCTTCCTAATATTTTATGTACAAATTTGTTAGTGTACTTTAATGTTTTTCTCATGAAAAAGTGTTTTAAAAATTATAGTAAAATTTTAAAAACTGAGCATTTATTTTATAAAATATTAATACTAGTTTTTGTTAATTACCAAGAAAAATATTTTTTGTTTTCAGTTCAACACATTAGAGATTAGAACTGATCTCCTTTAAGAGACAAGAGAGCCATGTTATGTAAGGAAAGGAGTAAATTTGGGGCAGTATTATGCATTTATGCTGAAAATTAAAAAAAAAAAAAAGGTTGGGGGGGGGGGGACGGTTCAAGTTTTAATTTGATTATTGCAAAAAAGATTATTAAAATGACACTAAAGGGATTTGGATAACTTCATCAACAAGATATCAATTAGTATTATACTTTTCCCTTTATTGTGACAGAAAAATGCGGATATTTTACTATGTTATTAAAGATTTACGATGGATAATTCTACCAAAAAAAAAAAAAGACTTACGATGGATAAGGATAAATATCATCACATCAATGAAGATATTTCAGGGTAAAGGTTTAAAATTAATGGACATTTAAGAATAGTTGAAATTAGCAATTCGGTATTTACATTTAAAACCCTTTCAAACACTATAAATTTATATTTGCAGCTCGAACTCGAGTTCGAAATTGCATTTGAGTGTTAACAATTCATAATCATAACAACGGGCATTTTTCGGGATCTTTACAATTTTTTTAATAAATTTTAAATTTTTTATAAAATATTTAAAGTTTTTATATTGCAGTCATCACTGATCTCATATTTATTAATTTAAAATTTTTAAATGATTAAATTATAAAATTTTAGAAATCATTCATAAATTTAATATGAAAAATAAAATCAGTATTGATATAAATTTAAAAATTTATACCGTTAAAGAAAACCATGAAGGTATAAGAATAAAAAAAAGAGTTAGTATAAATACAAAATTAAAAAAAATTTCTTTCTATTACTACGATTAAATAATAAATTACTCTGAATAATTCATTTTCTATTCATTATTATTTTGAATTATTTTTTATCTGTGATTATTACATTATTGAAAACAAATGTGTAATTACATATTTTTAAAAAAGCAATAATTAATTATTTAATTTAAAATTTCGGAGTGAAAATTTTAATTACTATATTAAACAATTATTATATGATCTTTACAATTTTTTAATAAATTTTAAAATTTTTTCTAAAATTTTACAATTTTTTATAGAGTGTTTAAAAATTTCGTACTGCAATCATCATTGATCTTACAAAAAAATTTATAAAATTTATATAAATAATTGTACTTCATAATTTATATTATTTTAAAAATTATAAATTTTATACAAAAAATTACAAATTGCAAATTTTATTAAGAGTCTCGCAAAAGCTCACGATTCACCTAGCAAAGCCCTTGTATCATACTGCTTCTCTGGAGAGTTCCACGACGAGACTTGCTAAATGCGGTATTACAAGCCACAGCATTGAATAATTTTGTCTTAGAATACAATAATTTATAATTTTTAAACCTTTATTCACGGTTTTTTTTTTGGGCCTTTAGAAGTATTTAAAATTCATTATTGGAGGTGGATTACAATATCGAATTTTAATTGATATATAAAATCAAATAAATTTCTTAAGCTATTTTCCCTATACATCAAATAAATTTTCTTCAACTATTATCCTATAAAGGGGGCAACCAGCAGGTCAAGCGAATTTCAATCATTTCGTTTTTCCTTTGATCATATTTCCATGGTGTTGTAAAAATAAATCCATACACCTGAAGGTAAAACAAGAATATTGAAAATAAACAAGCTTTTCTTATTCAGGAATGTAATGTATAAAATCTTTTTTACAATTACGTAACACATAGACCTAATTTGGCTAGAAGGGAACTCACAATAAAAATTTATTATTAATTGCTTGCATTTAAAAATTGCTTGGAATTATTGATTGTCCTTAAACAATATTATCAACATTTAATATGGTTAAGAATTTTCTAATAATTACCTAAAATATAGAGTTGATAAGGTGCCTTAGACATTAATATAGCTATTTATGAGGCACTTAAGTGAATGATCGGATCAATTAGGAGTGATACGAAACCACCTGTCTCAACTCCCTCTTCTCTAAAAAACTTTATAATTCAAGACGTTTAATCTCCACGGTGCGATGCTTCTATTTATAAATAATAAAATAGAAAATTATTAATAAAAAGACTGTTGAGTTAAATTTTAGTGAAATAATTGATATTAGAATGATTCATTTTATGTAATTTATTTTATGCTTGGTAAAAATATTAATAATTGATTATGTATAATCTATTGTTGCTTAGATGATGTATAAAATACACATAATTATATTAAAATAACTGATTTATCTAAATTTTTATATTATTATTTGTAAAAAAATGTATATATGTAATTTATATTATTCATATATACGTATATTCACAGTCCAAATAAATAATATATATTATTTGATTTATGTATATTTTTGTTTAAAATATATTTTCATTTATTTGAATTATTTTTAAAAAATAAAAAATCTCATATTTTTATAATTAAAATAAGATTTGAATTTATTTTTATTTTTATTAATTTAAAATTTTTAAATGATAAAATTTCAAAACTTTAAAATATTCATAAATTTTAAAAAATAAAATTAATATTGATAAAAATTTTAAAATTTGTACTGCTAGAAAAGGATAATAAAGGTACAAAAATAAAATAATAAAATTAATATAAATACAAAATTAAAATTTTTTCCTATAATCATGATTAAAAATAAATTATTTTGAATAACTTTTTTTGTATTCATAACTATTACATTATTGAAAATTTTCAAATGTATAATTAAATATCTTTAAAAAATAATAATTAATTATTTAATTTATAATTACTAATCAAAATTTTTAATTATTATATTAAAATATATTATAAAAATTAAAGGATTCTTAGAAATATTCACATAAGTATAATAATTATATTAATAAAAAGTTTATATGCTAAGACAAATTTTTTTATATGTAACGAGTATTACATCCTCCTTACTTATAAATAAATTAAAAATTTTGATATAAGGTTGAAGGAGTTAATGCAACTGGTAAATTCAGGTGAATTAAAAATATTATGTGTGAAATAGAAAATAAAATATAATTAATAAAAGTGAGAATGTGAGAATGTGATTTAGATGAAATTTTATTGATGAAAGTTTATTAGAATCTTGAGGTGTAAAGTTATACATTAATATAAATAAGTATATAAGTCTAGAAAAGGTTTGAAAGCATTTTTCCGAAAATGCTCTTAGGACCTTATTTTTCCCATTTTAGCTCTAACCCTTATATTCACTTCATTCTCCTTATTTCTCCCATTCTTCCATCTCCCTTTACAAGAATTTCTCTCACCATTCCTTTAATCAAGCAAGAAGATTTTAAATCTTGTTGATTTCTTCCTCTAATTAAGGTAAGAATAATGTTTTCAGCAAGATTCCTTCCCATTTCTTTTTGATTGATGAAGTTCATTTGATTTTGTGAAGCATTTTGAGCCCTAACTATGGAATCCACGAATTTTGATTTGATTAGGACTAAAAAATCATTAAACTAAGCTTCTGACATCCTCTTCCATATAAGGTGAGTGGATAATTTAACTAAATCTATGTATTTTAAGATTATATAAAAATATATGTGAAATATGGGTTAATTTGTAACTTTGTTTTATTCTAATTTATTTTAATGTTATAAAAGTAATAAAAGATGGAAAGAGGTGATACAAGATGTTAGATAAGTGTATTGGTGATTATATTCAGGTTTGATGTGCATTATATGTGTTTATGAGGTGTTTTGGATCAGTTGTACAATAAAAATTTTATAGAAAATTAAGTTTTTCATGTGTGAATCAATTCATCAATTAATTTTAAAGGTCTATAGGCAAAACTAGGCTTCAGAATCGAGTGATAAATACATTTTGGGCTTCCAATGGTTGATGAATTAATTCACCAATCGATTCTAGGGGTCTAAAGGCGAAAATTAGGTTGATGAATCGATTCACCAATTGATTTATCAACTGCAGAATTTTATGCTGACTTTAAAGAGGCATTACTCCTTTGTCTTATGTTTGTTTAAACAAACCACCAATTGTTTTAAAGGTATTTGAGTCTACTTTCAAATGAAATTAGTTTCAAATTAAAATGATATATATTTTGAGATATTATTAAAATAGTAAGTAAAGGTCATAAACTCTGAAATTCAGAAAAGAGAACTTTATGTCTAATTTCAAAAAGACATAATTTTTTAAAAACTTAGTTGATTTAGGCAAATAAGTAGTCTATGGAAAAGTGATTAAACTTACTTTCATATGAAAAGAGTTTCATACATAATACATCTATAGTTTATGAGTTATTCGTAAGGCATCACTTATAGGTCAGAATTATGGTCATGATATAGTAACCTATATTCAATCTATTTTATGATTTCATACTTTATAATGGCCTAACATGGATATTTAGTCTCTTAGTAATAAAGATATAATGGTTTATGATAAAATATAGCATGAGAGCTATGATATATGTAAATATTTGTAGTCATACAAGAGTGTATGATGATACTGATAGATATTATGATATACATTAAATTGAATTGTAATTGTATTGGATAGAACTTGAGCTCTAATGTCTAAAAGTTACATTATAAAACATGCCATGAGTGGCAATACAGGTGAGAAATGTGATAGGAGTGATGTTGTGAATAGCAAATGAAAAATTCCAGGTAACATGCTTATGAAAGGTATAAGGCAGACCCTAAAGTGATAAGGATGGAAAGCTTGTAGAGGATATAAAGTTAACCTAAGAGATAAAATAAGGATAATTGTATTTTGTTCTTTACTTATTGTTTCAAATAAGTAGTGACTTGATCATAATTATCTTCGAGTGTTCGTATATGAGACATTGAAAAATAAAATGATTATATATTAATTTCATTGAACTTGGTTCCTGATTTCTAATATGTTTAATTATGATATGAATGGTTAAAGGAGGAAAATCCGATGGATAAGTTATTGTAATTTATTGTTGTATCTATAGATTATTCACTTATTGAGCCCTGAACTCACTCCTTTGTATTTTATTTCATAAACTCCCAGTTAAGCCTTCACCGTCACCTCCTCAGATGTAGAGTCCATAGAAACTTGTTAACGGTATTTTGATAGCATAGTTCATGTATATAGAATATTTTAGGCCTCTTGTTTGTCATGGAGATAGATAGGGGGAAATGTTGCACTGATTTCCCATGAAGTTAGTTAGGTTTGCTTATCCTCATTTTGGAAGGTTATAAACATACCTAACTTCTTCATCTTTTGTAAAAATCTTATTGAAAGTTCTTTTTTTTTTTTTTACCGCTAGATTCTTTATAAATACAAAGTTTTGTTATTTTGAATTAAGGTAAATAGTTAGAAATAAGCTGGTGGAAATCAGTAGAGGAGTTCTTCACTAGTCACGATCGAATTAGGGTCGTGACAATGAGACTTATGAGTCATTTGATTTGTATAGGAAATAACTTTTTATAGAAAATTAAACTTCATAAGAAATAACTTTTTACGTGAATTTCTTGAAAAATATTAAAAAATATTTGTTTGAAATATAGAAAGTGATACTTCCTAAAAAGTAACTTCCCGTGTCTTGTTTGTTTGGTTAGTTCAACTTTGAATATTTTAAAAAATATTAAAAATAACAAAACTTTGAAGGGTATTAAAATTATAGAAACCAGTTCCTCTGCTATCATTGTTATTGTCATGTATTTAAAGACATCTTTAATATAAGAATTAATAAGAAAAAAAATAGCTAAAATTGATCTCGATTAGTGAGTTCAGGTATGGATCCTAAAATGATAAAATTTTATAATAGTCATTTTTATTTTATCATTGAAATCGTTCATATTTAATTGATCTGGAAAGTTGATGTCAAGAGTGTGTGTGTTGGGATCTGCACTAAGTTTGTAAAAACTCATTCTTTTTTTCTTTTTAATATTTTTCAGGAATCTCATAATCGGACTCGTTGAGACTCATCTATTGAAGTTTACGGTAACTGGGTATTGAAATGGAGATAGATAGGGGGAAATGTTGCACTGATTTCCCATGAAGTTAGTTAGGTTTGCTTATCCTCATTTTGGAAGGTTATAAACATATCTAACTTCTTCATCTTTTGTAAAAATCTTATTGAAAGTTCTTTTTTTTTACCGCTAGATTCTTTATAAATACAAAGTTTTGTTATTTTGAATTAAGGTAATTAGTTAGGAATAGGCTGGTGAAAATCGGTAGAGGAGTTCTACACTAGTCACGATCGAATTAGGGTCATGACAATGAGACTTACGAGTCGTTTGATTTGTATAGGAAATAACTTTTTATAGAAAATTAAACTTCATAAGAAATAACTTTTTACGTGAATTTCCTGAAAAATATTAAAAATTATTTGTTTGACATATAAAAAGTGATACTTCCTAGAAAATAACTTCCCGTATCTTGTTTGTTTGGTTGATTCAACTTTGAATATTTTAAGAAATATTAATAAAATGATTACTATATTTCTAATATTATTATAATATAAAGTAATAAATTTTAATTTTTATTAATTAAATTTAATGAGAATAATTTTGTCATTGCATCTATAAGTAGCATGAAAAATAAAATTTACCTAGAAGGAAGGTAGGTAAGTAGCTTCTCATATTTTATGAGAAGTATAATTTCTCAAAAAGTTTTATTCCTCCTAATTTATGAGATAATGATCAATTAAATAATTTATCAATTTTTTACTTTTTCAATTTTTTTTTATATTATTGAGATGGATCAAATCAAAAAGTTTTGATTATTCTCTTTCACCTCGTAGAAACAGGAAAAGAAGAACCCCGTATTAGCCACATGGCCAAATCATAAGGCCCCCGCCACTTGGAAACCACGTGTTGCGAACTCAAGCAAATTTTGCAAAAGTTATTGGATAATTGCTTTGCTTTGTTTATGATTTCAAATTTTAAAATAATATAATAAAATTTAAAATTATTAAATTAAAATTATTTAATTATTTTTATTATTTAACTTTTAATATATATAATTATATAATTCTAATTTTTTTCAAATTGTCATATTATTCTAAATTTTAAAATCCTTAAGCAAATATAAAATTCACCAAACAATTTGCTCTATGTAACTTCACATTAAATATTTATATTGCAATTGATTTAAAATGTGATGGCGACTTGCTTGTTATTTTGCGAGCCACCTAATGGGCCGGGCACGTCCCTTTCGATTTCTGTATTGTGAATTCAATCACTCTCTATCTTTTCAATTGGTTCCCATTAAGAAAATTGAGATTGCATTGTGATCAGCATGACAAAAATGCCCCAATGAATCAAACAGCTGCCCCTTTGTCGATTTACTTTTAGTGAGCGAACATTCAAATTTACTTTTATATACATATACTTTTTCTCCGGTTTTGATTTACAATATATCACCGATTAACTCCATAATTATCCCCACTACATATTGAACGCAAAGGTGCTGCCATGATCATTGGCCTGAAGGTCCTCGACCGCATACCAACTTTATATTGGGACCCATTTTATTATTCATGACTAAAATTAATAAGTAAAATCCATCCAAAATTATTATAATTTTTACTGAATTAATACTTTATTGATAAATAATAGATTTTATTGCTTTATGAAGGGTGACCAAATATACGTTAAACTTTGAATGAATTTTGGCTTAATACAATTGTCAGTCTATTTTGATAAAAAAACGTATTCTATAAAAATATAATTATAAAGAATTAAAATGATAAAAAATAATTAGTATATTTAATATTAAATATAATTTTTAAGAGAAATTTATTTTTTATTATAATTTTAAGAATTAATTTTTTAATTACAAATTATAGAAGCATATAATACTTTTTTTATTTATATATGAAGAGATGATTTTTCTATAAAAACTGTTTTCGGTAGACTAAACGGAGCATAAAGCCACTTATGTTCTTCTCAAACTTACATGGGCTTTCTGTGTAAAAATTATATATTATAGACACGAAGGGAGAACTGGAACATTTATCCATAATTTTACCATGCCCAGAGAGAAATCAATAGGGAGTTACTCTAAATCAATTACTACAACTCATGCGCCTGGAAGAACAAGCCCGGATTTAAGTGTGTATATTATGCTGAAGGGTGACTTTTCAAGTTTCTCCCAGTCAAGTTTCAGTCGGTTTTTAACAATAATTGTTGGGTAATGATTATAGTACATCAACTGAATTGACGTGCTATTAAATTTTATTTAGTTATATAGTATTGTATAAAATAAATAAAATTTAATAATTTAAATTAGTAATATATTTAGTGAACCAAAAGTTTCATTAAGATAAGATTGCTTTTTTCATTAAATAGAGGGACCTTACTTGTCTGAAAAATAAAAAGAAAAAAAGAAGGACCTTATTTGCAAGATTCTGATGTTAAAAAAGGTAAACTTTTCGTTTTGGATGGGCCGAAAAAGTGAAAGAGAAAAAGTAAACGTTCAGAGTTGCAAAAGGCTCGTCAATGATTAATGTGGCACTGTGTGCTAGTAAGCGAAGGTCCCGCAGAGACTGCGCGGGTAGGTATCCCAGGAATGCTGCAAGTGTTTAATTTCTTCAATAAAAAATGATAGGGTAGGTTAGATTAAACTTTTAGATTTCATTTAATTACATTTGATATATTTTATTTTAAAAAATTATATATTTTTGTTACTATAAAAATGTAATTCCATTAATTTTTAACTAAAATATTTTTCTAATATCATCTTTTAAGGCTAGATAATTATTTTTCTATATTTTAATATAAACATATGACTAATTTTATAAAGAATTTGACTATTTAGTATGTTGAATTTTTTATTATTAAAATGTATTTTTTTAAATATTAAAGTAAATAAATTAAAATATAAATATAAATATTAATACATTAAAAATAATCTAATAATAAAAATATTCAACCTTCCACAAAGTTGAAATCCTTATAGAATTATCCTAAAAATATTGTAACATAGATATACATAAAAAAGGAGAGATCACTTTATTCTTCAAAGAAGTTGCATATTTATATGCAAAAAAAGTAAGGAAATAGCATTCCAAATTCCAATCATAAGAGAACAGAAAGGAATTGCAATTTGAAAGAATGTTTTAAAAATTAGATCGGTCATTGAATTAGAAATAAAAATAGTTTGATTGAAGTTAAATTGAGATTGAAATATAATTAAAATATGTGCTTAAAATTTTAATATATAACAATTAATTTATCACAAATTTAAGCATATGTATATAAAAAGAAAAAATATTTAAAATATTATTAAATAATTTCATATTTTTATAAGTTTATAATCCAAAATATTAAAAAATTGATATTATACTCGATTTTGTTTTGTGACTCTCATTTATGAAGATAAGATAATTTTTTTAATTACCTGAAACATTAAATTTTAAATATGTATTTACTATTAAGCAAAAATAATATTTTTTTAAATTATAATATTTTTTAAAAATAACTAATTGAACTATACAAACCATAACCGGTTATGATTTGATCAATTAAGCATCAATTCACTAACTTTTTAGTGCTTTTTTAATAGCTAATATTAAGGTTAATTGGATTGATTATATGATTAACTCATGATTTTTTTTTCAATTGAATCGATATCTCCGATTCAATTTTTTAAATATCAATCTAAAAGATTAACATCATTGTATAATGGTAGAAATGCTTTAGGATGATAGTGCATAATTTCAAATAATAAGAGATATTAATGTGAAAAAGTCAAAATAATTTATTCAAAATAATGATCTTAGATAACAAATGTTGAGAAGATAGTTAATTTTTTAGATTATGATAATACCTTGTCGTTCATTTTGGTGTAAAATAAATTATTTTATATTGATAATAAATTATATTTAAATCGTACATACTTACTCACAATTTATAAGAAGATACAAATGATTAGCGGTGCGTCGAAGAATAAATAAATCTGCACACACTTGAAAGAACCTCAAAGAACGGATGAAAAAAAGAAGAGCTAATGTAAAGGGGAAGTGAAAATGATTGGGAAGATTAGCATTTTTACACGGAAAGCACGTGAAATCATACCTTATTTGACTAACCATTTGGACTCGTGCTCTGAGAAAGCGCTACCTTGTCTTCTACTTTTTAAACCTTTTCGCATGTTTTGTTTCCCCTCCATTTCATTTATTAATAATGTTTATAATTTATTTTTGAGAAAAGTATTATCCCAATTTCAAAATTTGAAAATTTATTATATCTATATGATAAAATTAAAAAAAAGGAACCAATTTTTATTTCTATAATGAGAAATAGAGGTAAGAACAGCCTAGCGAGGGAAGAAAAGCAGCGTTTGATGGGGAAATCTTGGAACTGTCTCGAATTCTCAATTCACCGATGAAGGATGAAAATGTAATTGTGGTTATAAAACAATTCTAGATTGATAAAATAACATAATTCAAATTTGATCAAATTATTTTTGTTACTTAAAAAATACAAGTTCCTCCGAATTTTACAGGGGAAAGCGTCAACTGCAGTGCAGCCCCAACATCCAGTTAGAACTGTCAATAAGGACTCATTGCAAGTTTGAAAATTTCATAAAAAATAAAATTATTTAAATGGAGGCTCAAAACAATTTCATTTGCAGTTTATACGG
Organism: Sindora glabra; assembly: GCA_020226215.1. Taxonomy (NCBI): domain Eukaryota; kingdom Viridiplantae; phylum Streptophyta; class Magnoliopsida; order Fabales; family Fabaceae; genus Sindora; species Sindora glabra. Next base: position 73,174,488 of record CM035235.1, read on the forward strand.
ACTACAATGAATTGTTGGTGGATGGATCTACAATCTTTTATATATATATATATATATATATATATATATATATATATATATATATTTTAAATTAAATTAACATACTATATTAATTTTTACTTAATTAATACAATATCCAATCTCAAATTCAATTATTTATTTTTCAATTCAATATAATGTAAATAAATTATTTTTAATTAATAATCTTATTTTTAAATTAATAATTTCAAATCTAAGTAATTTTTTATTATAATTTATTTAGACTCAAATTGTTAACTTAAATTAAAAATATATCAAATATATAATATTTAAATTTATAATCATTATTTTAAATCTAAAAATATGTAAAAAATAAGAAAAATCCCCAAATCTAATTTATGAGTTTACAAACCATAAACTTTATAATTGGGACTTCAATTTAGATGATCCATAAATTATACAGAATCATCCAATCCGTGCGGCTGGTCTGTGAATAAATCGGAGGAAACCATTAAATAATTACATATGCAGTTGACAATTCTTTTATTTATTTTTCAATCGAACAACAACTACACATCCTCAATGAAGACTCTCAGAGCCCATAGGTCCGCGGCATCTAACTGCGAGATCGGCCTACTAAGCATTGGGCTGATTGGGCTTCAACATTTAGGCTATTATAGCACATTCGGCCCTCGCTGTGGACCACAACACTGAAACATTGTAATTTCGGCCCACTACATTTAATATTTTGCCAATTACTATCAAAAGTACTTTTATTAAATTTTGGTTGAATAAACTTTAAAAAATTGCATTTATTCTTGGCATATAGAAATTTTTAAATAATTTTATTTTTAATAAAAAATTGACAAATTCATTCTTGAAATTATAATATGCTATCAAAATAATCATTGAATAATATAATGTCACAATTTCATTTTTAAATAATATTTTTTATGTACAATTTTATCTCTTAATCATATTATTTAGAGATAAAATTATTTATACGAGAGATAAAATTATATTTATGGATTATTATTGAAGTGTAAAATTATATCTTTGTATAATTTAAGATTTATTTTTCAATGGCTCACTGTTAATTTTATCTTTTTAATAATTTAACAATAAAAAGTAGTTTTTTTAGTACAATGAAACAAAAATAAGTTTTAGAAAATATCTATGGATAAACATATCTAAACATAAATCTCATTCTTTCAAATTTTCAATTAATTTTTAACGCAGGTGCAATGTAACATAAAGAAATTATTTAATATTTATTACCTTAAAAATTAGAATTCAATTATACATGAATAATTTTATATATAAATTCAACTTTAAATTAGTTTCTTTTTATGATTTCAATAGAGACATAAAAGCATGCATCCTCAAATATTGGTGGGTTAAAATGTACTTTCTCCCTCGCAAAGTAAAGAAAATGGCCATTTAGGGTCTGATATGTTTTGTTTTTATATTTTTAAAAATTGTTTTCAAAAGTCATTTTTAAAAGCTATTTTCATGTTTTCAAAAACTATTTCTAGATTGAAGAAAAATTAAAATTAGAGGATAGTTAATGTTATAAATAAAGAAATATTTTATTTAATTATAAAATTAGCATTTAGAACAAGAAAATAAATTCAAAAAATAACTTGAAGTTATTTCTATTTTTTGTTTTTAAATTACACATTTAGAGAATAATTTTTAAAAATAAGTTGCTAAACAAGAGAGATTTAATTTTTTTTAAAAAAATAGTATCCCAACAGACCCTTGATTATGGTCCTGGACAACCGAGGGCCTCCCGTTCTACAAATTATAAGGTTTCTAAAGGCCATGTTGGCATGTTCTTTTTTTTTTTTTTGGGCGAAATGTTGGCATGTTCTAAGCAAAGGGTATAGGTCCATTTTTTTTTTAAAATTTTGCCATAACTAAAAAAAATTAATAAAATCAGGACTTTTTTATTTTTCCCAAAAAAGTTAGGATTTTTTTTGAATGAGTGGCTGAGAATGGATTGGTGCGTGGGTGATGAGAGCACCTAAGGATTTTTGATGAAATAATTGCTGCAATAATGGACTTAAAACATCATTTTAGGAGTCGACAATACATATCTAAATTAAAAAAAAAATAAACGTAAACTTTCAGCAATAATTATTGGGAGTTTTACAAAATTGATGTATGCTTCACAATTTCAGGAATCCTTTTTTGCATCCATTCTATCTCATCTATTTACGCATGAAATATAAAAGTGATATTTATTTATAATTAAACATCTCAATTTTCTTCTCGGCTAAATGCATGCATCGAATACAATTCTATCATTTAGACAATTTCTTACATAAAAAAATAGCTAATAAATTAATTCATAGTAATAAATTAGTTGACAATTGATAAATAAAAATTTTAATTAATAATTGATAAGTTAATTATTATATTAGAAATATTTAATAAAATGAACTATTAAACTAATTGAAAATGATAAAATATCATAAAAGAATATATTAATATATATAAATATATAAAATAAATTAATTCATATTTATTTATAGATCAAACTATATTAATATAATTAAAATGTTTAAAATAAGAATATAATTATCTAAAATATAATTAATTGTGTTTATAACATTATATATTGTTATTTATTATTCAAACTAAAAATATAATAACTTGAAATTAAAATTTAATTAATTATACTTATGATATTATATATTTATTTATTTGCTTATTATTTATTTAATTATAATGAATTAATAAGCATATGCAAATATTGTATAGATCAATGTTTTAAAATTCAATTTGGTTATTGACTTGATAAGACAAAAGAATCAATCAGTTAAATTAGATAATTAAATCGATTATTGTATCTTTATATGTAATAAATTATATATTACATATATGTAGATAAAAATAAATTTATTTAATTAGTAAAGTTCATACTGTATTTTTAAAATACAAATAAATATTTATCTTACTATAATTATGAGTCATATAACAGTAAAATGAATAATTAGTAAAAAAACTAACATAAAAAACCTCTCAAATTATAAGGTTATCATTTATTGGAAATTTGTATTTTAGTGGGTTATATATTATAATATAAAATAAATTTAATAATAATCCATATTATAATAAATAGATGATAAAATTATAGCCTCCAAAATGTTAAAATATAAATTAAATAAAATAATTTGAGAGGTAGTTATATTATAAAATAATTCATGATTGCTCAATAAAAAATTATTTAAAGCAATATTATTATCTATAGAGTATTTCAAGTAATATAATAGTAAATATAATTTAAAAAATTTAATTTACTTTATTTTTTACATATATATTAAACCCTTAAATCTAAGTTAAGCTTTTTGATACTAAGCCTTTGGATTGGAGCCAAAAAAAGAAGAAGAATGAATTAGGTTGTTGATTATATCTATCATGGTTGAATCAACCTAGGTTTTTGCCCAATTCAAATTTATCAATATTTTTAAATTGTTTTAACTCTTAAGTGTCGGTCTCATTAGTTTAACCAGTCGGATCGATCTAAATTTGAAAATAATAGTTTAGGTAATTAGGATATAAAATTTTATTTATTTTAATAAAAAATATTTTTTATAAAATATAGTTATAAAATATTAAAAGTATTTTATTTATTTAATATTAAATATAAAAATTTTAAAAAAGTAACTTTTTATATTTTAAAAAAGAATTTACTTTTTTCTACTATCATGCCTTTGAGTATATTTTTTTAATTATTAATATAAGTAACATATTACTCCTTCATTATTTTATATATAAATGATATTTTCCTACAAAAAATGCTTTTTGATAAAACAAATGAAACCTGAGTTGTTATTTAACTAAAAGGAAGGGTAAATTTAAAAAATATTAAAAAAGTTATTAACTTATAAGTTTTAAGTTATTCTATAAAATTTATTAAATAATTTTTTTAAATAAATTAGTATGCTAAACATCTTTAAAGATTGCTTTATAGTTTATTAATCATATTAATAAGGTATAAGTTAGCTTTTTTATTATGCCTAAAGATAAAAATATAGTAGGTTGCTTATTAGGAATTTGTGGTCTAATCTTACGGCCTAATCTAACCTAATTTTTTTTATCTAAATAAACTATATTTATTTTTTATGAGTTTGACTCGTAAGCCTATCAAATTAGTTTATTTAATAAATAATATGTTTATATATAATTTAATATGATATCATATATAATATATACATTTATAAAGCATGTTTACATATAATATTAATATAATTTTAATGCTTACAATTATAAGTATATACCTAATTTAATTGTTGATTTGTTTTTGACAATGAAGATTTTTATCTATTAATTTATTTGAATGTTTAATTATGTAAATAAGCTCTTCAATAAGTTAGCAAGCCAGACAAAATAATTTAAGGGGGTGTTTGGCAAACAGCTTTTTCATTAGCTTTTAGCTGGTTTGACCAAAATCAGCTGGTTGACTTGCCAATAAGCTGATTTTAGTGTTTGGTAATCAGCTTATTGAATCAGCTGATTGGTCCCAAAAAATTAAAAACGAAAAAGCTAAGAAAAGGAGCTTTTTCAATTAGCTTATCTGAAAAATGACCAAATTACCCTAAATAAATTTTCATAGTTTTCATTTTATCCTTTCTAAAAATTCTTAAAAAATTTAATAATTATAAAAAGTATATTAATTTAATTTTAAAAAATATTTAATATATAATAATATATTATTTATAATATATCTAATAAATTAATAATAAATTATAATAATTTTAAAATTTATTTAATAGAATAAATATATAATATTACTTATAAAAATTATTTAATTTTAAAAATATCCAATAATTTAATAATAAATTATAATAATTTTGAAAATTATTTAATAGAATAAATATATAATAAATATATTGACTAATATATAAAATTTAAAAATATTAAAATAAAAAATACTCAAATAATTCATAAAATATACTCATACCCTTATATGTCATTTTACATACAAACAGCTAATATAAACAGCTAATTTTACCAAACACTCTTATTCAAACAGCTAATATAATCAGCTAGTCAAATCAGCTAATACAATCAGCTATAAGTTAACAGCTAATCAAACCAGTTAACAGCTCCAGCTATCAGCTGTTTCCCAAACAAGGCCTAAATAAGTTAGGTCGGATTTGAATTCTGACTTTGTATAATGTCAATAATTTATAAAATAGATATAGTCTATTTAAAATGCAATTTAATCAACTAAACCTATTTCCACTCGTAGTCAAGCGAAACACACACCAACACTTTAACTTTCACGATCAAATGAAAAATAGTAGGGGTGATATTACATTTTCTTAAACGAAGTGCTTAAAGGGTATTTTCTTTCATGCTCAAAATTTGAACTTAAAATATTATGTGTGATAAGTAACTTACAATTCTTATTCTTAAAAAAATTTAAACGAAATTAATTTAGAATCAAGTTATTTATATATTTCTTTATCAAGTAAACACTTAACTCACTTAGGCAAGACGCAAGTAAGGGAGCTCACACGTGCACATTGCACAAGTAAGGCTAAGTAAGCTTATGTATTTATTTGTTTATTATTTTTAAAAATAAAAAATTTTTGTTTGACAAATTATTTTTAAAATTATTCATAAAATTCTTGTTTTAAAAATAAAAAAGAATATATTTTAAATATTTTTTGAATTTTTTTTTGTAATGACAATTTTGTAATTAAATAAAATTTTTATTTATTTATTTTACCAAAAATCATCTATTCATTGTTTACCTTATATTTAAAAATAATTTTTAAGAATAATTGAAAAATAAAAAATAAAAACATATCTAAATACATTTTATATTATTTTTTCTCCATACTTTTGTTCTTGTTTATTTTAGGAGGTTTGAAAAAACATTTGTTCTCTTGGTAAAACTGGAAAGGAAAGAAGGAAATTCCTTAAAATATTACTTTTTTCATGCATTAATATAAGTACATAAAATAGAATTCATATATTAAAACGGTAAAATAAAGCAACTTAATCGAACATTTTCCCTTTTTTCACACAGAGTAAAGCTTTTTCATTCCCCCCCCCCCCCCATCGTTTTCAGTTTTACCTTTCGAGTAGAAGCAGTTCAGCCCACCAAATTCGAAGCAAACGAGGAAAGAAGACAGCAAATCAAGGGCCTCGCTGTAGCTATTTCCAGAATTTTCTTACAACTCAGCTTCAAGCCTTCAATTATTTATTATCTAATTAAATAACGGCAAAACGTTAATTCCTTTTGCAAAATTTGCCCAACCATTGGTTCTCGCCCTTTCCAACATTTGCCCATACAAGACATCATAATTACATATCCAACCCGCCATTGGATATTTCCTCCCCCAGTTCCTTTTGCATCCAATTTCTGCTGACTCTGGGCTTCGTTATTTTCTCGATCCCCGTTCCTTTCTCTATCTATTCTGCTCGGAACCTTCTCCTTCTCGCTTATATTTTTCCGAGAAAATGAGAGAAATTCTTCACATTCAAGGTGGCCAGTGCGGGAACCAAATCGGTGCCAAATTCTGGGAGGTCATTTGCGATGAGCATGGCATTGACCATACTGGTAAATACAGCGGTGATTCTGATCTTCAGCTTGAGCGCATCAATGTCTATTACAACGAGGCCAGTGGTGGAAGATACGTCCCTCGTGCCGTCCTCATGGATCTGGAGCCCGGTACTATGGATTCCGTTAGATCTGGCCCGTTCGGACAGATCTTTCGTCCTGATAACTTCGTTTTCGGGCAATCCGGTGCCGGAAACAACTGGGCGAAGGGTCACTACACTGAGGGAGCTGAGCTCATTGATTCGGTATTGGATGTTGTGAGGAAGGAGGCGGAGAATTGTGATTGTTTGCAGGGTAATAAGAATTGCTCATCTGTTTAACTCGAGTTCATATTCTCTTCATTTATGTTTCCTTTGAAATGTTTAGTATGGTATGATTGTGTTAGAATTGGATTGTTTATCAGTCTAACGCTAAGTGTTGCTAGTTGGATTTGTTGTGTTGATAAGTATTCGTAGCTTGCCTTCTGTAAAATTTTTTTGGGGGGTGAATATGTTATTTTGTTATTAAGGAAAACGTTCTTATACTCTTCCTTTATTTAGTTTCCTGAGATTAATTTTTGTGTTCTGAATGTATTATCTGTTCAACCCAAAATTTGTGTGTTTTTATTGGGAAATTGATAAGCGTATTGCAATGATTGTTTTCTGAAGCTATTCTCTATTTTCTAATTTTTTTTTTTTCAATTCGTTGGGGTTAATATGTTTTGCTCAAGGTAGACTATTGTCTTTATTTCCTCCTATCTAATTTTGATTATCTTTTGTGGGCATTCATTGTGCTCACTATATTGATGATTTGTTGCATTTTCATATCAACTATATTGCTGATGGTAGAAATATTGGCAGAGTATTGGTTATCCATCTTCTTTTATTGTTTGTTTGTGCTGCCAAAGTATGAGACATGGGGTACAACAGCTGTTTATGATTATGTTCTGATCTTTCCTATTTTACCAAAAACTTGTCTTATGTAGTTATCGTGTTTGTTCTGGTTCAATATAATATACTGTCCAAATAGCTTTCGTTATGTTGAAAATGCTAATATCTTTGTTTTTAAACATGTTTTATTTGATAAGCTGCATATAGTGTCATTCTTCCTTTTTAGCTGTTTTATGATGGGTTATTGTATGCTATGTGATATTTGGGGGAATCAGATGTGTACATGTGTCTGGTGTGAATTGACTTTTTGGTGATTTTCATGTCTACTTTTTTAAATTTGATAGTCACCCAATTGACTGTCATCAAATCATCATCCTGCATTCCTCTTACATGGTTTGTACAAGAGTATGTCCTTAGTTGTTGTCTGGTTTATTGATTATCCTGTAAAGAGTATAACTTCTATCTGGACCTGCGTGTGGTAGTTGCCTGGCTTATTGATTATCTTGTACAGAGTGTAACTTCTATCTGGATCTGCGTGTGGTAGCTGTTTGGAGCTATGAATGCCAATTATTTAATTGTTAACTTCAGAGTTTGTGGATTTGCATTTCTTACAAGCATAGGAAGTTCTTTTAGGTCCTTAACCTCAAGTCAAATAGAAATTATTATACATATCTGAAAGATTCGTTGTGAGCATTTGATCATTGATCTCAATATGATGCGAACAGGATTTCAAGTCTGCCACTCTTTGGGAGGAGGCACTGGCTCAGGCATGGGAACACTTCTCATTTCAAAGATCCGGGAAGAGTATCCAGATAGAATGATGTTGACATTTTCTGTCTTTCCTTCCCCTAAGGTATCTGACACAGTTGTAGAACCATACAATGCCACACTTTCTGTGCATCAGCTTGTTGAAAATGCTGATGAATGTATGGTCTTGGACAACGAGGCTCTCTACGACATCTGCTTCCGTACTTTGAAGCTTGCCACACCAACATGTAAGCTTCATATTCTTCTCTTTTATAACTAATAAAATAGAACTAGTGCAGATTATAAGTTCTATTGGTGCAAATGTAGTTGTTTATCTAACCCAGATGATTTGGCAAATAATATTACATAGTAGGGGCATACCTTTGAATTCACTATCTGATGAGGATTAAATGTCATTATATTGTTTCTAGAAACTTAGTGGCTTCAGTTCTTTTGTCTCACTCAAAGCTGTGGTTATGGTTGTTGAACTTTCTTAATCATTTGGTTAATAGTCTGCATCTCTAAGTGGACTGCATTAAGAGTTTGTTCTCATTTTTCGTAGTATGGGAAGATCTTAACATTTCCCCCCCTTTTTTTTAACAGTTGGTGACCTTAACCACCTCATTTCTGCTACCATGAGCGGAGTTACTTGTTGTTTACGTTTCCCTGGGCAGCTCAACTCTGATCTGAGAAAGCTTGCTGTCAATCTTATCCCATTCCCCCGTCTCCATTTCTTTATGGTTGGCTTTGCACCCTTAACGTCAAGAGGTTCTCAGCAGTACCGTGCCTTGACTGTGCCTGAATTGACACAGCAGATGTGGGATGCAAAGAACATGATGTGTGCCGCAGATCCACGCCATGGTCGTTATTTGACTGCATCAGCCATGTTTCGTGGTAAGATGAGCACCAAGGAGGTAGACGAACAGATGATCAATGTACAAAACAAGAACTCATCTTACTTTGTGGAATGGATACCTAACAATGTCAAGTCCAGCGTTTGTGATATCCCACCCAAGGGTCTTAAGATGGCATCCACTTTTATTGGTAATTCAACATCAATTCAAGAGATGTTTAGGAGAGTTAGCGAGCAGTTCACTGCTATGTTCAGGCGCAAGGCTTTCTTGCATTGGTACACTGGTGAGGGAATGGACGAAATGGAGTTCACAGAAGCTGAGAGTAACATGAATGATCTGGTGGCTGAGTACCAGCAATACCAGGATGCTACTGTTGATGAGGAAGAGTATGAGGAGGAAGAAGAAGAAGAGGTTGCTGCCTGAGTTGTCTCTGCGATTTCTCAAGATTTCCCGATATTTGAATCTGTTGGCTTTGAGCGAGTGATGAAGTTATAGATTGTGCAGACAAAATTAGCTCGACTTGTTAATGTTCTGTTTATGTGTTCTTGGTCTTTGTATAATCGGGGGATTTTTGTTGTTGACAACGTTTCTGGTTTTCATATTGAATTTTGAATGTTTGCCTAAGGTAGATGCTTACGTCGAAATTGTCATAGGGGATTTTGTTTTTCTTTTTGTTGATGATATGTTTAATTATAGTTGGCTATGAGTTGATCAACTCCAGAAGGCATTCCTTTTCACCGGTACAAGTATCATAACGCAATTGAGCAAAGTATGTAGATTGAATTTTATTTTATCTTCTAACCGCACGAAGATACTAGCGGCTTCGTGCTTGGAATTCTGAGTGGTCCTCCTTCATGGAGACTATATTCTAAGCATATTCTCATGCCAATGGTTTTTTTTTTTTTTTTTTTGTTTTGTTTTTGGGTAAATGCGGAAATATATTACCCAAAGAAAGGATCACACCAGTTTGAGGATATATACATACCTAATATCATAATCTAACAAGACAGACAGTTCCGTAGGGGGAGTCACTAGTACATTTATCCTATTACTTTTAGTTACAGCATTTTTTGCCACAAAATCGGCAATCATATTAGCATTTTTATAAATATGCTTCACCCTTGGATGGTCCAATTGTTAAAGTAAGTTCCTGCATTCCTCAATAATGTTGCTGGCAACAAAAAGGGTGTTAGAATTGATATTAGCAGCAGTAAAAATAACAAACAATGCATCTGATTCAACTAAAATTGGAGTAAGGCCTTGACTTTTGGCAAGATATAGTCTATCATGTAAGCCCATCACTTATGGCAACAAATTTAGAGCATGTTCCAATGCCTCGTGAACAATCCACAATTCACTTACCATTCTAATTTCTAATTATTGCAGTACAACCAGCCTGATTAAGATTATGTTTAGATGCATCATCTATGCTTAATTTATAGAATCCCATTGGTGAGGCTTTTTATCTAATATTCATCACTTGTTTATTAAGTGATTGTGTAGGTGCTACCATGATAGTCCAAAATTCAAAAGCTTCATTTAAAGTAATAGCTTTAATATTGTTGCTGCTCAGGCTACAATTAAAAGCTTATTTGTTTCGAAAAGCTAGATATTCCAAATTGCAAAAGCAAAAATAGTTTGCTAGGGGACGGAACTATTACAACTTAATTCTTTAGTAGTGAGATTGTTATGGAGTCATACTAAGAAGTTAAGGTGAAAAGTGTCATGCCAAGAAGGTGGAACTGACATAGAGGGCTAGAATGACAATGCAAAAAGGCATTCTTTAAAAAGAGAAGCTATATTATCTATTCTTCTATCACAAAAAATACAAACAAATAAAATGTTCATATCTCTAATAATTAGTAGTTCCTGAGTGGGAAGTTTGCCCTAAACAATTAACTAGATAAAAAACTACATCTTTGGGTAGGTATTCACTTTCCATATCCAATTAAAAGCTTGGCTAGCATTTTGAAAAGATGGTTTTTTTACAAATAGATATGTACTCTTAACAATACAAAGACCGGACTTTGATAAACCCCAAACTATCTTTAACATATTAGAAACATAAAAAAGAGTTCCAAAAATTGTAGCTTTCAAGGCAAATGGTAATTCCATAGTCAAATTCTGGAGATCCAAAAATCCATTACTAATGAAATCTTTAACATATTTATATTTAGAAGAGTTGGGGAAAGGGCTAGCAATTAAATTTCTTAAATTTCCTTTATTAAGCCACTTATTAGACCAAAATTTGGTTTTCTCACCATTCCTTATGATCCATTTAAGCCTATGAAATAATGTCTCCTTAGTAGATTTTAATACCTTCCAATTATGAGAACTATTCCTATTAGATGATTAGTTGCCCTTGTAAATTAACTGTTGAATATCTAGTTCTAAGAACTTGAACCTATAATTGGTTATCATTTTGAATGAAGGACCAAGCTAATTTAGTTAAGTAGGTCAAATTCATTATGGAAGGATCTTTTATACCTAGGCCTCCAGCAAATTTTAACAAAGTAACATTATTCTAATCGACTAATGACAACTTTCTTAACTCATGATAGCTTCCCCACAAAAAATTCCTAATGACTCTAGCTAATTGAGAGTGGATTGAAATAATTTTTTTTATACAACTCATGTAATAGATAGGAAGAATTAATAGGGTAGAGTTGATAAGAATAATCCTTCCAACAGTAGATAAATATTTTGATTTTCAACAATCAATCCTTTCTCCAAGTCTATTCACTAGAAAAGAAAAATCTGAAGCCTTGTAGATCCCTTTAATTTCTATACCTAAATATTTTCCTAAGCTACCTTAATGGTAAATTCCCAAAACTTGACTTAAATGATCTCTCAGGGACAAATTAGTATTCTTAGAGAAATAAACTTTGGATTTAATTCTATCAACTCTTAGTTCAGAGACTGAGGTAAAATCTTGTAAGACATGATTAATAGTTTGACAGTTCTTAAGATCTACTTGAGCACAAAGAAAAACATCATCAATATAAAATAGATGAGAAAATCTAATACCATGTTTACTTGATTTAATTGGAGTCCATAGCTTTTGGTGATAGAGTTTGTTCAATTAACACATGAAAGTATTCCATGTAAAGGATAAAAAGGTAGGGGGACAAGGGATTACCTTGTCTAAGATCCCTGTAAGGAAACATGGGAATTAATTTTCCACCACTAAACAAAATTTGATATGATACACCACACACAAAATTCACAATTAGTTTAATAAGGTTATTAGCGAATTGGAAATAGATCAAAACCTCCTTAATAAAACTTCACTCTAAGGAATCATAAGTTTTTTCCATATCTAACTTCAAAATCATATGCCTATACCTAGCTTTAGATCTATCAATAGTATAGATCAGTTCTCTTAAAATAAGAATATTATCAGCAGGTTTTCGAGAGGCTACAAAAGCTAACTAAAAAGGGGAGACCAAAAGATAAAGAAAAGGTTTGATTCTCTTAACAATAATTTTTAAGATAATTTTTAAAACTATATTGTAAAAACTTATCAATTTAAAACCATTAAGAGTTTCATATGAGTTACCTTTAGGAATTAAAACAATTAGAGTGGAATTAATCCACTCAAGCACATGAAAAGATGAGAACACTTGTTGAATACAATCTATTAGGAAAAATTTGATAGAAGGCTAAAATATTTGAAAAAATTTAGGGTGAAAACCATTAGGGCCAAGGGTTTTATTAGCCTTCTAATTTTTTAGGATAGACCCAAATTCCTTTTCATTTGGGATCAAAATTAAAGACTTTGAATAAGGAAGATCCACACTCTTTGTCCAATTAAAAGGCTTATGACCAAAAAGACTAGACTAACTATGAGAAGTTTGAAATCTATTATAAAAAGTGTTAAAGATGTAATGTTGTATTTCAATAGGATTATACATCTAATTACCCACTTCATTTTTTAAAGCTTTAATCCTATTTTTTCTTTGTTTTATGATGGTGGATAGATGATAGGTATGTGTGTTCCTATCTCTATTAGCTATCCAATCTATTTTAGACTTCAAAACCCATAATTGTTCTTCTTGCCTAAGAATATTCAAAAGATCATTTTGGAGAGATTTATTTAGTCTTTGTAAGGCTTCTGATTTGTAAAGAGGTAAAATATTTTGCACACCTTTAAGCTTAGCCAAAAATCTTTTTTTTAGCAAAAATATGAATATTCCACATTTGATATAAATGGTAAAACTATTAATAACATGAAAAAGGGATAGATTCCTAAACCAACAATTTGAGACTTCTGAGAAAAGTCTAAGTGAGTTAACCAACAAGTTTAAAAAAAAGTTTATTTAAATTGGTGTGCAGGGCGCAATTTAGCTTTACTAAAATAAGGTAATGGTCAAAGAGAATGCGGGGCAAATGAAACACCTTAGCTTCAGGATATTGCAATTTCTAGGCATCATTACAAAAAATGCAATCAAGTTTTTCCATAATTAAATGTTTTCTTTTCCTAAAGTTAGTCTAGGTGAAAGTAAGCCTCAAATCCTATATCAATTAAATTGCAATAATTCATATAAACATTAAATAAGTTAATTCTATGTAAATTAATAAGAGCTCCCTCCAATTTTTTAAATTGAGAGGAGACTTCACTAAAATCTCCTAATATGAGTCATGGCAATGAATGATTAATCGCTATTACTCTAAGATTACTCCATAAATTTTTTTGATTATTTAATTTGGGGCTAGCATAAACACAATTTATAAGCTAGCGAGGTGAATTATGGGTTACCTTGACAATTTCATGAATATCCTATTTCAAATTATTGACTATATCAACTTGAATGTCTCCTAGTTAATAGGGCAAAGAAGCTGCTAGTTCCTTAACCCTTTCACCATCTAGACAAGTCTCAGTTAGAGTAAGAAGCTTGATGTTTTCACGATCTAATAGTTCAGCAAGCAGATTTTGAAATCTAGATATTGAACTCCTCATCATTTCAAACCAAGATGCTAAAGTTAGATGTTGCTATTATTGCTTGTGAGTTAGTAGAAAAAATACGAGTAGAGTGGCGAGGTAAACCCTCAAGTTGAAGGGTTACTTGAACTAATATTCTCTTGAATAGTTCCTAGTCTTGCATGATAGAGTTGATCACTTTAATCTGACATTGGGGTATTTGATTGTCGATTACAATGAATTGAAGCTCCATCTTCCCTCCCCTGTAGGTTAGAGTGATGTTATTCAAACCCAATACTACTCACTTCATTTGCATAAAATCTTGCTAGGTTTGCTGACCTGCTGCATGAAATAGATTGAAGGGGAATTGAAGTAAGGGTGGTTCGTTAGGCTTGGGTATCATTTGATTTTTGGCCAACTTTGATTTGGACCATACAATAGCTTTGACCAACTTGATCCCTTTCCAATGCTACCCAAACAGTTCAAATCTAATTCCCCCTGAGGAAGAGATAGCCAGCAAGTTGATACCCCCCACAATAATTCATATGGATGACACTCCCAACTAGAGAGCCCTGGGAATTCTATACAAGTTAATGTTTAAATATTCTCATGCCAATATTTAAACATTAACTTGTACATTTAAATAAACGTGAATAAGTAGCAATTGGGTTCAATCGTAATAGTGTCCACAGTAGCATATTTAATGATTTCATGAACTCAAATGAGTGTAAGTGGAAATTGCACGTATTAGGTCAACAACGAAAGTAAGTTCTAATAAAATTGAGCAAAATGAAATCCGCTTTACTTGTTGGAGAACAGAGGTAAGTATTGCTGGGGAGAATTTCAACTCCATTTGCATTATTGCTCGCACGGAACATGCATAGCGCTTGGTTATGAAATTACGTACGATGAATTGATTCATAAATCTATTTGTTGAAAAAGTATTGAACTACTTGAACTAACATTTAATGTATAAAAGGCAGTAGTAACTTGAGTAAGAATACATTCCAGTGATTTAGAAAGGTTCGACTTTAAATAGCCGACAACTTAAAATACCCTTTTATTTTTTAACCTTCACTTAGTTCAGACAGGTCTCTCTCTATATATGGCTAAAAAGGCAAAGCGTACGTTAATATAAAATTGATTTGGAAATTTTAAAGTGCAGAGATGTAATTTAAAACCAGGTTAAATTACAATAAACAAAAAATGCAGTTTATTTATTTGTTGTCTACTTCATTATAGTTTGAAGTGTAAAAATTGATTCATCTCTGATTTCCTCCTTTATATCATGGTGAAAATTTGTCCTTCAAGAATCAATACGTCGTGTACCTCACTATTCTTCTGTCAAAAATTTTTTTTTTTTATGAGTTTTTCCATGTGATGTCATTTAGTCCTCCAAATTAAGGAGCTGAAATTGGGTGAATGAGAGGTTTAATGGCATATTTTTAAAATCTCGGCTTTGACTCATATCTTCATATTCTTCCAGTATGTTTGATTGGATAGAATAGGAATGAAAATAGATATCCTCACTTTATGGATATTCTCACAGTACATTTTATTGGATAGAATAGAAATGAAAATAGAAAAAGAAATGAGAATAGAATATAATAAAATAACCATTTCATAATTATATTTAGTTTGGTATGGAATGGAATATATTTTATTCCATTTTATTTTTATGTTTGATATAACAAAACATAGAATGCCATCAATAGGTAGTTAAAGATAATAATATTCTTATTACAAAAGATAATAAATGTTTTATTATATAATTTAATATTATTAAAATATATGATATAATTAATGACAACAATTGTCAATTTAAATTTTATCATTAAAATTATAATTAAACAAAAAAATTTCTATAATAAAAACAAAAAATTTCTAATTTGTTAAAATTTTATATTAAATATTTTTGTAAAGAATACAAAAATATCATATTTTAAATTTTATTATTAAAATATAATTATTAAAATATTTTAATAGAAAATATTTAAAAATTAATATTTTTATCCTATATTAACAAATAGTAAAGTTGAAATATATAAAAAATGTAAGAGATATGAATATAAAAAAGTCAATTCGCATTTTATTATTTAATGGAATGATTACTTCTTAGGAAATGGACATTCTTATTTCATAGTATATACTCATAGTATATACCAAAAAATCTTTTGATCATTTCCATTCAACTAAACACATTCTTATAGTTTAGTCATGGAGTCAACCTCACTGCAACATGACTGACTTAATTTTATGATTTTAATTGAAAAAGAATAAAGACCTTATGATAGAAATGTGTAATTCTTTTGAAGAAAAAGTTACTCAAATATATATTAATGAAGCAAGCTAGAAATAGATCAATTTATCAAATTCAAAAAATATAAATCATTGGTGAAAACTTAAATATTATCGTACCTAGTTAAACCATATTTTCTTTTTCATTGCTATAGAATCGTTGATGGACATTAATTATTTAAAATCTTACATGTTAGTTTTTAGCTGACATTTTATTTAACTTTATTGTATATTAGGTTTGATATCAATTATATAATTAATTTGGAAAAAAGGTTATAATATTGGTTTTTTTGCTAAAACAAATAATATACTTTCTTTTAAAAATAGTTTTATTTTTTATATTTTATGTTGACTTTTTACTAAATATTGACATGAAATATTTATAGAATATATTTTTTGACATTAGTTTTTGGCTTACTCAGAAGAATATTTATAGTAAAAATTGAATAAGCCTAGTATTCCACTAAAAATGTTTAGTTTGAGTTAAAACAAATAATGTCAATTTTTTTCTAAGATAAATAACATATTTTTTAGAAATATTTTTATTTCTTATATTTTATGTTGACTTTTTACTCAACACTAACATGAAATATTTATACAATATGTTTTTTGACATCGATTTTTGGCTTACTTAGAAGACTATTTATAATAAAAACTGAATAAACCTAATATTCTACTAAAAATGTTTGTTTTGAGTTAAAACAAATAATTTCAATTTTTTTGATTAAATAAATAATGTATTTTTCTAAAAATATTTTAATTTTTATATATTATGTTGACTTTTTACAAAATATTGACATGAAATAATTATAGAATATATTTTTTGATGTTGCTTTTTGGCTTACTTAGAAGAATATTTATAATAAAAATTGAATAAACTTAATATTCCACTAAAAATGTTTATTTTGAGTTAAAATAAATAATGTATTTTTTAAATATTTTTATTTTTTATATTTTATGTTGACTTTTTACTAAATATTGACTTGAAATATTTATAAAATATGTTTTCTGATGTTGATTTTAGCTTACCTAGAAAAATATTTATAAAAAATTGAATAAAACTAGTACTCTACTAAAATGTTTATTTTAAGTTAAAAATTTTGAAAGACCAAAACTTTAAGCTCGATTAGTTATTTGGAGTGAATTTTATATTGATTTTATATAATTTTCTAAGATTAATCTATTCATAAAACAATGAAGCCCTCTTGAAATTGTGAAAATAATCATTTTTATGAACATTTTTTTTCACTTTTTCTCAAATTTTCATCATTATGCAACTAATTTTGCACCCCCTTAAAATAAATAGATAATAAGTATATAAAACTTAGATATAGTCTCAGAAGTTATATAAAAGAGATATAAATAAAAAATTCTTAAAAAATATACACAAAAAATTAGAGAAATGGAAGAAGTAAAGATATGAGAAATAAAAGTAAGAAAAGCCTTTAGGGTGACTTCAAACTTTGCTGCAATATTTTATTAAACCCGTAACAAATATTTAAAACTTAGATACAACATCAGAAGTTATAAAAATGAAACAAAACAAAAATTCTTTAAAAAATCTATGTAAAAAATTGAAAAAATAGAAGAGGTAATGATTTGAAAATAAAAGTAAAAAAGATATATTTTATGCTTTGAATAGAATATGGTATATGCTTAATGCTTAATATTAGTTGCAAGAATATTGATAACTTATTGGATGTGCTAGAGGACAAAGTGATATTTAAGATTTTGTAAAGGGAGTTAAACGGAGATAAAGATGGAGTTTGGGTAGAAAGAGAGGGAGAGTGATAATAAGAAAAAATATATATTGACCTTTATTTATAGTGCAAAAATATTACTGCTTTCATGGCTTTAAACATTGTTTTTTTAGGAACATAATCAATGTCTAAAGTCTAGTGAAAAAAAAGCATGCCCGTTATTAATATAAAACCAACATCCTATGTATCATCATTTTCTATGTAGTTGGAAATTGTCATATCAGTAGTTGTCAACTAAGTATAAAATTGATGTGTTTACTCTTTACATTTTCCAACCAATTATTTGAAATACTTTTAAACGATAGTTATATACAAAATTGATGTCTTAAGTTTTCATAATTTTCTAGTAATCTCACAAATGTCATCACTTGAGACATTAATTTATTTCAAAATTGATATATTAAAGTTTCACATTTTTTTACTAGATTTTTGCGACATCTTTAGATATTGATTAATTTTAAAACTAACATCTTATGTTTTTTTGTTTGCTTTCCTATCAAGATTTAAATGTCATATATTTTAATGTCGGTTAAGTAAAAAAATTAATGTTTTAAGTTTCTCAACAATTTCAAATATATTATCACATCCAAAATAAATCTTGATTAATTGTAAAAGCAATATCTTAAATTTTATTTTTTTAATAACCTTTCGTGGCGTTTAGTTCGCGGGATTTTACATTCCCAAGAAAGTGTATATTCCTGGGAATGTGATTCCTGAAAATTTAATTAACAGAAATGTAATATTTCTATATTTAGTTCACTATAAATTTTCTTTGGAATGTTTTAATATTATATTCCCATTCTATGAGAATTTGAGATACCTACCTCTCCCCATGGGAATATTTTGGGGGAATGTTGGGTTAAAAAGATTCCTGGGAATGTAACATTCCCGGACATTTTTTTTTTTTCAAAACTTGAACCAAACATGGAAATGTGATATTCCCTTAAAATATTCTCCGGAATGTTAAAAACATTATGTGAACTAAACGCCACCTAAATATCATATCTTTTAATATCAATTAAGGAAAAAAATCAATATAGTAAATTTCTTATTTTCTTAATACCTAACACTATGATGTCGGTTAAGTAAAAAATTAATGTTTTAAATTTTTTAATAATTTTAAAAATATTATTATATCTAATAAATGTTGACTATATTTCTAACCTATCATTTAATTTTTTTAAATAATTTAAAAAATGATACTGTATCAAAATAGATATTAATATTAACTTTGAAGGATGTCTATCAATTGATGTATATTTACAACTTTGTGATAATGTTTCCATATAATAAACAATAGGGTAATTTAATCAGTTTTAAAACATACCGGAGGGAGAAGGGGTGGTCTCCAGGTACGACTTTTTATTAGTCATGTAATCCACATGAATGCAGACACTAGCTCCAATCCATAATCCATAATAGATGCATCTGCCATCCAATTCAAATCCCAACTGCACTTGTTTTATTTTTCATTCTTATTTCTTATTCCCTCTCTTTGCCAAATGAAAAGTTGAACAATTCAAACTAATTAATAAAAGAAGATGGAAAGTGAAATTCTAACGCGCTATCAGGAAAGAGATTAACTTAAGGGCGCCTAAGAGATTCTATTTTTTTTAAGGGATCCTTTTAACTTTGTGAATATCTCTCTTGTTCTAATAGAGTGAAAAACTTCGCATACTCGTAATATATATTGAAAACTTCCAAATAGAGTATACAAACTGTCATTTAAAACGTGCATGTCGACATGATTTAGATAAGTTATACTATAAATGATAAATCATATTGTGCTTTGTGCAGTTGGATAATAATGTGAAATAAAGTAGAGCTAATATATTATAATTGTAAGAAGATTCCTACTTATTGGCAAATAAGCCAATGGTTTTGGCCGGCTATATATATTCCCTGTAGAACCAAATGTCAGCAAGAGGAAGCCACATAAGTTATTCATAGGAGATTTAAAATATAACCATTTCAGTGTTTAATTAGGACGGCAGATTCCATATAAATAGGGTTAATGCCATGCAATTCACCATATCTATCACCGATCACACAACTACTTCATACATACAGAAATAGAAATCTCTTTTGCTTTTTAATCATATCTTTCATAAAAATGGCGAATCCTTTGTTGCTGTTTGGGCAGTTGGTGCTCTCATTTTCAGTTGCTATGGCAGCTGATCCCAGTGCTCTTCAGGATTTCTGCGTGGCAGACTCCAATGCTAAAGGTATAAGCACGTGTAGATCACATATAAGTTGACTTATGATCACTGCTTTGTCATTGTTTCTTTTGCCCAAAAACATTCGTTTGCGTGCTAATTAAGAAAAATAGTTCTGCTCTCTATTCTGTTGAAGATGTGACCCTCGTTGGAAAATGTAGGGTGTGTTTGAATTTGTTTTTATTTTAGTGTTTTTGAAAACTATTTTCAAAAACTATTTTTAAAAGTTATTTTTTTTGTTTTTAAAAACTGTTTTTGAATTAAAGAAAAACTAAGATTAGAGAGTGATTAATATTACAAATAAAATTTTTTTTCATTTAATTATAAAATTGAAATTCAGAATAAAAAATAAGTTTAAAAATAATTAAAAATTATTTTTATTTTTTTGTTTTTAAGTTATATATTTAGAAAATAATTTTTAAAAACAGATTCTAAAAATAATTTGCCAAACAGGTTTTTCTATTTTTAAAAATAAAAAAAATAAAAAACTGTAATAGAAAACAAACAGACCCGTATTCACTCTAAAATAGTAGATTTTAAATCAAATTAATACTTAAAATTGATTGATCATCCTAAATTTTGAAAGAATCATCCTTAGTCCAAAAATCTTTTTATTGAGGCATCCACTGTCACAAGCACCTAAATAGAAAAAGAGGAATGACAGAAAGAGTATTTATTCAACATTACCATTGATAACTCATATTACATTTAATATTTATGTAATTGCAAAAGGAAAAAAAAAAATCAGATAATTGCTTCATGATATCTCTTACACTCTTTGCCTTTTTTTCTTCTCCTGCCCAACATAACACTACGCTGTTTATGTGAACGGCAGTGTTAGTGAACAGCTTGGGATGCAAGGACCCTAAACTTGTCAATGCAAGTGACTTCTTTTTCAGTGGACTTCACATAGCAGGCAACACATCAAATGCAGCTGGTTCCAAAGTAACACCAGTTTTTGCAACTCAGGTGCCAGGATTAAACACACTTGGCATCTCCATGGCTCGCATTGACTACGCCCCGGCAGGCCTCAACCCTCCTCACACTCACCCTCGAGCCACTGAGATCCTAACCGTAATTAAAGGAAGCCTGGAAGTTGGATTCATCACTTCCAACCCCGACAACGGTCTCATTTCGACAGTGCTGCAAAAGGGTGATGTGTTTGTGTTTCCGGTTGGATTGGTTCATTTTCAGAGAAATGTTGGTTATGGCAGTGCTGTTGCTATTGCTGCTCTTAGCAGTCAGAATCCAGGAGTTATAACTATTGCTAATGCTGTTTTTGGATCTAAACTAGCAATTTCGCCTGATTTTCTTGCTAAGGCTTTCCAGGTGGACAAGAAAGTTGTTTATGACCTGCAGACCAAATTCTAGACAACCAAATGAAAAGCTACTGGCCGTTGAGATGTACTAATAATACGTATTTGTCATATATATGCCTCTGGTTATGAAATTACATACAATTAATTGATTCATGAATCGAATTGTATATTTAGATTGCTAAAAATGTATTTAGGTACTGTAATTTACGTATGAAAGCCAGTTGTAGCTTGTATAAATAAATATTACATTCCAGTGATTTCAAAGGTTTGACTTTAAATAACTGCCAACTTAAAATACATTTTTTTTCCACTCAGTTCAAGCCAGCCGCTAAATATGGCTAAAAGCAAAGAGTATGTAAATCTAACATTGATTCGAAAGTTTTAAAATCTAGAGATGTAATTTAATAAAAATTATGTTAAATTACAACAAGAAACAAAAAACAATTTACTTGTTTGTTACCTACATATAGTTAAAGTATTGAAATTAACAACAAAAAATGAAGAAGAGAAAACCTAACTTAGTTTAACTTGGGTGCTCTCCGAAATCTTAAGGTGGGCTGTGTCCGAAGGGTATGAATATTCAAGAGAGAATTCAAAACTTACTTGATTAAAAATGATAAGTACAAAAAGTGATATTTCTAGGTATAAAGGGATAATTGTAGAGACCATTCTAGACTATTCTTAATTAATCATTCTGACAAAGAGAAACTTTCAGAAGGACTTTTGGACTTGTTAACTTACGAATTATTGATAGTGAATTTTGGACTTTACTTAAAAATTCAAGGGACATGATTTAGAAATCTCAAATTATTTATTATTTCAACAAGCTGATATTTAGAAATCTTCTAGATAATAATAAAGTTGCACTAGAGTTATTCAAAAATATATCCAGGGGAATTAAAGATAAATTCTATGATATTTAAAGAATTTTTAAAATTTAGGATGATGTGACAATTTCAAAAATGATTGAAATTATTTAATTATATTTATTAAAAAATAAATAATTATAATTAAATAATTTTATAACTTATTATATCATGTTAAATTTTAAAACTTTAAGGGCTATAGCAAATCCCAATTGTTACCCGTCTAAGAAGTTTGTCAAACCATAGCAAGGAATATGTCATGTACGGAATTATGGACCTTGAACTAACATTTTTTAAAGTTAAACATTTTTAAGGGGATCAAATGACTTAAAAAGGAAAATTCACAAAATTATATGATACTATTGTAGGGTTTTAAAAGTTTTCCCCCGCCCCCCGGAATGGCTTCAGGGTCTGAACCACTAATCTATTTTGCTGTAACAGAGTTTCTTTATGATATTAAACTGTTACCAGCTGGCGAGTTTTCTTTGGATACAGGTTTGTGGAATTGGAATATGTTTGAGCGCCTTTTTTCAGTACGAGCCTAAGTTAAAATAGTTAGCATTTATCCTCCAACTTCGTTGCATGGCAAGACCGGCCTATCTAGACTATATCATCAGATGGAAGCTTTAGTTTGAAATCTGCGTATTATCTCCTTCAATATCAACCGAGAATAATTTTGCAACCCGATGCAAACTGATATAGAAGTGGAAAAGGCCAGAAATTATAGAGCTTTTCTTCTGACTTCTCAAGAGTCGAGATCTCTTTACTAATGTTGGAAGCGTTTTATCACATTTAGTGAATAATGATATATGTTTTTGTTGTCAGAATGGAAGGGAGGATTGTCTTCATGCCATACGTAATTGTAGGAAAGTGCAACATATATAGATTCGGCTAGTAAGTCGTCCTTTTGGAAAAATTTTGTTTAATATTTCATTGATATGATTGGTTAAAATGGAATTTATTTTCTCAATTAGGAACAAATATTGCGTATTCTTGTCCGCTTATCTTTGGAATTACTTGTTGGATTATTTGGTTGCAAAGAAATGATTGTCTCTTTAAGGTTGTTGATCCCTAGATGGGATATATTGTATGCGATTGTGATGAGAATCTAAGAAGGCTCATAGAAGACAAAGGTTTGAAGGTATTGGAAGAACTTCAAGGACCAATGACAAGAGCAAAGGTAAAGAGGATTAATGAAGATCTAGAGAAGATGGTTATTGCCATATTTGAAAGAAGGTCTAATTTGGAGTTAGAAGAGTCCAAGATGCTCAATTGCGTGTATTTGGAAGACTTGGACTTCAACGAATCCATTAGCATTTAGTTAGTTTAGCATTTTTGTAATAAATGAGCCTTATAGTCCGAGACTTGTTTTTAGATTTATTTTGGCATGAAGACTTGTTATTTTATTTGAGTCACTTAGAATTGGGCTTGTTAGTGTACAAGGCCCATTAAGGTTTGCTTATGGGGGCTGGTCATATATAAACTCTTGTAAACATATTTTTATTCAATTTTGAAATACAATTTGAGATTTGAGAGCTTGTGACTCTTAGGTTCTTGAGTGAGCCAATTATTCTTGATCTTATCTAGATGCCTCCTCTTGTGGCGATCTTTCCTTCAGTTTATCAATCCGTGATTGTGGCGCCCATCCTCCATCCTTTTCTGTTTTGTTATTTAAAATCCAATTCAAGATCCGTTTATTTTATCAGATTGTGAATGAAATATGAGACAGAGTGTTTTTCTCCTTCGGACATCTTGTTGAAGAATCGCATTCCTTGCACAATGAAGAAAGAGATTCTGTGAACCAAACATTTCCAAATGCAGGATGGTGTAAAATAAACTTGGATGGTTCTAACTATTAATGGCGGTGTGCAGGCTTCTTGTGGTGAGGTGATTAAAGATTGTTCAGGTATCTGAGTAACTGGATTTTCTAAACATAAGTAGTGGTTCTTCTCTCCTAGTAGTTATGGGAATTTTGATAGGCCTACAATTAGCTTAGGATATTAATATTAAGAAGATTTCGGGTTAAGGTGACTCGAAGTTGGCTGCGGAAATGATGAGTTTGAAAATCATCAGTATGCTCTGTTAATTCATCCTGAAAGACTTCCAATGAATCAAACAAGAGAAGTTAGGATCTCTCATTCGGCCAACCGGAAAAGTAATTTTGCGACCAATTAATTGACAAACCATGCTTGGACATTCATGTATTCATACATATCTCGCATAAATGTTTGTGATTTTGATATTCTTATGCAAGATGTTTTATGTATATTGCTTATCCTGATTCTATTAGAAGATTGTAGTCTTGTATAACTTCTTATAATTTGAAAAAAAAAAAAAAGTGTTGAAATTGATTTTTCTTTTCACCCTCAACATTTTATGCACTTTATTCTTTTTCTGTAAGGATAAAAAAAATCGTACATTATTTCATGCGATCTTGTTAAATCCATGAAATCAAAGAGTTGAGATATGCAATATTTAATAGCATATTTTTAAAATTTCAACTTAGGGTTAGTTGAAATCCTTATTTTGTTGAGATCCTATAGTTTCACTACAATAATTGTATAATACATAGATGACACCGATATAAACGACATAATCTTGATAATTTATATAGGTTTTTTCAAATTTTTTTAAAAGAAAAAAATTTAAAAACCTTTGTTTGTATAGAATTTTTTCAATTTTTTTAAAAAATTAAAAAACTCTATACATATGATAAAAGTTGTCTATATAAGCTTAATTTTTTTTTCAAAAAAGTTAAAAGATTCTATACATAAGACTTTTTGTCATTTGTATAATTTTTTTATTTAAAAAATATTTTTCTCTACACAGATAACAAAAAGTCATCTGTATAGAATTTAAAATTTTAAAGGTAGTAAAATTTTGGCAGGTTAAAATTACAAAAGCAATACAAATAACTTTTTTTTTTGCTATATAAATGACTTTCTATTGTCTCAATAGGCTTAAAAGGTAAAATGACATATATATCCTTCATTTTGAATAAATCGAGATGATTAAGGATATTTATAAAGATGAATTTTTGTTATCTATATATAGTTTGGTTATAAATATCTACCTATGAGCCATTTCTTCCATTTCTTATGCGTGTAGATGGAGTTAGGAGCTCCTCCTTAAAGTTTAGGTATGTTCTTTTTTTTTTTAATTCTTTTAACACCATTTTATATTTATTTGTTAATTATTAAATGTATTTTATTATATAATTAGATTATGTTATTATATTGTTGATTAAAATTTTTAATTGTTACTTCCCTATTTTATTGAGGTATGTTAAAAAAATTCATACACTAATTTTTTTAATAGTGTTGATATAATATATAAAAATAAATTTTTATTTCATTAAGCAATTTGATATAATTATTATTTTGTACAATATTGTGTATATTTATTATGTTAAACATATAATGACTATGAATTATTAATTTGCATATTTTATTTTGATATTTAGTTTAAAAATAATTATTTTATACAGTTTGATATGATTATTACTTTAAATATCTAATGATATTGACATAATAGTTGAATATAAATTTATTTCCTTGATTTATTGTATTGATTGGAAAAATTAATATCTCGTGAAAGTTGATATATTTATTACATTAAACATTTGATTAGTTTGATAGAAAATAGAATAATAAAATTTGTAATAATTTTAAAAATTACATTAATTAAATTATATTAAAATAAAAGTGTTTAAAAATGAATAAATATAAAATTTGACAATTACATAAATGAAAATATAAAATTTTAGATAATGTAAAATATTTAATAATTTAAGCAATCATTTAAACTACTAAAAAAATACATGATTTGAATATTTAAAAGATCACTTAATTAAATTCTTATAAAAAAATTACTGAATAATAAGTATTTAACACTTAATAAAAGTATATCACTAAATAACAATAGAGAATAAAATATGTAATAATTTAATATTAGAAGCAAATTATATAATTTTTATCAAATTATTAAATTATATAAAAATAAAAGTAATTAAAAAATGGTAACAACTAATATTGATAATTACAATAACGAATATAAAAAATTCTTTACAGTGTGAAATATTTTATGATTTAAGTAATAATTTAAGGTACTAAAAATATAAGTAGTAATGGATAATAAAATGTATAATAATTTAATATTATAAGTTATATAATAATAATTAATTTATTATATTATATAAGAATGAAAGTATTTGAAAAATAATAGCATGATAATTTCACAATTACATTAATGAAAATAAAAAAAATTCTATAATTTTTTTTTATAATTTAAGAATTTAAAATAGTAAAAATATAAGTAATAATGAATAATATATATATGATACATGTATTTTGTATCTGATACTTTTAAATAATTATTTTTTAATTTTTTTATTATATCATGTATGTACTTTTTATCTATATTGCTATATATGGATGTAGAATATTTTTTATTATATATTATTGGAAATTAATTTTGTTTTTATTTATTTTTTAAATAATTATTAATAAATATAAAAAATATTTTAGTATGTATTAAATTTTTTTACCATTTATTTATAAATAAATTCTTTAAAATAGAAATAAATATGTTAAAAATTAATAAAAATAGAATTATTAAAATTGTTAAAATTTTTTTAATGTGAATTAATTTTTTTTTTCATACACCTGTATGGATGACAGATAAGATAGTATTGATGGTTTTCCTACCTTATGTAGATGACTTTGTCATTTATATAAGTTTAGCTTATATAGATGACACTAAAAATCATCTGTGTAAGTTGAAATATATACAAATATATATAGATAACTCTATATATACAATAGTATTTTTTATGATACTTATAGAGATGAAAATAGGAATTTGTACAAATGGCAAATATTGTACCATAGACCTTTTTTTTTTTTTTGGTAATGTTTAGTCATGAAATCTACCTTGTGTCACCTGACGTACTTCATTTTATGATTTTAATTAAAAAAGAAAAAAATTATATAATAAAAACATGTAAAATTTTAATTTTATTTAAAAAAATACTTAAAATAAGCAAGCTAGAAATATATCAATTTATCAATTTCAAAGGTTTGAATCACAGGTGAAACTAAGACATTAATACCGTACCTGGTTGGTTAAACCCTATATTTTTTTCCCATACAATAAACAATAGGGTGATTTAACCAATTTTAAAAGATACCAGAGGGACGGGAGGGGTTATGCAGGTAGGACCTTCAATTGACGAGTCATGCCGTAAACTTGAATGCGGACAATAGCTCCGATCCAATTCAAGTCAAGTCCCAACTAAATTTTGTTTTATTTTTCATTCTTATTTCTTATCACCTCTCTTCGCCAGAAGAAATGTTTGTACGTTTCGAATTAATTAATAAAAGAAGATGGATGGAGAAATTCTAATATCTTAAATGGGATTCTTATTTTAGTAGGAAGGAAATAAACACAAAAGATACGTTTTGAGGCATAGTTTATAAAATCGGATGGGATCGACTGGTTGAATCAGATAATGAACAAGTTTAGTTAAAGTCTTTGAACAAAATATGCATACGAACTAGAAAAAAAAATAGCTACAAATAGTGCAAATCAATCAGAATTGTTCAAAATTAGTGTATCAGACTAGTTTTTTTAAACTTTTTTTATAATTTTATAATAATTGAAATGTAAGACCTTAACTATTTCATATTAATTAATTGAACTTGTATTATTTTTTAATATTTTTTAACATAAATTATTATTTTATCATTTATATTTTATTATTTTGTATATATATTAAGTGTGTATATATAATTTGTATTTTTTTAAGTTGAAATCAATTCAATTAATAAATAAGTAATTGAACAAATGAACTAGTAAATTGGTATCCTAATTGATTTAATGATTAGTCTGATTTTAAAAATAATATTTTAGAGTATTTTATTTTTAATTTTATATTTATTTCTCTCTTTTGCTAAAGTAAGAAATTTCATATACCGGTGAATTTTGGAGTTTTTCTTGTAGAAAATACTAGCTAGCGAGTCACACATGTGGGTTATTTGAAGGGGAAGAATGAATGACCAATGAGAGGAATTAAAGGAAAGGTTATGATGTAATCTTTCTCTTATTTGTGAGTCTTACACTATGATGAAAGATGATATGATTAGATAAAACAAAAATATATTAGAACTGAATATATAATAGAGAGCTAATATATTATTATATGAAGATTCCTTGTGTACTTGCAATTATTAGGCGTAGGAAAGTAAGCCAATGGTGCTGGCCGGCTATATTCATAGCAAGGACCAAACGTCTGCAAGAGAAAAACACGAAGGTTATTCTTACGAGTTCAAAATTAGACCATTTCATTGTTTGATTAAGGCGGCATATTACATATAAGTAGGGCATGATGCCGAGCAATTTCATTCACCATATCTATCACACAACCAACTACCTCATACAGAAGTAGAAATCTCTTTTGCTTTGTAATCATATCTTGTGAAAATGGCAAATTCTTTGCTGCTGTTTGGTTTCTTGGTACTCTCATTTTCAGTTGTCATGGCAGCTGATCCCAGTTCTCTTCAGGATTTCTGTGTGGCAGACTCCAATGCTCAAGGTATAAGCATACCTATATTACATATAGATATCTTATGAATGACGCTACTAGCAATCTCCAACATTTACTCCCCTCGATCGCTCTCATGTTTCTTACCAGTAGTACAAGTAACAAAACAAAACTTCAATAATAACATATGTAATACTAAGTTATAATAAATCTAAAACTGAATAGTTACTTTTTGAATGAACCAATACCAATCAATTACCATTGAACTAACTATTACGTTGAGTTGTAGGTTAGTTTTTTTCCATTCAACAAGTTACCATGAAGTTTTGGATCTGTTATAATATACATATATTATCATTGCAATTTTATTTTGTTACTACTAATATAAAAAAGGAGAGTGAGTAAGGAATGAATATCGAAGACTGTTAGTAGCTTTACTTGTAATTTATTTATGCTGACTACTTTGTTCGTCGTTTTCTTTTTGTTAATGTTGAGAATGAATCATAATTCTGATGCTATTTTTGTTCCCCAAAAAATGAATGGCAGTGTTTGTGAACGGCTTGGGATGCAAGGACCCAAAACTTGTCAATGCAAGTGACTTTTTCTTCAGGGGACTTCACATCGCAGGCAACACATCAAATGCAGCTGGCTCCAAAGTAACACCAGTTTTTGCAACTCAGATGCCAGGATTAAACACACTTGGCATCTCCATGGCTCGCATAGACTATGCCCCGGCGGGCCTCAACCCTCCTCACACTCACCCTCGAGCCACTGAAATCCTAACCGTAATTGAAGGAAGCCTGGAAGTTGGATTCGTCACTTCCAACCCTGACAACCGTCTCATTTCGACGGTGCTGCAAAAGGGTGATGTGTTTGTGTTTCCGGTTGGATTGGTTCATTTTCAGAGAAATGTTGGTTATGGCAGTGCTGTTGCTATTGTTGCTCTTAGCAGTCAGAATCCGGGAGTTATCACTATTGCTAATGCTGTATTTGGATCTAAACCAGCAATTTCATCTGATTTTCTTGCTAAGGCTTTCCAGGTGGACAAGAAAGTTGTTGATGATCTGCAGACCAAGTTCTAGACAACCAAGTGAAAAGCTACTAGCCGTTGGGGTGTACTAAAACGTATTTGTCATATATATGCTTGGTTATGGAATTACATACAATTAATTGATAATATTGATTTGTGGAAGAGTGATGTTTTTGACTTTCTTTATGTACTTTGTAAATATTTTATTCAATCATTGTCCTTCTCTTATTTGTCCTTTTCTTGAATATTCTTGTTGGTAGCAAGCAAGGGCAAATGTGTCAAATGCTCCCTTCCTCTTTGTTGCCGCTGCTTTTTACTTTCCTGATGTGATAAAATTTAAAAAGAGACTACAATGTATCACTGAATTTAATCGTCAAATTTCATATATCAGTTGTACACCATAATCATCATCTAATATTACTTTTTGTAGTCTTAACAACAGAGATGTAATGGTATGCACAAAGAGATAGTTCTCTGGTACTTCATCTTCTTCTTCAATGTCATGTGTTTTATGTCTTTATGTTGAAGCCTTTATGTACTAAAGATCTACGCCAATGAAAAAACTCGTGTCTGGAAGCTTGTGATCTGCCTCTTCATAAGTATTTTGCAAAGAGTTTCTCACTTTATGTTTATGTTTCTGCCAGTATGCTCTGTTTGATATATATATATATATATATATATATTACTGTTTGTCACCTACCTCGTTAAGATCAATATGTATGGGGTATGGTTCGGCTGAGCTCATTGTCCTGTATAAGCTAGGTTCGTTCTCAACATTTATTATTTCATCTCTTCATTTGTTACGTTGGAAATCAACAATTGGTATTTTATTTTTTAAGCTCTTATGGGCTAAGGTTTGTCCACATTCGCCTCATCATCTATTTTCATGCCTAGTACTACTTTTTTTTTTATTTTGGGAAAATTATGATTTTAGACTGTTAAAATAAGAAATTTTCCAGGAACTTTAGATCTATAGGAGAAATAGGAGATAAAAGGTATATAAGATCCATGTTTTTAATATTGTCTTGACTGCTGACTAACAAAAAGAATATGCTGAAATGTATTTAAAATTTTAGAATTTTATTTTTTCTACAACTGCTATGTTTGATGCTATATTTCTTAAAATTATGAATACCTCTACTGCCAAGATGGCTTGAAAAATTTTACAAGAAGAATTTAAAGATTCAAACAGAGTCAACCAAATTAAACTCTAGATCTTACAAAGAGAATTTAAAAATTTAAAAATTAAGTCAACTGAATCACTTAAAGATTATTCTTCTAAAATGGTGGAATAATGAAGATTTATGGTGATAATATTTTTAATTAGTGTGTTATAGAAAAGATTCTTCTTTCTCAAAATTTAACTTTCCTATTGCTATAATTGAGTAGGGTATAGATATTTCTAAATCATTTGCCAATGAAGTTATTACTGCTCTTAAAGCACAAGGAAAAAAGGAGAAAAAGTTAGAGATGGAGACTCTTCAAAAGGAGCATTCTAAACCAAGCATCAACAATGCCCTCAAGCTCCAAAGAGGATAAGAAATCTTTTTCTTATAAAGGTGGTGATGATTCTTCTATCATAAATGAATAAATAATGTCATAAAATATAATTAATTATATTTTTATTATAAATAATAATTAAATAAAAATTAAGTAAATGAATATGTAAGCCATAAAATATAATTAATTAAATTTTAAGTATTTATATTTTTATTTCAAATATTTTAATTTTATTGATATAATTTGATCTTTAGATAATATAAATTAATTTAATTTATAAATCTATTTATTTTATCATATTCTTTCTATGCAATTAGTTAATTTTATATTTTATGCTGATTCAATAGTTAATTTTATGAAATACTCTTTATATAGTTAACTAATTTATCAGTTATTATTCAACTAACTTAATAACTATTAACTAGCTTATTAGTTACTTGTACAAAGTAAAATAAAAAAAAATTTCAAAGATTAATTAAGATTTCAATTTTTAGATATACACTTATCAAGTTTAAAAAAATTCATATTCATAGACACAAGAATTAATAAGGAGAAAAATTTTAAATTTAAATTAGAAACTTATAATAAATAGTAGAGTCATAATTTTTGGAGACATTTTAGAATTTTACCTTTTAGTTTAATTTTTCTCAATTTTCAAAGTCAAAAGAAAATTTTAAAGATAAATAAATACTAAAATTTAAATAAAAATAAAAAAATAAATTGTAAAATTTAAAATCAAGATGATTTATGTGATTAATTAAGGTTTTATATTTTAATTTTGTTTCTTAATTTTTAAAAATTTAAAATGAGCCAAAAATAATTGATAAATAATAAAATTGAATTTTTTTTTGCTTTATGGCATTAACTTCACAAAAAAATTAAAAATAAGAACTACGAAGCATTAATAAAATAAAATTGACATGGTATGATAAAAAAAGGATCCTTTTCAAATTACTTTTGTTAGAGAAGAAAAATATTTCATATAGTAATTGAAATTATGACTTTATGCTACAAGTAAAATAGGACATTCATTGCCATCCAACATATATTAACAAAATTAAATGAGTTGTTAAAAATGAGTACTCAAAACTGTTAAGTTTGGCTTCAATTCTAATCGTTATTAATTGTTAATTATTTTTTTATTATAAGCTATCTTTTTATTCAAGTTAGAATTTTATATTAAAGTGAGATTAAAATTTCTTGTCAAATATGTATTTCTTGGATATAAATGTTGTATTGATTATAAAGATATAAGAAAGATATGATATGAGTGCTCATCAGAATCATATGAAAATTTTCATTGAGTTTTGTGAGAGAAGTAGAGATAGTGATTAAGAAGTTGTAAAGTTATAATTAAAAGCATTCACATGCATTATTTTATAATCTTTTTTGTTATGGTTAATTTTTTCATTCATATTTTTTTTCTAAGGTTTAAGATTATTCATATCAAAATTATCTATATACTTTATTATGCTACTTTTTTCTTTTAATTTTTAATACTTGTGTATTTGATGAGCGATATTTTTTCCAACAAAATCATCAAATCACAAGTGAAAACTCAAACTTTACCGTACCCGGTTAAACCATGTTTTATGTCTGCACAATAAGTACAGTAATTAATTAACCAATTTAAATTGACGACTCATGCAATCCACTAGAATGCAGACACCAGCTCCAATCCAATTCGAGTAAAGTCGCAACTTCGCTTTGTTTTATTTTTCATTTATATTTCTTACCTCCTCTCTTCGCCAATAGAAAAGTTTTTGAAAGATTCAAATTAATTAATAAAAGAAGATGGAGAGAGAATTTCTAATTAACATCCTGCGAGAGTAAATGAGATTGTTATTTTATTAGGAAAGAGATAAAAGGTATGCAGGAGCTTATATTTTTCGGGGTGTCGGTATGCTTTATCCTTCTAATTTTGTGTCTATTTTTATCCTCCCGTGAACTAAAAACCTTGATGTACTCATAAATATTTGTTCAGGTAGAAATACTTGTGGGTTGTTTGGAAGAGTAAATTGAAAGGAAAGGAGAGGAATTAAATGGAGGATTACAACGTAATTTTTCTCTTATTTATGAGCAATGTTTTAAAATTTAACTCGGCTATTAATTTGATAAAATGAACAAATCATAATTGAACTAGTTTAATTAGTTAAATTGGGTGAAACAGTTATCATATATATATATATATATATATAATATACATATTTTACTTAGAACAATTGTATATTTATGAGTGATATACCTCAATTTTATTCTGAATTATTCAATTATTAATAATTGTAATTTTTAATTTTCATGTGTAACAGACATGATTATTAAAAGCAAGGACAAATTTTTTCATGTAAATATATGCTTTTAAAGTTAATGGAATTGCCTTACAATAATATGGGAATCTACTCCTTATTTATTGAAAATATTAGTTTCTAGCTCAAGCAGTAAAAAAAGATTTGAATCGATAAAATATGAACAAATTTGTATTATATCTTTGTTCAACAAAACTTGCACTAATCATGAATACTAAAGTGTTTGTTTTACCTTTTTGTTGTTTAGAACCTTTTGATTTTCTTTTATTAAGTTTGAGAGTAAGAAATTTAAGCTCGAGAAGAAACTTGAATTTCGTAAAAAAAAATTATGAACCATTAGTATATTTGGATTATTTTTCTTGCTTGGTGTCAGTCTGATTGGTTGAATTGATCGGGTCAGTTGGATTTCGTAACTGTATGTGTTTGTAAGTTTTAAAAAAAGATGAAAAGATAATAAGTAGGATGGAAAGATATTTAGAGATGAGATAAAATAACTGGTTTGAATAATTGCGTGTAAGATAAAAGTAGAGCTAGTATATTATTATAAGAAGATTCCTGTATATTAGCAATTATTAGGCCTGGGCAAGTAAGAAAATGGTCCTGGCCGGCAATCTTCTAGCAAGGACCAAATGTCTGCATGAGGATCGAAACGCGTAAGTTATACTTACGAGTTCAAAATAAGACCATTTCAGTTTTAATTAGGGCGGCAAATTACATATAAATAGGGGTGGTGATGCCATGCAATTTCATTCACCAAGTCTATCACACACAACTGCTCTCATACAGAAGTAGAAATCTCTTTGGCTTTGTTAATCATATTTTTTGTGGCAATGGCAAATTCTTTGTTGCTGTTTGGTTTCTTGTTACTCTCATTTTCAGTTGTCATGGCCGCTGATCCCAGTTCTCTTCAAGATTTCTGTGTGGCAGACTCCAGTGCTCAAGGTATAAGAACATGTATATTATATATACATATAATCAGAGTAGTGCTTTTAACAATATCTAACATTCACTTCCCTCCTTCCCATTTTTTCATATCAGTAGTAACAAAATAAAACTTCAATGATGATATATATTAGACTAAATTGTAACAAGTAGTGTGGAGAATATTTAAATCAAGTAATATATAATGTTGTTTGAAATCTTTGTCTTTCTCCACATCTCAGACTCAATTCAAAGACCTTGTCTATATGCGTTTAGCAATTCTGTTACTACTAATATAAAAAAGGAGAGCGAGGGGGAACGAACATTAGAATTAGTCATATAATTAACTTATGATCCCTACTTTGTCATTATTTTCTTTTTTTTAATGTTGAGAATAATCAATCATAATTCTTGTACTACTTTTGATTCCCAATAAATGAACGGCAGTGTTAGTGAACGGCTTGGGATGCAAGGACCCAAAACTTGTCAATGCAAGTGACTTCTTCTTCAGTGGACTTCACATAGCAGGCGACACATCAAATGCAGCTGGCTCCAAAGTAACACCAGTTTTTGCAACTCAGGTGCCAGGATTAAACACACTTGGCATCTCCATGGCTCGCTTAGACTATGCCCCGGCGGGCATCATTCTTCCTCACTCTCACCCTCGGGCCTCTGAGATCCTAACTGTACTTGAAGGAAGCTTAGAAGTTGGATTTGTCACTTCCAACCCCGACAACCGTCTCTTTTCGACGGTGTTGCAGAAGGGCGATGTGTTTGTGTTTCCGGTTGGATTGGTTCATTTTCAGAGAAATGTTGGTTACGGCAGTGCTGTTGCTATTGCTGCTCTTAGTAGTCAGAATCCGGGAATTATCACTATTGCTAATGCTGTATTTGGATCTAAACCGGCAATTTCGTCTGATTTTCTGGCTAAGGCTTTCCAGGTGGACAAGAAGTTTGTTGAAGATCTCCAGACCAAGTTCTAGACAAGGAAATGAAAAGCTACTGGCCATTGTGATGTACTAATACGTATTTGTCATATATATGCTTGGTTATGAAATCATTTGGTTCAAGCAAGTCGCTATGTGTGGTTAAAAGCAAAGAGTATGTTAATTTAAAATTGATTCGAAGGCCCTAAAATGTAGAGATGTAATTTAAAATTAGGTTAAATTACAGTAAAAAAAGTAATTTATTTATTTGTTGTCTACTTAAATATCACGAAGTATTTATAAATATAAATGGATAATTCTAGAGGCACTTCCGTACAATTTTTTAATTAATTATTCATACAAAGATACACTTTTTAAAAAGATTTTAAATTTATTATCAGTGTAAATTAATTTTACACAATAATCTTTTTTAGTGGCTGTGTTTTTCTCAGTTATTGATAATATAAAATATTTTATATTAATAATGAATTAAATTTAAACCTTTTAAAGATATTTCTAAACTTTTTGACTTATGAATTATTATTAATGACTTCTAAGCTTTGAGACAATCTAGAAATTTCAAATTAATTATTATCTTTTTACATGCTCCTTAATTTGATATTTTCTTCATCTCCAAAGCTTCATTTTATCCATAATCTTATTTTGACAAGTTTTCCAAAAAATAAAAATAAAAATTGTCTTCTCCAATAACAATGAGGTCAATGATCTTCATACAATCAACTTGATGTTTTCTTTAAGATTTTTAACAACAATACTTGCACTTCTTTACATCTCTACTAGCATTCTTTTTCATCTTTAACATTTGGACACTAAAACCATCAGGACTCTTGGCATACTCCCAAGTTCATTTTTCTTCTTCATTCCTGTGATCTCTCCATCCATAACTTGTCTTCATGGATAATCTTCCATATCACCCTTTGATTGCTTGTCTTCTATTCCCTCATTGGATATAACCACAAGATTTTTATATTTAAAAAGACTCAACAAATCATTAACATCAATAGTTTCTCTTGAAATTTTTTTTCATAAATTGTTATTATTTTGGGCCTTTCATTTCAACTTTCAAATATTGTTGCTGCTCCATGATCTAGGTTTGAGAAAAGGGGTGGAATTTTCTCTTCTACAAGTATTATCATCTTTTAGTCTTCCGTAGTTTCTTTGTCTACATCTTGAGAGAGCCAAGGCAAATTATAGTACATCTCTTCTTGAAAATTTTCATTATATGATTATTCTTTAATTTTTTTTTTACAAGAGATGGGCTTTCTACCTCCTCAACTTCACAAGTAAGTGATAAATGATTCTCCTTCTCTTTTTGAACTTCACAAATTTAGGTGGACTTTTCAACTTATGATGTGATATCTTCATCCTTCTTTTCAAAATTATGGGTAATCATTTTCTCTTTTTGGACTTCACAATTTCAGATGGATTTCTTAACTTTTACTTTCATAGGTGATTTGATATCTTCATCTTTCTTTTCAAAATCATAAGTATTCATTTCCTCTTTTTAGACTTCATAACTCTTAAGTTACTTTTTCAAATATTCAACATTCCCTTTGTTAACATTACCAAAAAAAAAAAAAAAACCTTATTATTCATCCTCCAACTTTGCTGCACGGAAAGACCAGCCTATTTGGACTAAAAATCGTCATTGGAAGTTTTAGTGGGAAATTGTGTATCATCTCCTTCAATATGAGCCAAGAACAATTCTGCATCCGATGGAAACTAATATAGGAAAGGAAAAGGCCATAAAGGATTGAACTATTCCTTTGGTATCTTAAAGGTCAAAATCCCCTTACTATTGGATATAAAATAAATTTTAATTATTATCAATTTATAATGGTTTCCTTATCTTTTTATTTAAGTTATGTTTTTGTGTTAGAGTGAGATTGAAATTTTTTATCAAACAAATATTTCTAGCATTACAAGAAATATACCCTAAAACAATGACACGTATGTCATGTTGTTACTTTATTGGCAAAAAATGTGGGGTAAGAAGAATGAAGTATTGTTTTCATGTGCAATTATGTAAAGTAATGATATTGTTATCACTTAGAGTTAAAAAAAATTGAGTTCTAAAGCAATGACAATAACATCTCTTTAGATCAATTAAATGCTACATGGAAATTGAGGACAATTTTTTTTAATGTCATTAACCCTAAACTGATAATATTGTCATCAATTTAATATTTATCAATTTTCAAAGAATGAGATGTTGACCAACTACTTTAAAAGGGATGACATTGTCATTTCATTAGGTTAAAAAGGTCATTGCCTTAGGGTATAGACAAAAAAGCACTGCAACTAGCATGCTCAAAATCTAAATCAACGACTTCATTTACTCCAAAGTAACGACATTCAAAATGTCATTGCTTTAAACCCTACATATATCAACCTGTAGCAACTCCCTTTCCTTATTTTTGCATGATTTTCCTTTGATTGTCTCCAACAAAATAAAATAGTTTCTCTCACGTTTTATTTAAGTCTCTCAATATTTTCAACTTCCCCTTTCTCTCTCTCAATTCTATCATTCTTTTCAATTTTTTTCATAATTTAAAGATTTGGTTGCGTTAATAGCAATTTAAGATAATACATTTTTTCATTGCAATTTGTTACTTTTATATAAATTTAATAGTGATTGTGCTTGTGAATTTGCTATTATCAAATTCTGAAAATCAATTTTAGGCTCTGAATATATAATTAGTATGATTTCAAATATAAAAATGAGTTGCAATTTCTACATTGTTGTCTTGATGATGTAACTTTCTCTTATTTGTAGTGAAGTAACAATTTTAGGCTTTAAAATTGATTTGATTTGGGATATCTAGTTGATATGATCTAGGATATAATTTTCCTTGGTTTCTACTTTTTTTCTGTTTTTCTTTGTTGATCTAAATTTATGAAACAATAATGCTACGGGTCCCAAAACAAGGAATAGAAATTGTGTTTCAAAACAATGCCATTCATTTAATCAAAAGCAAGTGAAGCCCATCCCAATAATCCAAAGGAGCACAATTCCATTTTTTTCCTATTGGGACACAACTTTGCATCCTAATTTCAGGGCATATATAATTTTCTTTTATGAAAATAAGTGCTATATTAATATTGTAAATCTTTTGATATATTTGTATTTTATTTGGACATAGTATAGGAGTTGTAGAGATGATATAGTGAAATTTGGACTTAGGATAGGATTTTTGGCTTAGAAGTCATTTAAGAATTATTAAAACAGAATTAAAAATTAAAAATTTAATACTTTGAATAAATAATAAAACATTACATAATGACAGGTTAAAAAGCTAGATTTATGATAGTTAAAGATATGTGTGAGAATTATTATGATTAATAAGAGAAAAAATATTGAAAAAACATTAACTTGTTAATTATTAAATTCATTATAGTTTCTTAATAATATTAAGAGATTATGTTTATAAATTTTTTTAAAATATTAATAAAAATGATAAGTTGAAATGTTAAATTTATAATAATTTAAAATATACATAAGAATTGTCATAAATAATAAATAAAAATAAGTAAAACATCTGGTACTGAAAAAATGTTTTCTTGTTGTTTAGTAAGTTTATTGTGGTTATTTAATTATTAAATAATTATTAAATTGTTAATAATTAATTGCAATTAATATAAAAATAATAAAAATTATATAAAAGAAAACAATAAAAATATAAATGCAAATAATTAAATTTATTATGGTTAAATATGTTTGAAAAAATGTTAAGATTAATAGGCTAAATCAAAGTAAAATAATAAATATTTAGAAATTATGTATATAAAATATCTTTTGATATATCTATCATGATTACTAAATAAAACTAAGTAAAATATTTGATATTAAAAATGTTAAAACTTGTCATCATTATATTTATTATAGTTATTTAATTATTGATAATTATTAACTTGTTATAATTAATTGCAATTAATGTATAAGAAAATAATAAAAAAATGTAAGCAAAAATAGTTAAATTTATCACAATTAAATCTATATGTAAAAGTTCTCAAAATTAATGAGCTAAATTGAAGTAAATTAAGAAATGTTTAGAAATTATTAGCTATAAAATTTATTAAAACAAGTAAATAGTAAAAATATTTAAATTTAAATTATTATGGATAATAATATAAGTAATAAATTTCATAGTGAACAAGTTAATTTAAAGCAAAGTGCTGAAATGGAGAAATTAGTGATAGTGTATGCTATTTTAAATAAATTTTAAATTTAAAAATATTTAATTTAACCAAAAAGAGGGTAATAAATAAATAGTTAAAATTGTTATAACTTTAAATTTATAATAATTTTGAGTTGATTGTACTAACATTGTAATTTTAGACCCATCTAAGGGTTAGCTAATCTTTAAAGATTAACTAACTCTTGCATTAT
Organism: Sindora glabra; assembly: GCA_020226215.1. NCBI lineage: Eukaryota > Viridiplantae > Streptophyta > Magnoliopsida > Fabales > Fabaceae > Sindora > Sindora glabra. Next base: position 73,214,532 of record CM035235.1, read on the forward strand.
TCCACTTTTTTGACAATTTAGGATTGGTACATAAGTTATTGTTGTTAATTTATCCGTTTATCATTTCACATTGTAGGAATTTTATGTGTTTTACTAATTCTCTAGGTGTAGACTATACTCAAATATAGTTTGCATATTTAAGAGAACTCTGAGAAAATATTGTCAAAATTTCTATATTTAGGAATGATAATGTGAATAGCAGAGGACATAGTAACTATAAGAAGATTTCAAATGGGACAAAGCCTTACCTTTTTGTGTTGAAGTAATAAGGCGGATTTAGGATGCATATCAAATATACAATTATAATTGAATCCTATTTAATGTTCAATGTTGTTGATCAATGGCAAGATATATGTCAATAAAAATTCGATAACTTTGTGGGATTGATTATCTAAGGTATACTAGAATGATGCTATGGCATTTGTCCGGAGCTAGAAACATTACTAATGAGATAAGGTTGATGAAATGTCCATGAAAGATATGTGTAAATATGTTCTCTACCAACATTAATACAATGAAGGTACACATAATAGATAAAGAATTTGATCCATTTTACACAAACTGAATCTTTCATGGTAAAGATAATCACTTGACTACCAAAATACATAAAGAAATTGTTGGTGATACAGATAAGATGATTAATATCATACATGACTTCATTGGTCTTAATGTTATTGATGAAATAGATGGAATTGAGAATCATCTAAGGGGGGAACACAACTTATAAACAATATTTTGATGAGTTATACATAAAAAGTTAAAATTAAATTATATCTCAGATATACAACTTTTTCATCGCCATACATTTTAGTCAAATATATGCATTTGAAAGTATTAACTCTAATAAGTCATTCGAGATGTATAGTCAACAAAAAATTGATTTGTAACCTACTCTTGAAATGCTATGCATAAGTCACAAAATAATGACATTTCTATATTTGGAACTCATGACAATGCTTCTTACGCTCTTTTGGAGGATATCATAGAGTTGAATTATTTAAATAATTATTTTGTAACTTTATTGAAATGTAAGTAATTGATATTGACCCAAGAAAGAAAGAAAATGTTAAGGATAACAACATAATAAACGTCTTTGTTAGTGTTAAGTGATATAAAGATGGTTCATATATATTACCTTTCAAGTGAAACAAGTTTTTTATATCAATAATTTTTTGAATGACCCCAACTAGAAAGTTGTTATTCATGTAATGCACTGTGATATATGAAATCTTTTGAATGATGATGATAATAATGAAAGCATCCCAATTTTACAAGACATCAACTTTGTAAATTTTACCTTTCTAGTTAATCTAAAAAATTTGGACTTCATTAATTTACTTGATCAAAATAATGATCCTCAACCTAGTTAAGCCGTGTTTTTGGAAAAAAATACAAATAAATCCCTTAAAAATAATTTAATGTCACATAATTACTTTAAGAATGTGTTTGATTCATGGAATATTTTTAACATTTTTGGAAATGTTTTAAGAGAATATTATATTTTCATGTTTAGTTCAAGATTTGAAAATAAAATGTCTGAAAATGTCATATTTTCAAAAATATTTTTAACCCAATATTCTCCTAAAATATTCTCATGAGGGGAGATGAATATTCCAAATTCCTATGGGATGGGAATGTTGATATTAAAATAAAAATATAAAATTATCTTCACATTTCATTCTCTCTCATATTTATTACTTTATTAAATAATTTTTAATTTAAATTAGGAAATAATTATCACTATATTTTTAAAATTTTTTTATTATTAAAAAATATAATGACATTAATTTTTTAACTATAATTTCTTTTTTGTTATTATTATTCCTAACATTTGAAATATTACTTTAATATATTTATATATATAATTTTTTTAAAGAATAATACAATAGGCTTGAAATTTCTTTAAAAAAAGGGCATATTTATACATAAAAATATAAACTAATAACATTTTTATATTAGAGAAGAAATTATAATGTAAAAATGGTACCGGTATGAAATATAATTATAAAAATGATTTAGTGGTGAAAATTTAAAATTTTGTAAAAGGAGAAATGTCAAGTATCTTTAATACTATAATAATAACTTGAATAAATTACACTCTATTTTTGAAAATAAATCTAATAATAATGTATCATATTTTAATAATTAATATATTCTTTATTTATAGTATATTAAATATTAAAATATAATAAAGTATAAAATATTTTTATATATATTTCAATAAATTTTTAGATGTGAAATATTAAGATTTAATTTATTATGAGTTAAATTTTTTTAATTATTTATGTAGTTTTAAATAAAAATATAATTTATTACATTATATTTTATAATAAAAAAATTAATAAGGAAAATTTTGAAATAACTTCAAAATTTCTAAAAATATCAAATATGAACTAAACATAATAATATAACGTATACGAGAATTTGGAAAAATATTTATAAAAAAATTTATAATGAATCAAATATATGAATGTTATATTTCTATTAATTAAATTCGTAGAAATCACATTTTTAAAAATATATACTTTTTTTGAGAATATAAGATTCTGCAAACTAAACATTACCCGAATTTTCACACCAATAAATGATCCCTTGAAGTTTTTTAAACAAATGAAAATATTGACAATTTAGTTTAAAAGAAAAAGAAAAATGGAAAAAACCGTATAAGGCATTAGTAATTGTTTTTAATGTGAATTTAACGAGATTTTGAATAGAATTCCTATTAAAATAAATTATTAATAATATAGTTGATTCCGCAATACGTTTATGATATAAGCATTTTAAGTAGATTATTAATAAAATTTGGCTAAATTGTATTTGAAGAGGTAAAATATGTATTTTTTTTATTTTTTTATTTTTATATACTAAAAAAAGTTTGAAAAAATTCATAAGTAGATCATCTTTGTCTTCTTTTGTTTCCTTTAAATAAAATTTCAGTATTTTCGCTATTTTGAAAATTTTAAGGTTATGTTATGCAAAACTATGCTTTAATCGACTTATTTGTATTTTTTTCGGTATTTTTTGTCCACACAAACAACAATAGAGTAATTTAACCAATTTTAATACATACTGTAGGGACGCGGGGTTGGGGGGGGGGGATCCGTGTACGACTTGAAATCTACCTGAATGCAGACACTATCTCCGATCCAATTCAAGTCCCAACTCCACTTTTTATTTTTCATTCTTATTTCTTATCCCTTCTCTTCGCCAAAAGAAATGTCTGAACGAATCAAATTAATTAATAAAAGAAGATTGATTGAGAAATTCTAATTAATATATCTTCCGAGAGTAAATCGGATTGTTATTTTAGTATAGGAAAAGAGATAAATTTAAGGTGGCTACATTTTTCACGGTGTATATATGTCTATTCCTCTCAATTTTGTGTCCATCTTCTTCCTCCGATGAAGTAAGAACCTTCATGTATCCATGAATATTAGAAAATTTCAGATCGAATATATACCAGTCATACTTGTGAGTTGTTTGGAAGGATAAATTCGTTAGAAAGGAAACGGAATTAAGTGGAAGATTATAATGTCAGCATTCTCTTATTTATGAGTTTTAGGTAAGGATGGAAAGTTAATAAGAAGTAAGCGAAAATAACAAGTTTGAATAATAGTGTGTAAGATAAAAGGGGAAAAATACAATGTACTCTTTTAAATACTGATTGAGTGATAAAAACAATAAATGAATTTTAAAACTTTATACTTTATCTTCTAAACTTCAATTAAGTGACAAAAAGAGTATATAAATCTTAAAATCCTATATTTTTTCTCTCGAAATTAAAAAAAATGAAATTCTTAATTTTAAATTAAGCCTTATGGTAACAGTTGCTGATCTTACTTTTTTATTTTATGAATAACTCTTAGTTTCATTAAATGAAAAAAAAAAAAACTCAAGTTTGATGATAAATTATCCAAGAAAATCAACCCAAAATTGAGATGTTATGATTCAAAATTACTTCTAAAATTTGATGTAATATTTTCTCTAAACATATAATTTATTCTAAATATATAAATTTGCTTAACTTTTTAAAAATATATGAAATCAATAAAATTTTAGAACTTAAATTCATTGTACTTCCACCAAATCAAAATTTTCATTTATACACTAACTTTTCAAATAGTAATTTGCTAAAACAATATATACAAAAACTTTTATAATATTTCTAAACAGCAGTGTTATAGGTACCGAAAGAAAGAAGCGGAATTGTGCTCCGAAACAATGCTGTTCATTGGATAAAAAACAAGTGGAGCCCATTTCAATTATTCAAAGGTGCCCACTTCTTTTTTCCTATTGGGACACAAGTTCATCTCCTTTATTTCGGGACATTGCATCATTTTCCATTTCTAATGCTCAAATAGTTTGATTTTCAAATATATAGATTAGAAAAAAGTTTATCATGTTTTTACAAATATGAATTTTAGAGAACTTACAAAAAGAAACATTTATTAAATACAAGTGAATTGAATTTTAGCATTATATATTCTTCGATTTTTAACTATTGTCACAACAAATTTATAATTTTTGGATAATTACCTTATATATTGTCAAAATAATTAGGTTAATAAAAGTATTTTTATATTTTTTATAAGTTTGAAAGGTAAAATATAAGATTTTAAAGTTTATATACCATTTTTACTTATTTAAAGTTTAAAAAGGATAAAATATAAGATTTTAAAGTTTATGTATAATTTTTATCACTTGGTCAGAGGGATTAAATGGTATTTTCCCCAAGATAACATAATTAGAGCTAATATATTATAAGAAGATTCCTTGTATACTTGCAATTATTGGGCGTAGGCAAGTCAGCCAATGGTGCTGGCCGGCTCCGGCTATGTTCTTACCAAGGGCCAATTGTCTGCAAGAGAAAAACACGTTATTTATTCTTACGATTTCAAAATGAGACCATTTCAGTGTTTAATTGGGGCGGCATATTTCATATAAATAGGGGTGATGCCATGCAATTTTATTCACCATTTGTATCACACACAACTTGCAGGAGTAGAAATCTTTTTTGCTTTGTAATAATATTTTTTGTGAAAATGGCAAGTTCTTTGTTGATGCTTGGTTTCTTGGTACTCTCATTTTCAGTTGCATTGGCAGCTGATCCCAGTTCTCTGCAGGATTTCTGTGTGGCAGATTCCAATGCTCAAGGTATAAGCACATGTGTATTATATATAATTAGAATCAGAATAATGCTACTAACAATCTCTAACACCACTCCCCTCGTCCCCCCCCTCCCCCCATTTTATATCAGCAGTCTCAATGATAACATATGTAAAACTACGTTGTAATAGATCTAAAATTAAATATTCACTTGTTGAATGAATCAAACACCGATAAATTATTATTAAAATTACTATTGTTATTAAGTTTTATATTTTTTTCATTCAACAAGTTACTATTGAGTTTTAGATTCGTGAAACTCAGTTTAACGTATGTTACTGATATGAAAAAGAGAGCGCGAGGGAGCAAGCATTAGTAACATTACCCGTATAATTAACTCATGATCACTACTTTGTCATTATTCATTTATTTATTTTTGTGAATGTTGAGAATGAATCATAATTGTGATACTATTTTGGTTCCACCAACAAAAAAATGGCAGTGTTAGCGAACGGCTTAGGATGCAAGGACCCTAAATTTGTCAATGCAAGTGACTTCTTTTTCAGTGGACTTCACATAGCAGGCAATGCATCAAATGCGGCTGGCTCCAAAGTAACACCAGTTTTTGCAACTCAGGTGCCAGGATTAAACACACTTGGCATCTCCATGGCTCGCATAGACTTCGCCCCGTCAGGTCTCAACCCTCCTCACACTCACCCTCGGGCTTCTGAGATCCTAACCGTACTTGAAGGAAGCCTGGAAGTTGGATTCGTCACTTCCAACCCAGACAACCGTCTCATTTCGACGGTGCTGCAAAAGGGTGATGTGTTTGTGTTTCCGGTTGGATTGGTTCATTTTCAGAGAAATGTTGGTTATGGCAGTGCTGTTGCTCTTGCTGCTCTTAGCAGTCAGAATCCGGGAGTTATCACTATTTCTAATGCTGTATTTGGATCTAAACCAGCAATTTCATCTGATTTTCTCGCCAAGGCTTTCCAGGTGGACAAGAAAGTTGTTGATGATCTGCAGACCAAGTTCTAGACAACGAAATGAAAAGCTACCAGCCGCTATGCTACGTAATTGTCATACAATTGTTTTATGCATCAATAATTGTTGTTTGTTCTGAATTGTGCTTGTCAGTGGCTTTGAATAATCATCGAGTTGTCCAGTTTTTTTTCTTATTTTATTTGGTCGGGGTTAATTATGTGTTTTAGTTTGTTATTCTTGAGATGTTCCATTCTATTTCTTCTGTAAGACTTCCGATACACATACATGTGACGATTAATTATTTGCCTTTTTCTTCCTGTGTTAAACCGTAGAACAACTTCTCACGAAGACAAATCTGCTACCTAAATAAAACATTTCAATCTGTCATATATGTTTAAATTATGTCATCATTATTAAGTCGGTGCAATTTATATGATAATCATTTTGTAGGATTGGTTTTTCGTATGGTATTTTATCATACGAAAATCTCATTTCATATATATATAGAGAGATGAAAGAGTATTACAAAATTTTATAATTTATTTTTCACCAAATTTTTATATGTAAATTGGATATATCAATTATTTTTTATTATCTTAATATTTTATAATAATATTCTTACAGAAAATATTTTTCAACAAAAATTAAATTTTCATAACTTCTTCACATATATTGTTCACAAATTTTTGGTTATATAATATTATTAAAATTTGGTTATAAAAAAATGAATAATTGAACAAAGTTTAATTTAATTTTTTATAAATATTTATATTCTAGGAATCATATTGGTAAATATTTAATATTTCCTATCAACTATTTTCTAATCACCATATTTAGAGAATTTCATTGCAAGGACATTGGCAGACCTCTATCCGCTGCCTTCTGACAGGTATTTTATCTTGCAATACATTGAAAAGGGAGAAATGCAATTTCAAAAATAATTATTTACTCAATCGGTTGTAGTAATGCAAATGGTTTGATGAAGATGAGGAACTAGCCACTGGTTGCCACATGTAAAGTGATAAATTCAAAACCCAAACGGTTTGGGACACTGTTTCCTCAACAGCATGGGCACGTGTCCCTTCTAGCCTCCAATGCACATCGCTCTTCACTTATATTACTGCAACGTTTCTTCCTTGATCTCAACTCCCAAGTAACATCCTTTTTCTTCCACTTCGCGACGCTTTCTCAACTCATCCAACGGCAAAACTTGCATCAAACGGATATGAGGGTATGGTGTTTTTCGAACATAGATTCATTACTATTTTTGCAACACCATGGATCCTCATATATACTTGACTTTTTCGTTAGTTTTGCAATGATAAGGGATCTTCCAACTTACTCAAAAGGAAGGCAGCCTCCACAACCGATGCAGAGCAGCCTGTATTAAAGGTATGCAGCTTTTTGTGCTCTCCTAGCTCCATGATATTATGCATGCACTTAAGTGGTGCACTCGTTTCTACATTTGGTAGAATAAAGATCGATGTGGCCGCTGAATAAGTAGGGTATAATTTATTTCGGGAAAAAAATATATTTAGTATAGCATTTCTCGGACTGACCGTTGGAGGACTTGCAATCTCAAATGTGGTTCTTATTATTTGAATGATAACTTTCTTGGTTTAATATGTTGTCGTAGGGTGCAAAGTTCAGTTCAGAAGACATACTACCAAATGAAATGAAGGTGACACTCCTGCCATGATGTTTACTATAGGATTTCTGAATCAATTACATAATTGAAGTATCAAGAAGTCATTGCAAATGAGAACTACAGCTCCAAGTAGAAATACATCAGCCAATGTCATGTGGAAGAAACCAAAATATTAATGCTTAATGTATTTAACGGTGGAAGTATAATTAAAAAAAAAAATTCAACACGTACGGCTTGCCATTGCTTTCAGCTCTCATTATTGTCTATCTTTTCTTTATGTTCTGATGAACTGTTTTTGGTTTTATGATTTTATGTTCACGTTCATATTGATTAGAAGAGGAGATCAAAGCCAGAAAGCAACGTGGACATTCTTGAAAGAAAGGTCGTTCTCTGTTTCTTGGTTTTAGGCTTCAACTTATCATCCTGTTTCATGAATTACTATGATAGAAAACAACGCTATTAATAAGGTGCTAGTTCAGCAGAAAGCAAGTTGTACCTAAACAAACTTTAGTTATTAATGTGTAGGGGATTCAAGTAGAAGGAGAGGAATTTTTTAATGCTTAAATCCCCAAAGTGGTTATCGTTACCCAGTCCACTTGGTGATTTACAAAAAAAAAAAAAAAGGGAAAACAATGCAGTAACAGGATTGAATTCAGATTGAATATCCTCTGCACCCAGAATTCTCACCCCATCTGCATGTCAGAGGGTGTAAAATAAGATTTATTTTTTATGTTTTCTGGAACATCATACCCAAATAGTTATCTCCAATTTATTTTCTTCATATAAGGAAGTGCATAAACGGCTGCCCTCATGTTATATGTCAAAACTCTCAATTCTTGCTATTTAAACGGATGGTGCACTTTCACCTTTCTCCTGGCCAGCAACTTCTTACTTCTATGACTGTTTTCTATTTTCTGCAGCAGGAAGGCGAATTTACGGGAGACAAAAATGATGACGAGGAGGAGGATGATGACGGCGATGATCAAATTGATGAAGCAGTCTACTTATTGGGAGATGAGGGTCCTGCTGATTCAGAGGTATTATTATTTGTTACACTCTCATGTGCGTTTTGGGTTACATGAGAAATTCCTTTATACTCTAAACATGTCATGTATCCCTAGTAATAACCTGTAAATGAAAAACAATTTTTAGCTTTATTGTCCATTTGTCAATTTTGTGGGGTCGATGCGTATTAGAAATTTGATTTTTCAATTTCTAAGATATTGAGAATTGTAGAAGTTGACTGCTCTTCATTTATAGATCATAACTAAGAACACATAGCATAGTTGGAATATACAAGGATTTCTCAGATTACATCTAATAATACTGCTCTTCAAGGGCAACTGTTCAATACATGTCTTCACCAGATTTCTAAGTCCTGCTAACAATTCAAGTTTCACCTTTGTTTGGTATCTATAGCGAAGCCTTGTAATTCCAGCAGCCGAAAAGAAGCCAGTCCTGCATTACTAGATCTTGACACAAACTTGAGTAGAACATAGAGCTAATTAGATTTTTAGAACTTCCTACTCTAAAATTCGTTGACAATGATTTTTTCTTCTGATAGGATGAGGAAATCCTCAAACTATTACCGAATCAAGATGCAGATGAAGCTGATGATGATGAGAACAAACCCCGGAAATTCAGCCACGGATATCACTTGGTCCAAGGAAAGATGAATCATGGAATGGAAGATAATATTTTTGCTAAGCACAAGAATGTCAATGGCTATGACTTGGGGTTGTATGCAATTTTTGACGGCCACTCAGGCCGTGATGTTGCCAAGTGCTTGCAAGAACATTTATTTGAAAATATTTTGAGTGAGGTATAATTTCTTGTTGCTGAATTCTTTTAGTTCATGCCATTCATCTTTTGAAAAATATTTGCTATATATGAATATATTCATCTAACTAACTAAGCTGACTTCATTTCATGATTATGCTTGGATAGCCAGACTTCTGGAAGAATCCAGTGCGTGTGGTGAAGGAAGAATTCAGAGCTACAGATGATGAGATTTTAGAGCAAATAGCCGATTCACGTGGTGGTTCAACAGCAGTTGCAGCAATACTAATTAATGGTGTGAAGTTACTGGCAGCTAATGTCGGTGATTCTCGAGCAATATTATGCAGAAATGGACATGCAAAACAAATTACAGTTGATCATGATCCATTGAAAGAGAAAGATCTTGTTGAGAGCAGAGGTGGTTTTGTGTCTAAGAGACCTGGTAATATCAGAATATGTCTCTAACATTCATTAATATGGGAATTGCATCTTATGGGAACAATTTTCTATTTATCTAATAAAAAAGAAGTACATTTCTCTTCTTACTCAGCAATTGTTATAGGTTCTGCAATTCCATTTTGGATAACAAACTTGAAATGTTTGTAATGATCTTCCTTTTTTATTTCTACTTTTTGGAGTGCTTCCTTTCAAGAGTACAATAAATAGCCATTGAATAATGTAATTGATGAATATATTTTGTGAAATTAGGGAATATTCCAAGGGTTGATGGCCAGTTATCAATGACAAGGGCATTTGGAGATGGGAAACTGAAGGAGCACATTACTGCAGAACCAGATGTTATGGTTCAAAAGATAGATGAGGACACTGACTTCATCATTTTGGCAAGTGATGGCCTCTGGAAGGTAACATATAATATATATATATATATATAGAGAGAGAGAGAGAGAGAGAGAGAGAGAGACCCATCCACATGCAAATAGATCAGTGAACATAATTAATGCACTGTCAACTTCAAACTTTTCATATTATCGGTGAACAGAATGACATGTAACAAATCAATATTATCCAAATTTTCGCTTAAGTCATAGCATCAAAAAAATGACAAAGGAACCTAAGCTCCAATTTGGCTATTAACATTGATTAACTTTGCGACAACATATTTTCAATTGTCAAAAGGAGGATTGGAGATTTGAGATTGTTGAGCTTAGAAAATGCTACGCTGCAGGTTATGACAAATCAAGAGGCTTGTGACTGTATAAGGGGTACAGATGATGCTCAAAAGGCATCCAAAAAGTTGATTAAAGAAGCATTATCTCATGGAAGCTGTGATGATATTTCATGCATTGTTGTAATGTTCTAGCTCACACAACCTCGTTGCATCTAGTGTCTATTACTTTGCTCTCCCTCTTATCTCTTGCCTTCATTAGATTTGTATCAGATTGTTGAGAGGTTTTTCTAGTAATCGATCACCTATTTACACACGTTTATAGACTCCCACACAAAGAATCCTGTAATATATTGCTTGCTGGTTGTTGCTTCTATATAAGGCCGAACTCAACCTCTTGGATAGCAACATACATATCGCAACACCGCAAAGAAAAGCTTGCACAAAGGAGAAAGAAATTACACAGTTCTTTCCAAAAGAACACCGGCTGTAACAAAATCAAGATGAAAGCCTGAAGAAGATGGGTGTTCTCTCAAGTTCCAAGCCAATTTCATGGCTTTAAATTGCTAAGAAATAACGCAAAAATTTTCTCATGCCAAAATAAGAAACATTATCGTTACATTACATAGATTAAAAATTGGAACTAGTAATATTATGCTACACAAGTTCAGGTAATCTTATGTTTTTGCATAAGCTATCACTTCGTTGTAACTTGGTTAGCTTCTATGTCTTGAAGCCTTAAGGTAACTGCTCTCTTGTGAGCTTCAAGACCTTCAACTTCAGCCATGGTTGCTACGTACGGGCCAAGTTTCCTCAGACCATCTTCCGTGAGAGACTGTATGGTTATATATTTGAGGAAAGAGTCCAATGACACACCACCATACATTCTTGCATATCCGTAAGTAGGAAGCACATGGTTTGTGCCACTTGCATAGTCTCCAACACTTTCAGGTGTCCATGGTCCTAGAAACACAGAACCTGCAGAGACATATCAAGATTCTTTCAAATCTATGATCCTAGTTTTATTCTTAAGGAAACAGAGTCAAGTCATTAAATGATTCTATTTCTTGTCATGGACTTTTCAAGGCAAATCTGAATGGCCGGAAACGAGCACAGACACTATGATTTTGCTCGGCAGAATATCCAAACTTATGATTAAGGGGACATAATCAAGTCATTAAATGAAGTTCCTCAATGCATTTTAGGAACACACCTTGAAAGTTCTCGTGATATTCACTCAAGCTATGAAAAACAAAAGGCAAAGAGGACAATTGAAGTCGGATCTCTGTACATATGAAACTTTAAAAATTACATCAGCTAAATTGATTTAGTATAAAAGTAAAATCACAGGCATGAGTGGCCTAACTCCTTCTAACCTCTAAATTTAAGAAAATGTCAGTATACAAGAATGAAAATCTAAGATACAAAATAGATCATGGTTCCCTAAACAACTGCAACATGCATTTTGTCATTCAAGCATACATCCATAAATCATAGTTCTATTCTGGAGATCTTTCAAACAAAAGTCCTTAAAAGCTTGAAAGTTGTTTTTGACTAATGTCACAGCCTTCTTGGTACACATCGGTCAATATAGGTAGGATCCATGCTATAAAATAAGCAGTATAATATTTCCAGTTAAGTCCCAGCAACCCCAATTCTATAATAGAACAATAACAAAGCCTTATCCCAATTCTATAATAGAAAGAATGTAAAAAATCTTGCATCAAGATAACGGACTGCACAATTGGCATGAACGAATTCCCGCTTCCCCAGCTTTTTTTCCAAGGAAAAAGAAAAACCTGAGTCGTACCTGCATTCTCAATGAAGCTCTCCCACTTTTCAGCTTCTTTCACATTCACAATCAGATGCTCAGGTGCATATAAGTTTGAGAATGAAATTGCCTGAAATATCCAAAACAACTTAACTTCCTAAGCATAGTTTTAAAAATGAGACTAGTCATTGAACCGGATAAGTCACTGGTTCATTGGTTCAACTAATGAATTATTGATTGAACTGATTTTGAATTAAAAATATAAAATACAAACACACACACACACACACATTAGTATTATAAATTTTTATAATAACAAATTATGCTAAAACTTAAAAATATATACAATATAAGTTAATGATATAAATAAATAAATAACAAAATATAATAGATATGCCAATAATTTTTGCTAAAATTATTTTTATAAAACAATTTAAATTCAATTGATATGAAATTATGAAAGTATTACATTTTAATTATTATAAAATTATAATTTTTTTATTTTTACAAAAAATATATAAATTTTATTTAAAAAAAAAAAACTGGTTGCCTGGCCGATTCTAACCGGTTCACATGTATTTCCAATCCAGTAGGGTGATCGGACTGGCTCACTGGCCAGTTCGCTGGTCCAGTTTTAAAACTATGCTCCTAAGTTTGGAATAAAAGTTGCCACATTCACAATTCTTAGAGTGATGCTGATATGTAATGCAACATATACACATAGACCATCAAGCTCGAGGCGTGCATGAAATTTATGACAATGCACATAAAAGAATTTATGTGGGCTTAAGCAAATTCGGAAAGGCTTGGTGACTTGGCCAACCGAACTAACCTCAAGCATATCACGTGCAAACACAGTAAAACTGTGGCTCAGAGCTTTAGAGGCAAACTCTCCCCTTGGAAGACTCTGGCACTGCTTGCTGAGTTCCTCTAGTATAGCATTCAGATCCACACCATCTCCAGCAATTACAAGAACAACCTGACTATCAGGACCATGCTCAGCCTGTAAATTCGTAAATTGGCTGCAGTAAGATAAGCAGTGTACATGAAAGCAAAAAAAATCTCATCTGTTATGCCCATGGATGGCTTCTCATGAGTGAAATAATCAATTGCCCAAAAAGATGTGAAAATAAACAACACCTTAATACAAAAGGCAGAAAAATATTTTAAATGAAAAGATTAAAGTGTCGTATTAGCTTTGTGTTCACAAGTCTGATACTTGTCAGGTCTAATATTATAAGGACAAAAGCATTATCCTGTACGTCACTCATTTAAGGAATTATTCATATCTCAGTTTTTAGAGTAATTAAATGCTATCAAAATATTTCCAAGCATGGAGAAAAAGAAAGGCAACCAACTCCTCAATGCGGATAATTTTTTGTTTAAACCAATATAAGAATTTCAAACTCACTGAACCTGGGAAAGTAAATCAGCAGCTACATGGCGAGGAATTGCATGCTTGTCTGCAATGACCAAAACTTCAGATGGACCAGCTGGCATGTCAATTGAAACCATGGCTTCACTATTCTGTAGGAAATGAAGAAAGAGCAGAAAGAGGGAAAAGCCATAAGATTAGACTCATGGATGCAGCCAGGGCGCCTGGGAAATTCCTCCAGACAACTAATATTTCATAAGTGCATGAACTAATGCAAGGTTGCTTACTTGCAGTATCATTTTTGCAGCTGTGACATATTGATTTCCAGGGCCAAAGATCTTCTCAACCTGCAGAAGTGCCACCACAAACAAAAATGACAAAGTTTTTAGCTGTTGAAATCAACATAACAATAACTTAAGTCACAAATCAAGAAATTTTTTTAATTGATTTCATATCTTGTTTTGCAGCTATAAATTGAGCACTGTCTGATAAGTTCAGTGTGAATCAATAAATATACATATAGCAGTGATATTTGGTACATTTGTTTGGAAAGAAATGCTAGAATTTCAGAAATCAAAGTCAATGAAATGTTTTTTATGAGATAGTACTCTGTTTATCACTTCACTTTCGCTGAAAGCTAATAGTTTTTTTGGAGGGTTGCATCTGATTTGCATAAAAACTGGGCAGCATATTTGTAATAATTTTTGAGGATTGCTTCCTCTTCTATTGTATTCTATCTTCTATCTATATATGTTTCTTTTTCTATTAAAAAATAAAATAAAAAAAAACCATTATCTAAGAAACAAGTTAAGACATTTAACTCATAAATGAACATACGGGAGAGTGAGAAGTTCTAGAGGTATATCAACCTACAATGGGACAAGTTTCAACTATTCAAGTCATGAAGTTGCACTGATTTTAGAATGAGATACATGACAAAATCAATACAGGAATACACATCTAACAATTATTGAAGGATAAATTCAAGTTGATGAGAACTAAGAGTAAAACAATATTATAAATTTTATAGCCAAAAGAGACCAAGATATAAGAGGCTACCAACCTTTGGACAAGATTCTGTTCCCCAGGCCATAGCAGATATAGCCTGCAATGGAGAAGTAATCATATTACTTCTACTCTAAAATGTACAAATACATAACTATATAACTAAGGATAACTGTGTTAAATTACAGAACAGATATGGGTTATGGTATTATAATTTAGACCTGAGCTCCTCCAGCTTTGAGAACGTGAGTGACTCCAGCCTTCTTGGCACAATATAATACCTCCTACAGTATAACAATGGTCAGTATATAAACGATTTCATGAGTATGATACTCATCCAATATGGACAAATACCTTGCATATATTGCCATCTTGTGCAGGAGGAGTTGCAAGAACAATAGTCTTACATCCAGCAATCTGTGCAGGCTGATATATAAAATTATTAAAGGTAAATTAAATCACGAAAAATGAATAACAATTAAAATTATAATAATCATATTCAATAATATAGGAGGGAAAGCCATCACAGAAGTCAATAATGTATCTTTTCAACATACAACTGAAAGCATCAGAGCTGTTGAAGGCAATACTGCAGTTCCCCCTGGAACATAGAGACCCACAGAATTAATGCTTCTTGCAACCCGCTTGCATCTGACTCCCTGACATTTTCAGAAAAACTGAAAAGGCTCACATAAATATAAATACAATATAAGGTCTTATTACAAGCCTGGAAAGAAAAACTGCAGAGGCATGAAAACAAAATAGCATGACACAAACAAAATGTTCAAAATGATGAGAACAGAGGAAGATGGTCATGCACATATATACAATTGGATACATTTTTTTTTCTTGACATATCTCATCTTTCTAGCACTTCTTGACTCTCCTAGTTTTGAATTTAAAAAATTGCAAAACTATATTGTTATTACATCTCCAATGCACTATCTTATACTCATGGTATCCATATTGAAACTTCAACATTTTACTTCGTTATGCACGTGATTTTCATCATACAAGAGCCATTTTAATGCATAGGTGACACCCCAACTCCAAGTTTGTGTGACATACTTTCATGTTCTCAACACTTCTTTCAGTTGACTTCTGAGCAGCATGAAACGCATATATATTGTTGTAGGCAACATCAAAAGCTTCTTGAATAGCTGCATCAAGCTGCGAAAAATGGGGGGAAAAGAGCAGTTCACTCAGACAAAAAGGAGATAAAAACAATGGAATGATTACAATCAAATGCCATCAGATACAAAATTCGGTTTCAAGGTACAAATCAGTATACCACTGGATCTGGAAGCTCAGCGATGATTTCAACTATATTATCCAGTTCTGCTTTATCAAACTTTGCGGTGTATCTACAAAACAAAAGTACACAAGGAATTAAAGTTACAACAAATAGCAAAAATTTGAAGAGGCAAACAAGGTAATCAATAAGACTAGAGACACTAATTCAAATGTAAGACTGGCAGCAAATGTTAACAAAGTTCACATTGAATAAGAAAAATATGCACTAACTCTTTAACTGCAGCATCGCCTCTTTTGTGAACATCGTATACAATTGGGTTTACCTGCAGAGTGCAGAGTATGACTTATTATATCCAATCAAGTATCATTCTTAGGAAATTGATCTGCAGCTAAACTCTAAACTCCTTCAGCAAACAATTGATAAAAAGCATGCAGGTGAACAAAGAAGAATAACTAATACCTACCACACTAAATATAGAGGAGAAATCTATGCGAGGGCGAGCCTTAAGGTTCTCAACCTCAGACTTAGTAAGTTCTGATAATCTATATGACTTCATTGAGCACTGTATCCGATTACGGGGGGACGCTGTTGAAACAAATGCAAAAGAACGCATGAAGTGAAAATGAAATTATGATATAGAAGACAGAAGAGGAGGCTACTCATCTTAATCTCATAGCAGGAAGTTTAAGACTCACGTGTCAAATGTCAAAATCAAAATCTATACAATAATAGAAAAGGGTATAAGCAAATGATGTCAAAGTTCTTAACTTTTACACCTGCTTGTTCCCTCTAACAGAAGTTGACTCTTGCCTGAAGCATAAGCATGAATGTGTGTGTGTGTCTATTTTGCTAAGTTGACTGAAGCTAATGATAAAAGTACAAAAGGGCTAACTAAATTACTATAAAGATTATAGTTTGTTGGTACAAATTGGATTCCCCCAGCACCCAAAGGGAAAATTTTGCATGAGCCCACATCCTCAAAGTTCAAATATAAAGTGGCAAAGAAAAGCTGGGAAATGTTGTACCAGCTGGGATGGGGCGAAAATGAAGCAATGCGGTTCCGGGTCTAGTAGTAGCTTCAAAATGGCCAGTAAGGAATGATGAAGCGATTGAATAATTGGTCTTGTTCAAAAGAGCAAGCTGAGAGTCCATCATCACCTTCAATTAGACCAATTAGGAGTTCTCACTATAGAGTTAAGCTGAGAGCAAAATACCGAAAAATAAAAATAGAAGATTACCAATATGACATCAAAAGCCGGTGGTTCCACAAATGATTTGAATGAAATACGGATCTGCGAGCGCTGGAGGAAAGTGATCAAGAGGGGAATGGAGACTGACGCCTGCAATGCTGAGCGTTGAATCAAGTGGCGCACATAGGCTGCCTTCCAGTGGCGCGTGTGCTGAAGTTCCGCTCGTGTTAATGGCTTGTCACTTGATAAATTAGGCAAAATACATTTTTAAACCGCTGAACTAAGGCCTCGTAACACATAACCCCCAACGTCCCAAAGCCTACATATAACCCTTAAAATTTTGTAAAAATTGAAAAAGTTAATTTTGAAGTAAAAAATAATAGTTTTGTACAGGTTTTTATACATCCAGTGTGTTGGCTCTTTCAATTGATACTAATTTTTCAATCCGTGCAATATATGAATATTTATTTTTTATCTAACATAAAAATAAAAATAATAAATATATAATAAAAAATTATAGAAGTTTTAACATTTAATATATTATGTTTATTTTGCAATTACATATTCAAATTTATAAGTATCAAAATTTTGAAATGTAATATAAGAGTTAGAAAATATGATATATATAATTAAATAATTTGATCAAATTAGATTCTTAATTTATTTGAAATATTTTTGAAATAAAAAAATTTATCTTACATTTATATTATTTAGTGATATTGATGTTTAAATTATAATGAAAAAGAATAAATAAAAAATATAAAAAACACATGTAATGAAGTGTATAAAATGAATGGAAATAGTGTATAAATTATAAAAAATTATATATAATTTAAAAATTAATAAATAAAATACTAATGTAATTTAAATAAATAAATAAATTTTAATCTACTGAAGATAACTACAATTATAGAGATGATTTTAAATTAAAGAGTAAGCAAAAAACAATAAAAAAATTGTCGTGGAAGTTTTCCAAATAAGAGTCTCACATTGGATTGCATATATATATATATATATATATGTATATATATATGTATGCATGTATGATGTATATATGTATGTATGTATGTATGTATGTATATGTATGTTTACGTATGCGTACGCGTGAAATGATATAAACAATCTATTAGGAAAACGGTTTAAAAAATAGGAAAATTTCACGTACCAGGACCAACGACCAAGTACGGTGATATCTTGAACCACTTGTGCACTATCGACCCCCTGGAAGGACCTAAAGCGAGAACTGAGGACCCAAATCCTCTTCGAGAAAGTCGAATATAATGTCGCGAGCTAAAATAGTTTACCAAGACAAGCCTATGGAGTCACTACGTGAAGAAGTTTTTGGGTGGATATTAATATGATCACAGACTTTACAATCTTCCTAATGATGATTAAATGAAACAATGAAATACTGTTTCAAAGGACCAAGGCCACACCAATTAAATGAAACAATGAAATACAATCTTCATTAATGGATTGCGTGACCTTCTTCCAGCTTACTAAATGCATTCACTATTTTTAGGAGTTGATCTCAAAAGAGAGCTTTTTTGAAATGATGGCAAACTTTTTTTTGAGATATATGAACATTGCATGAAATAAGGAGGAATGCGTTGTAAAAACATATTTGATTAATGTTTTGGCGCTAGCCAAAGTCAAATAATTAGTAGCTTTGAATTAAGCTTAAAGGTTATTTATAATTATTAGGAAAATAATATCATAATCATATCATATTAATTATAATAATTATTTAGAAGAATCATCTTAATTATCTCATTACTGATATTTAAGAAATCTTATACATCAATGCATATTAGGAATGATTCTAGGAATAGAAATCACAATCAATCATGATCGATATATATTAAAAAATATCAGAAATTTATTTTTTTCATGACTTGTATATATTGTACTTATCTATTATTGGAATAATACATAAAGATTACAACAATAATTATTTTGTTATGGTATCAGAGCGACAGGGTAACTTGATCGTTATGTGATTATGGCTGGACAAGATATGAAGTAGGCTAATGCCGCACAAATGTAGTAAGTTCACGGTACAACAGCCATACAAACAGGGGGAGTCACTGATGAACGTGAATCATTTCCTGGGCTAAGCAATGATCAATGGATAGTCTTACTAAACATTCTTAACAACCACAAGAATATTACATCCATTGAAAAATTCACTGGTAAGCAAGTGAAAAATTCTTGGTTGCTGGATACAGGGGCTTCAAATCATATGATAGGTGATATAAATTTGTTGACAAACATAGTTGATGTCTCACCTTGTCATATTAAACTACCTGATGGAAGAAATGCAATTGCAGACAAAGAAGGAACAATAAATTTTGGGAAAGGCCTAACCTTGAATAATGTATTATATGTTTTCAATTTAATGTGTAACCTTGTTTCTGTCTCTCAATTGATATATGACTCAAATTGTGCAGTCACTTTTTCTAATAAATTGTATGTAATACAGGATCGCATTTCGAGGACAGTGATTGGAGTGAGTGACCAGCAGAATGAGGTCTATCATTTTCGTGCAGTGATATTTATCTAGGTGTGCAAAGCAAGTGGAACTGACTTCTTTACTATGTAGCATAAGTGTATGGGACATCCTGCAAGTCAAATAGTTAATTTACTTCCTGGTATCCAAATTAGTGATAAACATAAGAAAGTTTGTAATATCTGTTTGAGAGCTAAGCAAACAAGAGATGTTTTCATTCCAAGTCAAAATAAAGCCATTGAATCCTTTGATTTGATATATTGTGATGTGTGGGGTGCTTATCGTTTTCACTTTTCTTGTAATGCTTCTTATTTTTTAACCATTGTGGATGACTTTTCTTGTGCTGTATGGATTTACTTATTGGCAGAAAAGAGTGAAGTTGGGAATATTCCTAAAAATTTTTGTGCTATGGTGAACACTTAGTTTAACAAGTCCATGAAAATTGTGAGAAGTGATAATGGAGCTGAATTTAAAGCCTTGAAATCCTATTTTATTGAACACGGAATAATTCATCAAATTTCCATGGTTGACACCCCTCAACAAAATGGCCGTGTGAAGAGAAAAGATAGGTATATTTTAAATATAACTCAAGCTCTCCGATTTCAAGCTAATCTACCTATTGAATTTTGGGGAGAATGTATTCTTACTGCAGGATACTTGATAAATCACACTCCTATCACTCTTCATAAAGGTAAAAGTTTTCATGAAGTATTGTTTGATAAGACCCCTATTTATTTTCATATCCACACTTTTGGGTGTCTGTGTTATGCCCACAATCGACCCTGCCAAAAGGACAAGTTTGGTGAAAAAAGTCAAAAATGTATTTTTGTAGGATATCCTTATGGAAAAAAAGGATGGTGTCTCTATGACTTGGAAAGTAAGGAATACTTTGAGTCTCATGATGTTGTGTTTTGTGAAAATGAGTTTCCTTTCATTGATCGCTCCTATATAGCAAAATCTCATGCGCCCACACAGACCTTATGGAATGATGGATCTCTTTTCATTAATGAATCTAGCACAGGTATGCCTGGTGTAAGGAGGAGTAGTGAAGTTGAAGGACACATTGGGGAGGTACAAGAAGGAGGTTTGAATCCAAATCCCTCAGATGACAATGTTATGCTAACACCACCTATAAATGAACCTCTTGGTTGAGGTCACAAAGAACGTCATCCACCAAGCAAGCTCAAAAATTATCTATGTCACACTGTGCATTGTGTTAATAACCCCATTGTTAAGGCACTCACTTCATCACAATCCTCAGGTACGTTATACCCTATTGCATACTATGTGACTTGTAGTAATTTTTCTATGAAACATAGACAGTTTCTTGCAGCAGTGACTTCTGGACATGAGCCATCTCGATTCTCAGATGCTATTCAAGATCCCTTATGGTGCAAAGCCATGAAAGAAGAAATAAATGCTTTAGAAAAGAACGGCACCTAGACATTAACAAAATTTCCTCCCGGAAAGAAAGCTATTAGTTGCAAATAGGTGTATAAGATTAAGTATAAATTAGATGGGATCATGAAATGTCATAAGGCAAGAGCAGTTGTTCGAGAAGATAGTAAAAAAGAAGGAATTGATTATAATGAGACTTTTGTACTAGTTGTAAAGATGGTTACAGTTCGAACACTTTTAGCTGTTGCTATTGCTCAATCATGGATACTACATTAGATGGATGTTTATAATGCTTTCCTACATGGTGATCTAGATGAGGAAGTTTATATGCAACTATCTCCCGTCTTTTCTAATGTAGATCCTGAGAAAGTGTGCAAGCTTTAGAAGTCTCTTTATGGCTTAAAGCAGGCGCCACGAAATTGGTTTGCAAAACTTGCTACTGCATTGAAGAAATATGGGTTCAAACAATCCCATGCCGATTACTCACTTTTCACTTATCATGAAGGGAATGTGATTTTGAGTGTTCTAGTGTATGTTGATGATCTCATTATTGCAGGAAACAATGGAGATGTGATTGAACGATTCAAGTAGTATCTTAGCTCATGTTTCTACATGAAGGATCTTGGCTTTCTGAAGTATTTTTTAAGTCTTGAGGTGGCCCGAGGGCCTTAAGGAATTTTTTTGTGTCAATGCAAATATGTTTTGGATATTATTTCAAAAACTAGGTTGTTAGGAGCTAAACCGGCTTGTTTTCCTCTTGAGCAAAATCATAGATTAGCCTTTGCTAATAGAGCTATTTTGAAGGATCCGGAGAAATATCGTTGTCTCATTGGGAGACTTATTTATTTAACTATATCTCGACCTGAACTTAGTTACTCTGTGCACATCCTATCTTAATTCATGAATTGTCCTCGTCAGGAACATTGGGATGCTGCAATAAGGGTAGTTCGATATTTGAAAGCTAATTTAGGACAAGGAATCTTTCTTCGGTCAGATAGTAATTTACACCTATATGCTTACTGTGACTTTGATTGGGCTAGTTGTCCTCTCAGTAGACGTTCATTGACAGGATATTTTATTTTATTAGGCTAGTCCCCTATATCTTAGAAAACCAAAAAGCAGGCCACAATTTGCCATTCCTCAGTAAAGGTTGAATATAGGTCTATGACTACTACAACTTGTGAATTAAAATGGCTTAAAACTTTTCTAAGTGATTTACGAGTACCACACCCTCAACCTATGTAACTCTATTGTGATAGCTAAGCAGCCATTCATATTGTAGCCAATCCGGTATTTCATGAACGCACTAAGAATATTGAGGCGGATTATCATTTTATTCGTGATGAAATCCAAGCTGGTAATATTGCTACTATGCATGTACGGACCTACAACCAACTTACAGATATCTTAATTAAAGCTCTCGAGAAATAATAATTTAACTTTCTTTTAAGCAAGTTGGACATTTAAGACTTTTATGCGCTAACTTAAGGGGGAGTATTAGGAAAATCATATCATATTAATTATAGTAATTATTTAAGAGAATTATCTTAATTATATTAATTATCTCATTACTAATATTTAGTAAATCTTGTACATCAATATATATTGGGAATGATTCTAGGGATAGAAATTACAATTAATCATGATCAATACATATTAGGAAATATCGGGAATTTATTCTCTTTATGACTTGTATATATTGTAATCATTTATTATTAGAATAATGCACAAGATTACAACAATAATTATTTTCTTAATAATGAATTGATAAGAAACATCCCGAGTATTAGAGTGCAGATGATGATGACCAAAGATAGAAGCAAAGATGGTCTGTGCTTTCAAATCCCAACGTATTGGCATGCTCTTGTCTTTGGGCAGAAGGAACGCTCAATAAGAAAACACATGTTAAAATACAAATTGAATATTTATAGAAACGAAGTCCGATTTAAACATCCAAGCAACTCTTTAATTTCTAAATTCTTCTTCTGCTCATCACTTTTACCAACAGATTGGGACCTTAGAATAGCATAAGAATGAAATGAATGATGCAGTAGTGTTTGATATGATTTAAATTTAATCCATTTATAAATCAATTTTGCATTATTAATGTTTGAAAATTTTATAAAATCTTTTGATAATCTCTATATTATATATTAATTGTGATATTTCTTATTTTCTATTATGATAAATATTATTTTTATAATTCGTCATATGTTAATTTATCATTTCCTTTCATTGAAAAATCAATTTATCATTTCTTCTCTACTTAAAAAATAAATTATGAAATAAAAGATATTTTTTTACATTAATTAGCTACCAACAATCAGTAATAAATGTAAAGCTACTGATTGCTCATTTCATTTATCCTTTCAATATTAAATTAATTCCTAATAAAATTTAAATTTTAATCTCTAACATCATCTTACATTAAAATAATTTTATTTTAAATTTTGAATGGATAAATTATCTTTGAAAAAAGTTATCTAATGAAATTTTGAAAGTCATGTTTTAATTCAAATTCAAATTCAATTATTAATTTAGATTAATAGAGTAGTGATTTTTTTCCTTAAATTTTTTCTTATAATATCACCTTTCATAAAATTTATTTTTACTATTCAATAGCTTTAAAATTTTTTAATGCTTTTATCTTTTTCCTCCTTACCTTTTCTTGGATTTTTTTTTTAAGAATCATTTCATATTTTTTCTTTTTTCTTCTTTCAAAAAATTTGTTCAAAGTTTTTCAGTTTATCTTTCTCTTCTTCTTTTTTAATTTTGCTTCAAGATTTCTTATGACTTTACTATAAAAGGTTGAATGAATTTTTTTAATCTCATATCATCATCTCTAATCATGCATAAGTAAGTATTTGGTTTCAAGATTTATTTTGAAGTATCATCTCATTTTTTTCTTTTATCTTCTTTCACAAAATTTCTCTAGAGATTCTTATTTTATTTTTCTATTCTTCTCTTTTAATTTTACTTCAAAATTCCTTACAAGACTTTGCTAGAGAAGATTGAATAGATTTTTTTAATCTTATATCTTTGTTTCTAAAATCATACATAGATGAATATTTGATTTCAATTTTGTTAATAATTTTATCTTTCATAGTTGATTTTTAAAAATTTAGTGTAAATTTTTTTAATATTTTAATCTTTTTTATTTCAACTTTTTTAATATTTTTATCTTTCATATGCAGAATCAATTCTTATGTACATTTAATTTGATTTTTTGTAAAAAAATCTAACTTTTTCTTTGGATTATCTCTCTATCTATGACATCTTCTTTTGAAAAGCAATTATATCATATAAGATGTTAGCATTTGATCTATAGTTGAAATGTGTGCTTTTTGCAAATTTATTAATCTATAAAATTTCAATTTCTATCAATTCATAAAGGTATACTAGTATATTAGTGATGATCTTCTACTAATAGTAAATAAATTATATTTTTCTTATTATCTTTTAATATATTAATTTTTTATTAAAAATATTTTTTATCTGTCAAGAATTTAATAAGCTAATTGTTGGAATAATGCTACTCAAATTATAAGTATTTTGTTCAATTATATATTAAAGTTATAGGTTAATATTTTAAGCAATGTTAAATAACTAAAATTAGTTAGTATTTTTATTTTGGAATAATTAGAAAATCTTATGATGGTTGATGAGAATTAAAAAATTTATTTATTATAAATTATTATTATAATTTTTATCATTTGAATTTGTAATCAAAGTTGTATTTAATGTACTTATCATACATTTTTCATAACCTATTCTATTATTTTTTTATTAAAGAGTAATATAGGAAATTTAATAATTAAAATAATATATATAATTTTATTATAATATCTACCATATAAAAAGCTTAATTGTTGGATTTGTTGAAGTTATTTTAAGAACTATATATATATTGGTATTTAAGAATTGCACTGGATTCTTATATAAACAAATAAATTTATATTTTTTAAAAGTTACAACTCAATATAATATATAATTAAAAAATAATAATAGTCTATGAAAATTATAATATAATAATTATTTCATAAAAATTATATCTTTTCAAATAGTAAATTATGATTTATTGATCATATTGTATATGTCTTCTTGCATTAGAAGATTAAAAAATAATATTGAACTATAATAAATAAAATATTTATTTTATTTAAAGTAATAACAAAAAGTTAAAAATATCAATTTAAATTTATTATCAAATTTTTTTGTAATATTTTATAATTCAAGTATAACACATAAATATTTAGATAAAATTTTGCACCTATTGCGTCAATCAAACATTCAATATACACACTTAATTATTTCATTCTTACTAATAAATCAAGAACTAGTTAGAGAATAAAGTAAACAATCACAACTATTAATAAAAAAATTAAAAATTAAAAATTTGATAAATAAGAAGCCATCAAAAAACTAATTTGTTAATTTATAATAATCTCACTTCTTCTTTTTTTAATGAGTAATGTGATTATTTATTATAACCTTTAAAATATATTTTCTACTTTAAAAAAGTTAATTTCATAAACTGAGAATTAGTTAAAACAAATTTCACTTTTATTTTACCTTTGAGATTAATTATATATTTTATATTTTAAAAATAAATAAATAAATATTAGCGATGCACTAATCTTCTATCTAATAATAATATATTATCATTAGTTTTTTATTTTTTAAAAAATATAAAATTATCTACTTGAGAATAATAAAAAAATATCAATATAATATATATGAAATATTATTATAAATATATTACGTGCAACTTAAAAGTTTATTGAATGATCATGCAAACATTCTCATCACATATCTTATTTCATAACTTCCTATTTAAAATAGTCATTTTTAATTATTTATAATATTTTATTATATTTTTAATATTAATTAATTATAATTATATTTCTTTTTAAATAATTAACATATATATTTATAATATTATATAATATTAAATTATTTTTTTTATGCAAGGCATGGGTGCGTTCTTGTTATGTTGCATTTGGCAGCGCAAATAACTGTACGTTCAATTCTTCATCGATTACTGTATCAATACAAATAATTATAATATTAATATTTATTAATAATGTGCCAGCTTTTTGTCTTTTCTCTCCGCCGGGTTCAGCCATAGATATTCGTCGCCTGCCAGCGCGTCCGCAATCTCGGCCGCCGGCCCCGTTGCGCGATGGCGATCTATCCCAAACTCATTTGGTGAGTCCTCCATCTGCAACCGGCTATCCTACTTCTAAAGCCTCGGATGCTCTCCCTCTCCCACTGTATCTGACCAACGCCGTTTTCTTCACGTTCTTCTTCTCCGTAGCCTACTATCTTCTCCGCCGTTGGCGCGAAAAGATCCGAAACTCCACCCCGGTTCACGTTGTCACATTGCCTGAAATCGCCTCCTTTGTCTCACTCATCGCTTCCTTCATATACCTCCTTGTATTCTTCGGCATCGATTTTGTCCAGTCCTTCATTGCTCCTGCATCTCATGACGTCTGGGAGCTCGACGGCGAAGATAATGTTATTATGGATCAGCAGCAAGTTCATATTCCCAAATTGTCCAATCCAGAGCCCTTAATTTCAGCTTTGTCTTCTGAGGAAGACGAAGATATTGTCAAACCCGTCGTTGATGGCATCATTCCGTCGATTCACTCGAGTCCCAGCTTGGTGATTGCAAGCGTGCGGCCTCGATTCGACGCGTGGCGTTGCAGAGGATGCCTGGGAGATCTCTTCAGGATTTACTATCCGCTGATTTTAATTACGATTCAATTTTGGGCCAGTGTTTGTGAAATACTGGTGGGTTATGTTCAGATTCCTGTAGGAAATGCTGGTCCTTTGTTGCTTGATGGGTTCGAATACTCGGTACAAATGGCTACCCCCAAGGGTTTCTTGGTGGCGAGCACCAACAGAGGTTGCAACGCTATCTATGCCCGGGGGGGGGGGGGGAGGGGGGCTACCAGCGTAGTGTTGAGGGATGGTATGACCAGAGCACCTGTTGTCAGGTTTGCTGCTGCCAAAAGGGCTTCGGAATTGAAGTTCTTCTTGGAGGATCCTTTGAATTTTGATACCTTGTCTGTCGTTTCTAACAGGTTGGTCTTGCTTTTACTTGATTATTAATCTAGTGTTTTTTAGGTGGCGAAATTATTAATGTTGATGTATTTCCATATATGTTGTTTATTGCTTATTTGTAACTGGAGCTTTTTTTTTAATGCTCAAGCGATTCATTTCGTTCATATACTTCGTTGACGTTATGGGTTCTTCTGAACAATTTGGGTACAGTCGAGGAAATGGGGAATTAGAGAACTAGAATCTGGATTTTGTTTATGAAATCGGGGAAGACGAAACGATCAATAAATTTGCTTTTTCAAAAGAATTAGTGCATATTGGGTATATGAGGATTTTCATTTATTTTAATATTTGGAGACTGTTTCCCTCTGTGCAGACCCAGCAGATTTGCCAGGCCAGAGCATTCGGTGTTCTATTGCTGGGAAGAACCTTAATGTGAGATTTAGCTGCAGCACAAGTAATGCCACGGGGATGAACCTGGTTTTCAAAGGGGTTCAAATTGTTCTCGACTTCCTTCAAAATGATTTCCTGGACATGGATGTTATTGGAATCTCTGGTATTTGACTAGTCTTTTCTCCCTTTAGTGGCTAGGAAATTCTATATATAGTTCTTTAGTCACTAATGCTGTATGATGAAAGATGGAGAATTTTGTGTATACTACCAAAGATAGTTTCTTTCAGTTTCAAATCAATTATTTGTTTGTTTCTGTGATGAAATTAGTTCACTTAGATCATATCAGTCATTATGTCGATGATAACCTCTGGAGTTTTCATCTGATTTGAACGGATTGAATTGTGTTGTATCATGTTGTCACTTTGAAGGATGAATGTATCTTCTATCACTAGCCTATGTTATGCTGGTTGAAATTGTGAAGTTGGATCCTTTTTGTGCTAGAGGTTTATCTTCCTTTAAAATCTTTGTACCTGAAAAGGAAAAAATAGGGGCCAAATTCTGGCTAATCTCCACTAAGTCTCTGATTAAATTTTTTTTCCCCCCTGCGAAAAGTTTAGATTGATTTATTGACATGTAAATGCTTAATTTAATCTTAATTGATAGAATAGTTGTGTTTTTCTATTTCAGATTTGATTCTGACTATGAATTCATAAATTTGATACCGTGATATCACAGATAGATCAACTGCACTATGCTTCATGGGACACCTTATCCGTGATTGTACTTTTTTCTTTGAACTTCCATTTTGGGATCCTGTTAGTAGTGAGTGTTTCACTTGGCGTGCATGTTTTGAATGTAACGTTTTATTATTTGATATCTTGTAACTTAGTTGACAACTATTAACCATAAGCTAGGAAAACACCACATTTTTTGGGCAGTTTTGGACCTACAGTATGATAATTATGTATTAACTTGATTATTTTAGGTAATTATTGTTCGGACAAGAAACCTGCTACGGTAAATTGGATTGAGGGACGTGGCAAGTCAGTTGTTTGCGAAGCAATAATTAGAGTAGTGAAGAAGGTGTTATAGACCAATGTGGCTCCCTTGGTGGAGCTTAACATGCTCAAGAACCTTATTCTGCTGTTGCTGGTGCTCTTGACGGATTTAATGCCCATACCAGCAACATTGTCTCCGCCATTTTCTAGCCACTGGTCAGGATCCTGCACAAAATGTTGAGAGTTCACATTGCGTAACCATGATAGAAGCCGTCAATGATGGGAGAGACGTTCATATTTCTGTGACTATGCCTTCCATTGAGGTGATTGAGGAGCTTAGCTTCTATTCATGATTTTTAGTTGGGTTGATATATCAATTTAATAGCCATTGGTTTTATGTAATTTGAGGTCCTCTCAGGTGGGTATGGTTGGTGGTGGAACTTAACTTGCTTCTTAGTCTGCTTGCTTGAATTTGCTTGGCGTGAAGGGAGCAAGCATGGAATCACCAGGATCAAATTCAAGCCTCTTGGCCACCATTGTTGCTGGATCAGTTTTAGCAGGGGAACTATCGCTGTTATCTGCTATTGCTGCAGGTCAGCTAGTCAAGAGTCACATGATATACAACAGATCAAGCAAGGATGTGTCTGAAATTACATCTTAAGGTGAAGGATGCTGTTCCCATCTTTATTCTCATAGCATAGAAACAAGGGCCGGGAAGCAGAAGACGTTAGGCTGTTTCTGATGGAATTCATGCCCTCATGGGTTTAAATTTGAGGTAAAGAATAATAAAATGGAAGAGAGCTGGGTTCTATCTATCTGTTTCATTTTTGGTCCCTTCCGTTCTAGCTTGATAGCTCATCCCAGTGAGCCAAAGATCGCATTTCTTATAGCTGATACATTTTATATGCTATATAATATTGTCTATTGTTTCTTCTATCATATGTTGGTAGTCAGATAATATATATATATATATATATATATATATATATATATATATATATATATATATATATATATATATATATATATATATATATATATATATATATATATATATATTTTAATGGTCGCATTGCCCGCTGGAAAATATGAATATAGTTGAAGGATGCATTGTTCTGTAACTCCATTTTCGTTGTAGATCTCGTATTAGAGGTTATTCTGCAAAACCAAATCCAATTGTCAATGGAATGTCACACAAGCTTCTCAAATTAAAATTTTCTAGAAAATGAGCAATCACAAACCCAGAGAAAAGCATATACTAACAACTGATCATGTCAACCAGGAATTCCATGGGCTTTGCCATTATGCTTACCTACTTAAATAGCAAAAATGAACATACATTGTAGATGGACAAAGCATATATACCCAAGGAATTTCAATTGGAACCATAGAAAAAATGCAAAAAGTTCAAATTCTTGAACACAGCATTGATATTGATTTTCATGACATTCTCACCAGTATTACTGTTCATGTATACAGCTCTCGAACATACCATATGCTAATTAGAACTAACCCCTCCCAACTCCAAGGGTTTATTTAGCAATTAACTGACAGTTGTAACAGTTAGTTGATTCAATTAACTGTTAGTTGATAGTTAATTATATTAATTGATTTGATCTACTAATTGCATTAATTGTTTAAATAAAAATATTTGATAAAGTTAATTATTTATGATTAATTGTTTATATGTAAAATAATATATAAGAATATAAATATATTTTATAAATTATTTAAGTATTATTTTATTTTAATAATTTTATTTTATATATTATTTAATAAATTAAATTTTTATAAAAAATATATTATTATAATTTATTATATATTAAATTTTTTGTAAATATTATTAATATGTTATTATTTAAGTATTATTTTATGATAATTTTCCCATCTAACGAAGGGGCAAACAAACAAGACGTAGCATTAATGGGCACAGTGAGACGTGTTGGTAGAGGAAGGTGGTTTAGTATTTTTTAGGAAGGATATATTAGGAATTATAGAAATTTATTGGGGTATTTTAGTAAAATAAAAAATTAGTATGAAACAATTGAAGCAAATTAATTTATTGGAGGCAATTAACTATTTCAAATAACTTATTATCAAATATTAAAAATAATTAGTTTAATAAGTCAACCAAATTATTTAATTAAATCAGCTAAAAGTTATACAATAAGTTATTTAAAAAAAAAGACCACAATCTTAATTATTGACTCCCCGATGTATATTTGATGCATCGAGTGCAATGTGGTTTGAATGCTAGACTTATAGTGTTACTTATTTATTTATTTATTTATTTTTGTATGCAGTGAGGATGCTTAAAATTAAAATCTCTAGCATACTATTCCACTCTCACACTATTATATTTGGGGTGTCAAGTAAGTTTAGAATCTTCGGACCAATTTACGTCTGTTGCGAATTTTGATAAATTTAAACTCTCAAAATTAAGTCCATTTCGAAAGTAAGTTTTACTAATAGATCCATCATAATCGGATTTATATTCGTGATAGATCGCCTGTTTAATATCTTTTGTTATCATTTCTTAATGGTTTTGCAGTACCTATATTAAAATTACCGCTGTTGTTGTGTTCCATTCCCCGAATCCGATGCTGCCACCAGACTGACCAAAAAGTAATTCGATAAACTCTATCCTAATTTATCCACATCAGTCACGCAACCTAGCTACCACTGTTTAGAACCAAACAGAGCATGTTGCAGAAGAATTAAATTTGAAGATAAAAACAACAACACTGGTGGTTAATTTGGTTAATCATGACGAAATAAAATCCGGACAAATAATTAGAATTACGAAACATCATAATCTCATATCAAGGCTTCAGTAAGGAAAAAACTATAATTACAGAAGATAATTTAAAATCATGGTTAAAAATATATGCATTAACCTTAATTCCTTGAGTAACACAGGTCCCATTTATTTTTCAGAAAATAATTTTTATAGAAAAATTACGTATACATTAACCATTTTTCCTTATATTAATAATTTATAATTATATTTTTGAAAAAATATTTTTCATGGAAAAAAACACAGCCATAATCATCGTATATCTTCATTCTTCAATTTCAGAGTGTTGTTATTCCTTCTTTGTTTTCCTTTTGCCATGTGAAGTATGGACGAGCTTACTGGTCAAATGGATTGCCTGACATACATTGCATGTAGATGACATTTGGACATAAGTTTCCTCTTCTGTGTCTCTGACTGTGCCTAAGTTAGAAATTCCGATTCCTTGCTTTTCGAAGACTTATGGCATTGTGCCACCTGCCTCACAAGTTTGCTTATATAGTCAAATTACATGGAATAACGTTCTTGATGCTGCCAAACATGACCGAGAGAGTTGAGAATTTATAGATAATTGTTCTTGTTTCATGCATGGCAGTGTCTCCATCGACAAATGATGGGGTCATTTCCTCTTTTCCAAACAAATATTTCGAGTAACTTTCTTTATCTTTTTTAATATATTAATTTTTAACATAAAAGTCTAAACTCGATCGGTTTGAAACGAGATCAAAACATAACAAATTTAATCAGCATGAATTTTTATCTTAGAAGTTTCTCTTGAAGTAAATAACTGAATAAATGATGAAAAGAATCATGCTACACACACGTCCAACTAAGCATGCCGGGGACACGTGGCATGCTTTTTCTCCGATGATCAGTACTAGAACTTACAACATTTTACGTGAAACCTGAAGTGAGGCATCCGAACTTCCCAATTATCCATTTAATCATAATTAAATTGATTTAATTATCTTTTTAAAATTATACAATGCAATTCACCTTCCTCACCGGCCACTATAAATAAGGCGATGAAATCCCATAGTCTACCACAGCAAAAAGCCTTAAACTAACAATTACTTACATATCGTTCTCTATAACCAACTTTTCAATACTTCTTTCGAGAGATTTGTCCATTTCCTTATCACATGTATGGATAGAGTGAAGGAATTGGCATCAAAGAAGGCGGCAGTTTTATTTACAAAGAGCTCATGTTGCATGTGCCACAGCATTAAGCAACTGTTCTATGAGCTCGGAGCAAGCCCAGCAGTGCATGAGCTTGATAGTGATGCCTATGGCAGGGAAATGGAAAGGGCTTTGACAAGTCTGGGATGTAACCCTTCAGTCCCAGCAGTGTTCATTGGTGGAAGATATGTTGGCTCTGCAAAAGATGTCATATCCCTTCATGTTGATGGTTCTCTCAAACAAATGCTCATGGATGCCAAAGCCATCTGGTTTTAGTTAATTACAAGGACAATTCTGCTATAGACAATAGAGAGAGAGAGAGAGAGAGAGAGAGTCACGCCTATATATATTTACAGGTAGCAATTTTCTTAAATTTAAATAATAACTTTCTCAAATTCAAGTAGTAATTTCATAATAAAAATTTTAGAATATTTCTCGCTTCTCATTAGAAAAATTATTGTCCTAATTTAAAAAGGTTACTACTTAAATTTAAGTCAAGAAAGTTACTTTCAAACGTGTACAAGCGTAACCCTATGTAATGTATCCTTAGCTTTTCCTTCTTACACGGAGCACCCATGTTTTTTCTTAAGTGTTCATTTAGATTGTATGAAGCAAAGTTTCTTCTTTATAAAACAGTCCCTTTTTGTCTGGTATTTGCTTTAATGGTTGACTATGGTGATTGTCCACCAGGTTGTATGAAACTGCTTAACAGAGAAAAACCAGACAAATTCCTGCGTGAACTAGGTTAATCACAGATTTCATTGGATTCGTAAAATGATACATAAAAACAGCAACAGGTGTAATTTTATACATGTATTTATTTTTCTCTTAAATGCACGATATCTGGATCAGAAAAGAAATTTTCGAGTTGAGGATTTAATTTTTTAAGGCTTACTTGATAACGCAACATTTTAAACTTTCTCGGATTCATATTTGATCTCTGAAAATCTTGGAAAAGCTAACATGCTTAGGTTGCAAACTTTATATCCAATGACACCATACAATGTTCCATGATCCTTTTTGGTGGATAATAAGAGAACAGGCAATTGTTGCTAGATTGACAAATGTTATTCTCTCTTCCTATCCATTCTCTTTTTGCCGATGTGAAATTTATACTTCTCTACTGTATATAATACACTCTCAATAAAAATATGTATCAAACAATTTTCCAATAAATTATAAACAAAATAAAAATATCTCATTTTGATGAATCTCACCACTTGCAAAAGGAATGCCCAGAAAAAATTAAAGTGTTACGAGATAATTAGGTGTTGATTCCTCACCACACAATATGCATGGGCACCTGGTGCCATTATCAAATATAATATGGCAGCATGCACTCAAGTTTAGTTCTGAGGAAGTTGCATGGCCAGCTAAGCTTGGGAAAAAAGGGTAATGTCACGTCTTTTTATGTCTCCTTGCTTAATTATTCCTTCATATCCAGGAAGCATGACACTTTTCGTGTTTGACTTATATTAATGTAGACTACTCGTAGGTATCATTTTCTAAAATAAAATTTATTATACATTCGTATATAAGTGTTATAATTGGACGTAATTGGGCATTATGACACATCTAGAGAGAAACAGAAAATGAAAAAATAGTTACTATGAGTCAAAGTACAACAAATTATGTTTCTAAAATCTGACACAATTGTAATATTTCATACAATGTTATAATTATATGTACATACCTACACGAAACTATGCATGTGTGTGATTATGGCGGATCCCAAAAATTATGATATGATGTGCATATGCAATCCCACAATGTACAGTAATTATTTTTCATCTTTAATTGGTCTGTCGCAATCCATTTATACATATCACAAAATAAATTAAATTTGCTGATCACCGGCTTTTTGTATTTTTTGGTACGTAAGTGGGTAAGAAAGAAAAACTATGCCCTGACAAAAATGAAGTCCACTAACGAAGGGGAAGAGTACCCGCCGCCGGCTCATCTCATGTCCTTTAATAATACTAGTCTTCAGCTCTGATCTTTGCCATAGTATGAGCACAACTATTCCCCTCTCTCAAAGTGTGAGAGAATCTTACAGTCCACTCCCTCTTTGTGAGGTTTCTAATGTCTACAATAAGAGTACCATATTTGTGTCCCGCCTCCTTAACATTCTCACTCATGTGGAGGGTTTCTTTTGAGTCTAATTTACAAATAAACTTTCTAATATGTCTGTCTTAAGCAATCTCCAATCCCTTTTTGATGGCATGAAGCTCAGCTTGGGTATTAGTGATTCCCATATCCCTTTTTGATGGCATGAAGCTCATCTCTAATTAGACCGCAATATCCATTTCTTCTTAGATTGCCCTTAGAATTTCCATCAACATCAAACTTATAAACATGGTTAGGAAGAGAATTCCAGGAGAAATATCTGCTACACATTAGTAGTTCACACCTACTTTAAAAACAAGTTTAGCCAATTAACTTAACTCCAAATATATCTTATGCCATATATGCAGTAAAAAATTCCTACACACATTAATAGTTCACACATATACTTCACCATTAGATTGTCTTGATTTTGTTAACATGAGGTCAAAGGATCGATCTTGATTGGTCAAGGTTTACGCAAAGCAACTGGTCTTTGTTTGCTTAAAGGAGTTTGTCTTGGATTCTTGGGTAAAAATATCTTTTACAAAAATATAATGTTATTTATTTATATTTATAGTTATAAAATATTAATATAATAAAAATTTTATTTTTTAATACTAATTATAAACAGTTTGATAAAAATAATATCTTTATATTAAAAAATATTTTTTCTCATTATCATGATACTACGTCTTTTTTGTTTTTAATTTCAAGGTATATCATGGTATGACTTTTACTTACTTATGTAAGTAAAAATAATTTTCCTACAAAAGAGAAAAAAAATTCTTTTGACAAAGCAAATCAATCGGAACCATAGTAGGTGGTAATGATCTTGGAATAGCATTCTTCATATATGTGTGCACCACCATATATACTCTATCCAGTGGGCAGATCCGACTTAGAAGTAAAAAATTTTTAGGACTGAAATGACCCATGTAAAAATAATTATGAAAAATTTTCATATAATTATATTAATATATAATTTTAAAAATTTTGAGGGTCAAAGTCCTACGTCACTTCTAAACTCCGCCATTGACTTTATTGGTTTATTTGTTTCTATAACTTTATTACTTCTACTCTCACATAGTTTATATTAAAATTTGTAGTTTTTATGACCACATAAAAAATGTTATAATTGAAATTAATTCCTATTAATTATTGTATCTACTATATATTAAGATTGTGATTAAATCTTATTAACTATAATGTTAAATTTTTTTAGTTATATGATTAAATTCCATCAAGTATGTGATTAAATTCTATTAAATATATGGTTAAATATTATTAATCACTATCTATTTAGAATATTAAATTACCTATTTATTTAACAAAATAATAATGACTAAAATCATGTAACTTTCATATTGAGATAAATTGATACTCAATAACTAATGTTAGTGAGTATTCTTCATATTTCTCTTATAGGAGAAATGAATAATTTTACTATTTAAAATGTCATTTGAAATAATAGAATAAGGTTTCTTGACTTAATAGAAAAAATTGAAGAATCATGACTCTTTGATGAATTGAATCAATTAAAACTCTATATAAAAAGGTTTTTATCCCTTTCTTTAATCACCGCCACTTTCACCACAAATTGAACTTAAGCTAGACAAGAGAGGTTCTATCAGCTATTAGAATAACTGGGAGAGCAAAGAGAGAATAGATTAAAGTGTCAATTACAGGCTCTCAATTCCTGTGCTGTATGTTATATCTTCTCAGCATATATATGGTCTAAAAATGAGAAAATATTGAGATTAATTACTTATTCTACTCCCGCATAATAATTATGATTATTTAGTTATATTTGTGAATTATAATATGACAAAAAACTAACGATATATTCCCAAAATTTTTCTAAAACTCTAAAGAAATACAATTTATTGTAAATCTCACATCTCTGCCTAAAAATGTAAATATATATATATATATATATATATATGTATTTATTCATACCCTATGAAAGATGATGGGTGCCAAGCAGTGTAATTTTTTGGTTGGCATCCGAAGCAAAGGAATTTAAAGATACAAAACTAAATGTGTGTTGGCTGATCATCCAAGTGAAGGAATAATGTAACAAGTTGGTGGGGGCAACATGGAGAATCACTTCGTCACTATCTCTCATGTCTGTATGAGGATTCGATTTCAGAATCTCTGATAAATTGACTACACTCCAGTCTGTGTTCTACGCCTTGTAATATCATATATCATATTATTGTTACTTGCACGACAACCACTGTTAATTTCCACTTTTATTGCCGACCAAAGGGAGGGTATTCATAATATTCATTAGATCTGCACAAGTTGAAACATTAATAGGCAAAAACTTGTTCATTGAAATAAAAAATCTGCTAATCTTCTGATATGTTAAGAAGTTAGGAGAGAGATGAAAATAAGATAATAAGAGAGAATGGAGGAAAAGAAAAGAAATGAAAATAAATGGTTAAATCATAATTTTTTCATTTCTTATTTGAATATTCAGAAAATTCTCTAGATCAATCCTCTAATTTGGAGGAATAACAGATATATAATTAATAATGAAGAGTTTTAAAAAATTAGTTATAAATCTTCTATCTCTTCTCTCCTTATCAAAATTCTCAAATATGGAGAAAATAATTTTTCCATCCCTCTTCTTCTTCTCTAAATATAGCATCACTATGGTTGATACATTAAATGCTAAAATTTAGAAGGTAACTTACCAAAATAGAAAGAAAGTAATATTATTATATATTTTCAATGTTATAATATGAGTAGAAATATTTTCTAATAGAATAAATTTTTTATATATTTCATTCATAAGATGTACTCTTACTTTATATATTCAATTTTGTCATATTTTTTTTACTTTATATAAAAATAAATTATAAAATTATTTTTCTTTATAATGGTAGAAATAGTCAAGTTACAAGAAGTTCAAATACCTACATGATGTCTTGGAATAGAATCCATAATATAGAAGAAGGTAAAATCTCTGAATAACATTAATATCATGTTTTACTTGAGGTAAATGATATTGGTAGAAATTAGCTAATTTTTTTGTGAAGAGAAGAATATGTAGAGTACATTATGACTCAAGTATCCAGAATCCCGAGGAAATTAAATGTCGTATTCATGTTTTGATGTATCAAAGAAAGTTTTCTTATCTCAAAAGGTTGTTTGCTTTTATAGTTGGGGCATCCAAAGGCACAATTCTTAATGTGCCTTGTTCAAAACAAGCAAGCTGTACCTCTATAAATAGCCAGTGTAGTATACAACCTCCTCCCAAATAACCTCAAAAGCCTCATACATTACTTTCTATTTCTCATCTTTCCCCTTTCAACACAACCCTTTCTCCAAGGTAACTTGCTTGATCAGCTAGTATCAGCATATTAAGATGGACAAGGTGATGAGGTTAGCTTCCGAAAATGGTGTTGTGATATTCAGCAAGAGCTCCTGTTGCATTTGCTATGCAGTCAAAGTTCTTTTCAGAGACCTGGGAGTGAGTGCTGTGATTCATGAAGTTGATCAGGACCCTGAAGGCAAGGAAATGGAGAAAGCTCTCACCAGGATGGGTTCCACAGCACCTGTCCCTGCTGTATTCATTGGTGGACAACTGGTGGGGTCCACCAACGAAGTCATGTCCCTCCACCTAAGTGGTTCCCTCAATGCACTGATCAAGCCATATCAGGCGTCCAATTGAAAAAATATGCTATGTATTGTATATCAGTGGATGGATAATATTATAGCAGATTAGACAAGTTAGTATTCAATATTACATAAAAAGAGACTCCTGCTTGTATCCGTGTACTACTAGATTTGATCGTATGTTAAAATTAAATTTTATATGATGTATGAAAATATATTAATAATCAAATTTAATAATATATTGATACGTTACTATATTAATAATATATTATAAAATTTTCTTAATATATATTTTTTGTGGTGTTTCAGTGTATTTGCCTAATTTCTACTAGCATTTGGCTTAGTATGTGTAATCTGCCTAATATTAATAATGATCTTTTATTTATATGCATATATTTGTGTTCCAATAAGATGATTTAAGTTGCTTTGGTATTTTTTGATCTCAAATGCAGCCGTTGAGACGAAGAATATTAAATATTGATGAGCAATATGGAAAATAAAAGTTGGTATTTTAATGGTGTAATAATATTTAATATTGTCTAAAGAGTTCTATTCCTGGTGATATCCAGGGTTAGAACTCATGATTTTATAAATAAATTACTACTCCTACTATTAAAAAATATAAAAAAATGGAAGATAGCAAAAAAAATATGAGCAATACAGAATTTGAAATATATTTGTTTCCAAAAGTTCAATTTGTAGTAACATTGATGGCGATGGTCAAAATAATATTATTTTGGCTTAAATAATTTGATCTCTTAAAATATAAATTGTGTAATTTTAATCCTCTAATTTATAATTATTTATTTTGGTCCTTCTCAATAATAAATTGATATAATTTTAGTCCTTCTATTTGACTTTTGTCAATTTCTTGACCTCAAAATCATTTTCATCTAATACTTCCTCTATATTAACCAAAAATGATTTTCATGTAAACATAAAAAAATTATCTAAATTTTAAAATTTTTGAACAAAAATAATAGATTACAAATAAAATTTTGAATTATTTTTGGAGTTTATAACATATAAAAATTTTTAAAAAAATGTGATTTATCTAAAAAATAATGCAATAAATGCTTAAGGATCAAATTGGAGTTGATAAAAGTCGATGAAAATTGATGAAAATTAAATAAAGAACTAAAACTACACCAATTTAATATTTATGGTGACAAAATTAGATTATTTTAAATTAAGGGACCAAAATCACATAATTTATATATCAAGGAAATCAAAATTGCATTTAAGCATATTATTTTTGGAGAAGTTTCAATTATAAATGATTAAGAGTGTAGACAAATCGAGTTGAATCAAATATTTATATACTCAAACTTAAACTCGTTAAAGATAAATGTGCTCGAACTCGAGTTGAGTATCATTAAATTTGAATAATTCAAATTCAAAGTTGAACCTAACTTGAACAAAAGTTTAAATGAGTTTACATGAATTTATTTGAGTAATATATGATTAGGTCTTAATTTTTAATTAAATTTAAAATATTTGAATTTTAATTTCAGTTTATATAATCTTATTTGAATAGTTTATTATTTCACATAAATTTGAGATTTTATTTTTATAAATAAATTAAATACTATTTTTTATCTTATTTTACTTATTAATATAAAATTTTATATAACTATCAAATTTTTAATACAATCATCATATAATAACAATAATTACATTTAATAAAAGTAATATATACTAAGAAATTAATTATTTCAATCAAAACTTCATTTTTTATACAACTTTAATAATTACTAGTATAAAGTTTAAACTTGACTAATATATTAGTCGAGTAAAACTCATTCAGACTTAACTTATTTAAAATTAAAATTGAATCAAATTTTTGTGAATCAATATTAAATAACTTAACTCATTTGTATCCTTATAAATGATGGAAAATTGCCTATATTATATAAGACTTTTTCAAAAATAAAATTTAAATCAGTCTATTTATGACATGTAAAAGATGTGATATTGCGTGTAACGATTCCTAAACACGCACACGCACCAAAGGATAAATTTTCCCCAATGATATTGGACTACGACATGCTGTTTCCAATGTTGCTACTGCATGTGGTATTTTCAGTTATATCTTCCAGAGTAGTTACATTAAAGAGTGTAAACAGCAGGAGTATATGCACTTTAATCACCAATTGCTAAATCCTTGATTATGGTAGTGGTTGCTGTGCAAAAAGTGTATAAAGAATAATGATCAATACAAAAAGTTATAAGTAAGGTAACCATTATATATATTACATGGTGTGATCTGCAATTGAACTTTTGGTGTTTGAAAGTGAAGTTCTTGTGTTTGTGTGACGTAGTGATGGTGCTGTGGATTCTTCAACTTTCTCTCGAACAATGAAGGGGGGTATTACATTCCTTACCTTGCTTTTTGCATTGCAGTTTTCTTCCAACCCCCTCCCCCAAACTATGTTCAACTATCGGTGAAAGCACACAAGACTTGGCATATTTACATCTTCTTACCGTTGGCTCGAAGAATTGATTGAGACTTAGAGAACAACCATGATAGTAAGTGACAATTTTAGTTTTTTCCGATCAGTTCAAGAATGGTTTGATCAGATCCAATTGTCTATACAGAGAATAAATGGTCAAGTGTATATGATAGAGATAAACCATCAAGTACATTCTAATATTTAAATTAATACATTTCAATGCTTAAATCAATAACGGTTTCCAAATTAGATTAATTATAAAAAATTGTGTAATGATCTCCAAATAAGATAATTATAAAAAATTGTGTTTTAAGTCTCAACTTCGTACTTAAAATCTTTTATAGGATCATGCCATTTAAAAGAGTGTTGTAGTCTTAGTTGATTTGAAGCTTGTCATTGTAAAGGTTGTATTCAATATGTTCAATTTTTTTCATTTTTTTTTTTAGCCTTTAGCTGTGTTAATAGTTGGTATGTAAGCTTGATCCTATGAAAGGGATAAACCCATAAATCAACTTTGATTGGGCTGACTAGATATCAAAACTAATTATAAGTCATTTATTGTGAAGTGGGACTTATTTGTATGTATTGATGTAGGTAGCAACATCTGACCAATCATCCTTTAGTTAAATATTTAAGTTATTGTTAACAAATTTTTGTTGAATTCAACAATTACACAAGATTTACCTTTTTTATGTTAGTTGACAGTAATTAAAGACTTGTAATTAGTTTCACATTTTTTTAAAACAAAACAACGAGGATAGTTAAACTATTAAATAAATATAAGGACCAAGAATTAAAGGAAAATATAAAACCTTTAAAGAACATCAGATATACCATTTGATGCAAAGGCTCTTGATTAATTAATCTCATGTTTAGATATTGATATTTTTAATGTATTATTTAGTGTCCATAAAATCAATTTTTTACAATAAATTCTCGATAACAATCGGTGCATAGCGGGATAAATATGTAGTTATTCATGATACTAGAGATTAACTATTCACAAGATATGATCCTGATCTAGATTACATACACTATGCAGAATTTGAGTAATTTTAGTGCCTTCAATTACCAGAATTTGTATCCATTGAATATTCTTTAAATAATATCACTCTTCTTTTTCTGGATTTTGTTTGCCCGACACGTAAAGAACAGCAGGGAGATTCTTGAGATAGTACCCTCTCCACTTAGATAATTGGTATATGTCTTTTCTGTTTTGTGAAACAAGAAGAACAATATGATGTCATCTGATCAAAATTAATTAATTGTAATTCTGAACATGAGATGACCATATATATTGTGCCTGCCTATGTGATGCCAAAATCATTTGAGCCAACGTCAAATAAAGTTTCTGCTTCACACAATAATAAGTAATCTGTTAAATATACAACATACTAAATATCATGTTGGGATCGCATCAAGTTTTGGGGAAAAGAGGGAAGAAATCACAACAGGAAGGGGAGGGTATGTGGAGGGGACTAGGATTCTTATACCTATCTCCATTCAAAGATAATCTATCTTTTTCCATTCCCACGTGAATATGGGTAGACTTTTTAATTATACCCATTTCCGTCCTATCAGATTTCCGTTCTCGTTTATATTTTTTACTTTTATTTAAATAATGCATATTTATTTATATTTTATTATAATTTTTAAAAAAAATTAAAATTTATATGTAATAATTAAATAATAGTTATCCGAAAATACTAATAATACTAATATAAGAAAAGATAACTTAAAGTTTTTCTTAAAATTTTAACTTGCTTTTAGTATTTTTTGAGATCAAATGTAACCTCAAATATGAAGAATATTTAATATTGATGAGTAATATGAAAAATAAAAGTCGATATTTTAATAATATAGTAATACTTGATATCATTTTAAAAATTTTATAATTTAAATTTATGATTTTACATAATGTATCGTAAATAAATTACTGCTCTATCAATATATATGTATATAGAGAGAGAGGGGGGCGAGAAGGAGAGAGAGAAGATAATGAAAGGTTATAAGCGTATTTAAAATATCTTTGTTTCTTAGAGTTTAATTTGTAGTAACGATTGATAACGATGATCAAAATAATATTATTTTTTTGGAAAAGCGTTAAATTATAAATGATAAAAAAATGCCTATATAATACTATACAAGACTTTTTCAAAAATAAAATTTAAATCAGTCTATTTAAATATTATATATGGCGTGAGAAAGACGTGATATTACGGGCAACAATTTCTAAAAGGATAAATTTTCCCGAATATTATATATGACATGCTGTTTCCAATGTTGCTACGGCATGTGGCATTTACAGTTATATCTTCCAAAGTAGTTACATTAAAAAGGATACACAGCAGCAGTATATGCATTATAATCACTAATTAATTCCTTGATTATGATGGCGGTTGCTGTGCAAAAAGTATAGAAAGAATAATGATCAATACAAAAAGTTGTAATCAAGATTACTATTATATTTATATATTTACATGATGTGATCTGCAATTTGAACTTTTGGTATTTGAGAGAAAAATTCTTGCGTTTGTGTGACATAGTGATGATGCTGTGGATTCTTCAACTTTCTCTCGAACAATAAAGGTGGGTATTACATTCCCTACCTTTCTCTTTACATTGCAGTTTTCCTTTTCCCCCACTATGTTCAAATATCGGTGAAAGCACACAAGATTCAGCAAATCTTGGTATAAAATTTACATCTTTTACCATTGACTTGAAGAATTGATTGAGATATTGAGAAAATCCGTGTAGTAGGTGATAATTTTGGTTTTATCCGATCGATTCAAGGATAGTTTGATTAGATTCAACTACCTGCACAGAAAAAAAATAGTTAGATAGACATGGTGGAAATAATCTATCAAGTAAACTTCAACATTTA
The DNA here is from genome assembly GCA_020226215.1 of Sindora glabra. Lineage (NCBI taxonomy): Eukaryota > Viridiplantae > Streptophyta > Magnoliopsida > Fabales > Fabaceae > Sindora > Sindora glabra. The sequence goes on from CM035235.1 coordinate 73,258,172, forward strand.
AATCAATAGCGGTTTAAACAAAATACGTTTAAGAAATTGTTTCTTACATCTCGATTGTTTATTTAAGATATTTTATAGGGTTATAACATAAATAAAAGTGTTATAATCTTACTAGATTTGAAGTTTGTTATCGTAAAGGTTATCTTGAACATATTCAAAATGTATTTTTGCCTTTAATTGCGTTAATGGCAAGTACTTAATCTTGATCTAAGTCAGAAGAATAAGTTTATAAAAAAACTTTAATTATAGTAACTGAATATTAAAATCAATTGATTATAAATCATTTATTGTAAGGCGGTGCTTATTTACGTGTATTGATTCAGGATAATAGTGTCAATTTTTAACTTATCATACACCAATTAAATATCTCAATTATTATCAATAGGTATGTGCTCAATTTAATAATTATATTAGATTCACTTCTTTTCACACCAATAACAACTACAGACTTATATTCAGTTTCATATGTTTTTTAATAGAATAATAAAAATAGTTAAATTATTAAATATATACAAGAATCAAAGATCAAAAGAAAAACATATAATATTTAAGGAATATTAGATATATCATTTAAACTAAAGATTTTTGACTAATTAATTTTATATTTAAATATCGATATTATTAATGTACTATTTAGTATCCATAGAATTGTTTTTTTCTTTTTACAATAAGTTCTCGATAACAACCGGCGCATGGCGGGATAAATATCTAGCTATTCATGATATTAGAGATGAACTATTCCCAAGATATGATGCTGATCTACTTTACATACATTATGTAGAATTTGAGTAATTTTAGTTACTTCAATTGCCAGAATTTGTATCCATTGGATATTCTCTAAATAATATTACTCTTCTTTTTCTGGATTTTGTTTGCCTCCAACACATCAAGAACAGCAGTGAGATTCTTGAGATAGTACCCTCCCCACTTAGATAATTGGTACGTGTCTTTTCTGTCTTGTGGAATAATAAGAACAATATTATGTCATCGAATCAAAATTAATTAATTGTGATTCTGAACATGAAATGACCATATATATATATATATATATTCTGCTGCTTATATGATACCAGAATAACTCGAGCCAACGTCAAATTAAGTTACTGCTTCACACAATAAGAAGTAATCTGTTCTATATACAACACACTAAATATCAAATTGGGATTACATCAAGTTTTAATTGAATTCATCTTCGTCGTCCTCAAATCCCCATTCCTGTTGGTTTTTGTTCATTTTATTTAAATAAAAAAAAAATTATCTTTGAAAACACTTTTATATTTAAATTGAATTATTAAATATATAATTTTAATTTTCTTATTATTATATTATTAAATATAATAATATATATGTAAATGTTCATTAATCATATATTATATAATATAGGTATAGGAAGAATTGAATAGCATAATCCTTTATTCGTATTTGTAATTGTACTCACTAAAATCCTTCTTAAATTCTCCTTTTCTACATCTGTATCCACTTTTTAAACTCTATATTTGTATCTAAATGTGTAAAAAGGGTGGTATCAGTTAAAATACCAAAATACGGCTATTTCATAAATTTTTTTTCGCTTTATCGTGATTTCAAAAGTATTTACCAAAGTACGCAGGACGCCACACCGTATGGCGTCATTGGGCGCACGCTGAAGGCGCTATGTTGGCATCTTTCAACATGGCGCCTTCGCACTGCACCTAGGAGGGCTTGGAGCTGGGAGGCACCATTTCACTTGGCGCCTCCCCTAACCCCATTTCATAAAATTAGGGAAGGAGGTGGGAGGGCAAATGGAAACCAAATTCGATTCCCCTCAAATCACCTCTTTCCCTAATTTTAAAATTCTCTTTGTATAAAAAATATAAAAATAAAAATCAAATTTTTTTCTTCTTTTTTTTTTCTTTTTTTCCCTCCTTTTTATATCCTTTTTACATAATAATAAAAATTATATTGTATATATCCCTTGTACTATAGGATAGATATTGTATAAACTGGACCAATATACATAGATGGATATATGTGTATACCTAGTTGAATTTTTTAATTCTTTATTTTTATTTTGTTTTTATTAATTTTCTTGCTTTGTATGATTTCATGTTGATTGCCTGATGAATTTGAAGTATATATAATATATGCATTTTTTCTAATTTATTTTATTATTTTAGTAATTTTTTTAAACTTATCTTACGAGCTTGGAGATAATAATTATTATTTCTTATAGTTAACAGGGTATTTTTAGCCTCTTTCTCTAACTTTTAGTAGATTTGTAATATAAATGAGTTTTTATCAAAATATATGTGAATAAAAAATGAAAGAGGCTATTTACATGTTCTAATATCATTTTTTAAAAATAATTTTTATTTTTAATTCTTATTTTTTAAATATGATTAGTATTTATTTAAATATAATTTTCTTATCATTTTGAAATCAAATAATAATTATATAATAGTTTAAAAGTTAGAGAAAGAGGCTAAAAATACCCTGTTAACTATAAGAAATAATAATTATTATCTCCAAGCTCGTAAAATAAGTTTAAAAAAATGATTAAAATAACAAAATAAATTAAAAAAATGCATATATTATATATACTTCAGATTCATCGGACAATCAACATGAAATCATACAAAGCAAGAAAATTAATAAAAATAAAATAAAAATAAAGAATTAAAAAATTCAACCATGTATACACATAAATCCATCTATGTATATTGGTCTAGTTTATACAATATCTATCCTATAATACAAGGGATATATACAATATAATTTTTATTATTATGTAAAAAGGATATAAAAAGGAGGGAAAAAAAGAAAAAAAAAGAAGAAAAAAATTTGGTTTTTATTTTTATATTTTTTATACAAAGAGAATTTTAAAATTAGGGAAGGAGGTGATTTGAGGGGAATTGAATTTGGTTTCCATTTGCCCTCCCACCTCCTTCCCTAATTTTATGAATTGGGGCTGGGGGAGGCACCAAGTGAAATGGCGCCTCCCAGCCCTCCCAGGTGCAGCGCAAAGGCGCCATGTTGAAAGGCACCTTCAGCGGGTGCCCAATGACGCCATACGATGTTGCACCCTGCGTATTTTAGTAAATACTTTCGAAACCGTGATAAAGCGAAAAAAAATATATGAAATAACTGTATTTTGGTATTTTAACCGATGGTATCCGTCGAACATTGTTGAATCGCCGTCCATAAGAGAGGAGATCACTTGTGACTAGCACTTCCACGGCCCAATTTGTTATAATATTCAATGTATGCCTTTGGGTTCAACTCACTTTATATTTGTTCTCGATTTTTGTAATTTGGAGATTATTCAATGAAATAAATATAATATGTAATCTCTTATTTGTAAAAGTAATAATTAGTACATATATTAAATTTTATAATTAATATTATTGGTCTTATATTTTTATTTTTATTATAATTATTCATTCATCCATTAACTTGTAAAAATTAAAATTAATTGTTAAATCTCACTTAAAAATATTAAATACATATTTATTTTTTAGTTATATTCTTTCTTTTCACTATTTATTTTAGTGTTATATAAGAAGGGATGGATAGATAAAAATTATTTAATTATTAAATCTCACTTAACAATATTAAATACATACTTATTTTTAGTTATATTCTTTCTTTTCATTATTTATTTTAGTGTTACATAAGAAGGAATGAATATATAGTTATAAAAAAAGTAAAAATAAGAAGAATAATAGTACTAGTTATAAAAATTGAAGAATATAATAGTCATCATATTTATAAATAAAGAACTAAATATTATATTTACTTTATTTGGTAGTTTAGTTATTTTTTATAAGAATAAATCAACTTCAAATTTGGAATGAGTCATTCATATTCAAAATTCACTTTTATAACTCTATATGAAAAATGAAAAGTGTTCCAAAGGCATCATTGCTCCCAACTAAAGTAAGTTTTACTTCCATTAACTCTTGCTTTAGGTTTTGATAACCTCTTCAAGAGAGTTTGTATTAATATATGTTCTTCCTTTGCCCTATTCAATTCCTATTAACAAAAAAAAATAGTAATTCACAAGTACAAATAATATCCATAAAAGATATTGAGTAGAACTAATTACTAAAATATACAAATTTTAACTGGAAATGGTCGCTGTCCTTTTGTTTTAAGAACTTCTCCCATGATTGTTAATCAATGAAATTAAATTTCTAAAGCAGCTTTACTTTTGTCCTTATCTTAGGATTAATATCTTCTCGCCTTAACTTTGTCTTAAAGTCCTTTCACTAATTTGTTGCCTATAATTTGTTGCCTACAATAGTATTTTCCTATGCATTTTTTGAATGTTAGTAAGATTGAAGACACTATATAAAAAAATACATAAAAGAGGTATATGTGATTATTCTATAAATATAGTTTTATAAATCTATACTATAAAGATATTCAAATTAAGTGTACATACCAAAATCTCCTTTCAAATATTATCCTTGAATACTGAGAAGACATGTCTCCTATCTACATAATCTATTAATATTTTGGATCATATTACCAATCTAATATAACTATTATATACCACTTTATTTGTTCCTCACATTTTTCCTTTAGCATTAAACTAAACATTTAACTTCTCATTTCGAACTCACATCACGATAATGCCTTTTACTGTTATGGGATTCCTTTTGGTTCTTTAGGTAGGAGCAATTGCCTCTGCAAAAGGATTTATATTCTAACTATTTTAAAAAAAAATTAATGTTAATCATATATAATGAAATGTAAATAGAATTAGATGTTGACATTACATAATAATAAAGAAAGTGCCAAATATACAAATTATACTCACAACAAATACTATATAGTGAGCATGACAAAACGCATAACTTTCATGAGAAGCAATTAAGCTAGAATTACATCAATCATTATACTTTATAGACTTTTCTACTAATTTATATAACTAGGGAGCCAACAAGATTCATTCTATTATATAATATGTCCAACACCTTAAAAAAATACAATATCATATAATACAAAGGTAGCAATTTAAAATGGCAAAGGCATTACCACCAAACAGAACATGACTATAACTATATATTCTAAAGATGACTAAATCCTAAAAGTATCACCAAATCTAATAAATAATATAAGCTTGAACTTAACAATGAAAAAGGTCATCATAATATCACACATTCATGCACATATTCAAATAGTCTATCAATGTTAAAAAAAATGAAAATGATAGAGGAGAATATACTTGAGAATAGGTATGATGACAAGAGTGACACAAAACTAACTTTGAATGCAATTGAGAACATGGTGGAGGCTTAGTAATCATTAAAAAAATGATGAAATCAAAAAAGTGGGTTTCAAATATTAGATTTTTAATTAAGTGATTTATTATTAACTTAGAATTTTAATTTAATAAAATAAATTAATCAATATTTAGTCATATTTTGAGACATGCTTGAGGTCTAATTTAAAATTGTGATGTAAAAAGATATAAGCTTAGCACATCAATATAAGTTTGTATGATTTGACAATTTGTATGTTAAAGGCCCAATAAGCTTTTTATGAAAAAGATTACTAGAGTTTTATTAATAAGGATTATCACTAGATCCTTTTTTACTTCTAATAAATGGAGTATACCCATTGAGAGCCATAACAGAGAAGAGCAAAAAGGAAGATCAAGTTAACACAATTTCTATTACTTCTGTTGATAAATGATAATACATGGATGATTTATTAAGCACATAAATTTAATTTCATATATTAATATTTTAATATTTCACACATGTGATTTTGGTTAAATTCTTACATCAAAAAGCGAGTGTAATGAGAAACAAAGGGTGAAATAAAAGTTATGCAGTTAAAAATTTTACATGTTAATTTTTAAATAAATAGTTGACCTCAAATATAAATAATATTATATTAATACAAAATAAACATATAAAGTTAGGGTGATATTTACAAAAATATGATCATTCTATTACTTTTAACATCAGTTAAGTAAAAAATCATTATCTTATATTTGCTAAGTGCTCCACAAGATAACTATTCACATTGCTTTCAACATCAATTAAGTAAAAAATTATTATTTTAAATTTCTGATAATTATTGAGAAGTCGTGCCTTTCTCAATAATATCAAAAATGTTAGTGCGTTAAAAAAATATCAATTATATTTGTGAACAATTATTTTAATTTTTTGAATAATTTTAAAAAAGATATCATATTAATATAAAAATCAATTTTTACTTTAACCAATATCTATCTATTATTATCTATTTACAATTTATTAAAATGAAACATAATTTTAAATTAAAATTCAATTTAAAATAAAATAAAATCTTGTTTTTAATCTTCAGAAATAAGGGTAACAACATCGTGATAGCGATTTCCCAAATAGTTGGAAAAGACAAGGTATGGAGCCAGAAGATACCGTTTATCCAAAGAATATCAATTTGATTCATTTTCTTTCGATGGGGAGGAAGATAACAGCGTTAATCTGGGGACCAAATTGCAAGTGTTAGATAAATTTAGGGATTAAATTACCAATTTTATCAAAAATATTACTCACAAATACAAAGTCCACGTCTACAAAAACATGTACAAATATTTTTAATGATACAGTAGTATTTAATATTATTTTAAAATTTTATCAAAAAATATAAATTATTTCTCTTAATAGTTAAATTTTATTTTCCTCAACTTTAAAATTTGAAAATCATCTTTTTAAATTTGACAAAACTTGGAATTAATATTCACCATCTACTTAATTATTTATTTTATTAAATAATGTGATTTTTTATAAAATTTTTAAACAAAAATCATAATATCATATTATAATAGATTTTTTGGTCATTTTTTTTCATATAACTTTTATGTTATATAATTAATAGAAATAAAATTATATATCAAAAATTTTAATCAAATACTTGTAAATAAAATATAAAATTTTATGCACACAATAGCAAAATAAATCAATTTTTATGATATTGTAATTCTTATTTAAATATTTTATGAAAAAAGTGACACAATTTAATAAAAAAGGATTAAATAAATAATAAATATTAATTCTGAATTTTATGAAGTTTAAGAGTGATTTCCAAATTTTTAAAATTAAAAGGAAATAAAATTCAATTACTCTAATATTTTTTTACATTATATATTTTAAGTGAATTATTTTTATTATTATTATAATATATATATATATATATATATATATATATATATATATATATATATATATATATATATATATATATATAACTCAAGTATAAATTACACAAAAGTAAAATAGCTCTACAAATTGCACCCCCAAAAAAAATCGATTTAAAGACATCTTTATAAAAATTACAAAGTTGAAGTCAGCAAAAGAGCATCAAAATTAAAAATTGAATCTGAGCTACTAACGGAGAGAAAGTCAGAAGGAAAGGGATGATATATGCAGAAGCAGTGGCTGTCACGGCGGGAAGCTTTTAGAACCAAATATAGAGCAAGCAAACCTAATTGCTCAATTTCTTCCCCTTCCATGCATAGTTTCTGTAACAAACACCAGTAATTGGAAACATCAAAGTGTAAAATGAAAAAACACAAACTTTCCTAACCATAAGACTGACGTTGTAATTACTCCGTACATCAAAAATTTCAAAGCAGACCAATAGTTGATATGGTTCAAGTTTTGTTAAGACTCAGTGTCCCATTGTGTGCTTTCCCCAATAGTTGATAGGGAAAAGAAGAGAACAAAAGTAATGAGAGGATAAAGAAATAGGTAAGGAATGTAATGCCCTTCTTTATCCAGGATAAAGTTGAAGAATCCACCGCACTCTATCACATAACATGATAATTTTCCCTGTAAATTTTAAAAATATGGACAATCTAGAAGGATTGGAAAGTTATTTTCCTCACATATATTGTTCTTATCATTTATTTCATCTAACCCCATTATTCTCTTCTCTCCTTAAAAAATACAGTTCTGCTGCAGGCAAGATGCGAGGTGGAGTCACGCCCTGTATGCGCCTAACAGTAACTTTAAAAAAAAAACTTCCTTAAATTCAGGTAGTAGTTTTCCTAAACTTCGGAATTATTTCCTAAGTTTAGGAAAATTACTACTTGAGTTTATAAAAATTATTATTGGGGGTGTATGAGCATGACTTCACCAGCATGTATCTTTTTTTCTAAAAAAAAAAAATTCAGATTCCAAAAGTTTTTGTTTTATGTAGCAATATCTGGTCCAATGTATTCTGCTAGGAGATTGAAATGACAAGGATAGCCAAAACATGTCAGAGTCTTGGAAATATTGATTGCATATTAGCAAAGTCAGATAGGCAAAACCATACATGATACATGCTGCTGATATTTTGTTGATTATGATAAAGCTGACAGAAATCCGTTGAAATATCTTCGGTGCAAGATAACTGAAAGTAACGTCTTGCAGATATCCTCATATGTCATTAGGATGATTTAAAGTGTATTGAATATTGGTAGCTGGTTTGAAACCAAGAGGAGAAAATTGAAAAAGAATGGAAGAGGGAAATACTGGAGTATTTTTTTATTTTTTATTTTTTTGAGATACAAATGATGGAACTTTCACAATCTGCCCTTTACCATTAACCTTTACTATATTTTGGAAATTACTAGCTTTAAGTAACTGAAAATTGCCGAGTAGCAGCATGGGAAGGGCATATTGCAGTAGAATGCCAATAACTTAAATCAGTCAAAATCAGTATTTTGGGGCACAGATACATATACACAAATCAAACTTCATTAGTAACAGGTATTTTTCAGTACAGCATGATATTGCTAATCAAATGTTAAAAAGCACTCATATATAGAAACACTACAAGCTAATGGGGACTTTCCAATATATACTAGCTTTACTATTCTACTGATATATATTCAAGCTAGCCAGCTTTTTTTTCTCTTTTTTTTCCTTCCTCTCCTTCGATAAGGTATGTGGGAGGAAGATGTGTGGATTTGTGTTCTCTTAATTTTGAGTTTGATATGGTTTGAGCAGTAGAGTGAGTGAACCACTTAGGTGAAGGGACATGACTTCGTTGGTGGATCCAACCAGCTTCCCTCCGATGAATACAGCTGGGACAGGTGCAGTAGAACCCAACTTCGTTAGAGCTTTCTCCATTTCCCTGCCATCAGGGTCTAAGTCGATTTCATGAACCATAGGGTTCACCTGCAGTTCTTGAAATAGGATGTTCACTGCATAGCAGAGGCAACAAGTGCTCTTGCTGAAAATCACAACACCCTTTTCTGAGGCCAACCTCATCACCTTGTCCATCTTTGGTGATACTTACCAACTAAATAAGTACCTTTTGTAAATACGTATGAAAAAAAGAAGTTATACAAGGAAAGGAATGTGTAATTTGAGAGATGCCGTAGATTGCCAGATTGGATTCAAAATGAACTCAATCCATGAGGAGACTTGGGAAATGGAAAATTATATGAAGCTTGAGGTTATCTGGAATGAGCTGGTATACAAGACTATTTATAGGGACAGCCTAGAGAGACTGCCTTCTTAGAGCAAGGCACAATGAAAAGAGCTTGTGCTTTTTAGATGCCCAACTCTAAAAGCAACCTTCTGTGATAAAGACTACTGTGAATTTCATCACCTGAATAAGTTGATGCACAGACTGTGAGGCTATGGCCGAATGACATGAAAACTTTGTTCTGTTCACCAACAGATGAAAACAATAGCTTCCAATGACCAAGTTAATAATAATGCAAATTAATTTTGTCAGACGTGTAATGCCTATCGACCATTTATTTCAACTTCTGCAGATTTAATGAAAATAAAGAATGCACTCTCTGAACAGGCAGCAAGAGGTGCAAATTAATACTGGGAGGCTAGTCAATTTGTAGCTGATTCTCAAAATCAACTGCTTTGAATACTTATGCAGAGAGATTTTGACTGAGATGGCTTTCAGTGGCAGTGATTCTTCTTGTTGCGCCCACCAACTTGTAAGATTCCTTCTCTTGCACATAGCAGCTTGTGGGATGTTATAGAGATCATTGCAGCAGAACATCTTTAACTTCCTCACATGTGGATGATGAGTACACAATTGGACACACGAGTGTGAGTGCTACTAGAATGTATAAACTTTTGACTTAGAGAGGAAGAGATAAAGAATTCCCTTGCTTTTAGAAGCCCACAATAGAATTTCATGCATCATCATCGATGTAACCGTGCAGCATCCATCACCATCCATGGAGAATGTGCCTGCTGGCCCTGCACATAGACATGAACCCATCTTGGTATAATTTAGTGGATGTATTAACTTATAGGATACTATGCCTTTATGTTGGTATATAAAGTTAATTGGTGCACATAGATCATTCATCGATTTGGATGCTTGACTGCATGCAGTGCACATGCAGATATAAATGGAAAACTTATATAAATGTTATTTTAGAATATGATGCTTATGCATGGTCTACATTAATAGAGGTCAATCATACAGGAAAAGTGTCATGCTTTATGGATATGAAGGAATAACCAAGTAGAGATAAAAATTCTAGCATCACCTTTTTGTCTAATCTTAGCTCGGAGCCATGCAATTTCCTCAAAACATAATTTAAATCATAAAACTATATAACTTTAAATTGAATCATTATATATTATGGTCTAGGTTCCATGCATATTGTGTGGTGAGGAATCAACACCTAATTATCTCTTAAAACTTGAAAGTAATTAGGGGAGTCCTTTTGATAAGTGGGCGAGATTTGGATGGATAAAACTTGTTTTATAATGGTATGCTATATCCGTTAGCTTGTAATCCAGTGATTAGTAGATAATTATTCCCTGAAAAGCTCATGGAACATTGTACAGTCTTATTGGATCGAGTTCGTAACTGAAGCTTGCTTTTTCAAGATTGTCAGGAATTAAAGATGAATCGTAGAAAATTACAAAGTTGCATTGCTAGGTGAACGTTAATAAAGTTTCACATAACGATGGACGGTCTACACAGACAACCATTTTAGCAAATACCAAAAAAAGGACTATTTTACACAAACTTCTTGCTTTACTGCGTACAATCTCAAGAGAACACTCAAGAAAAAGCGTGTCCCTTGGAAACCATTATCTGCAAATCGTCTAAGAGCTCTTTTCATACTACCACAGCATCTTATGGAGCGGTATGTATATTATGGAACTTTCTTTAAAACCAGATGGCCTTGGCATCCATGAGCATTTGTTTGAGAGAGCCATCAACATGAAGGGATATGACATCTTTTGCAGATCCAACATATCTTCCACCAATGAACACTGCTGGGACTGAAGGGTTACATCCCAAACTTCTTAAAGCCCTTTCCATTTCCCTCCCATAGGCATCACTATCAAGTTCATGCACTTCTGGGCTTGCTCCGAGCTCATAGAACAGTTGCTTAATGCTGTGGCACATGCAACATGAGCTCTTTGTAAATACAACTGCTGCCTTCTTTGATGCTAATTCCTTCACTCTATCCATTGTTATTGTTCAGTTCTCTCAACTTGCTAGGAATGAACAAATATAAGAAGCTAGCTCAGAAAGGTATTGAAAGGTTTCTTGGAAAGTGGGGTAATAGAGTAATTCTTAGTTTAAGGCTTTCTGCTGTGGTGGACTGAGATTTCATCGCCTCTTATTTATAGTGGCTGGTGAGGATAATGGATTGCATTTTATAATATTGAAAAGCAAATTCAATTTAATTATGGTTTAATGGATAGGAAAGAGAGAGAGAAAGTTCCTTGAGATATTTGTCTGGATAAAAGAAAATGCCCCCCGATCATTTGGTCGATGTTGACACAGTCATCGACAAGTTGCGTTTAGCATCACACTGTAACTGATAATTCACATCTCTTGGGGTGTCCATACCAGCAATCAACGCTGGAATAAGAACAATTACAAAATTAAATTACTAACCAAAGACCTTTCGGCCCTGGTTTGACGGATCAAGCAAATTATTCTTCATATTTTTTCATATACTCATACTTCTCTGAGCAGGTGGCATGCCGTGTTGCGTTGTCCGCTAAATCTGCCAAAAGAAAAGGAATCCATTATCCAGTAAGAATTTTTCGGCAAAGTCAGAGATCCAGAAGAAGAAAAGTAAGTCCAAGTGTCATTTGCATGCAGTTCCAGGCAGTCTATTTGACCCGAAAGCTTCCCCATAAATCATATTTCAAATGGAAAATAAAGAAGAATAGCAAGGATATTAAAGAGAGAAGATAGGGTGACTATGTTATGGCTTATGTATTATATAATATTATGTATATTCATACAGTTTTAACCATACTGCAGCTACCAGTTTCTTTCTTCTGCTGCATGCTTTACTTGGTTCTGTATGGTGCTAGGTTCTTGCTGATGTGGAGAGAGATAGAGTTTATCCAATTCATTTCCACCTTTTGATCAGCTTGTTCACCGCATCAGATTCATGGAATACGACAACTGTAGTAAGGTGCTACAAGCTTGTGTATATTGGCCCTTTGGAGTTGGAAGGGATTCTTAGCTTGTCTCCTCCCTTGTATGAATAGAACTGGTGGGGAGGGGGAATGTCATCACCATCTCAATTTCTGCGTTGGAATTTAAACTCTTACTTTTCTCTTGTGCTTCCAAATTCCCTGAGCATAAATTCCTTGTCATTGCATGATAATGTTTGCTTCACATTTGCAAGAATCCTTGTATATGTAATTATGGGATTCTTATTTGACATCACTTTTTACTGGTATCAACTTACAGGGAAGGGAATGTCAACTTGAAAGTGAGAAGTTGATAGAGAGATAAGTATATTTTGAGTGCAAACTGTTCACACTTTGCTGTTCGAGAGCAGCGGGCTTAGATTCTGCGTCTACATGGCTGTGTTACTTTATTCTGCAGATGCCCATTTGAGCATTGCTTTGAGTAGTTTGGCCAACGGGGAGAGGTTTGTGGGTTAGTAATTGACCATGTTTGTCTAATTCTTCTTCATTTCTAGTTAATGTTTCAGGTTTATTTCGTGTTTCTTGATGTTTGTCTTACAGTATATTTTTGCTTCTTTTGTCTGGGCAATTGTAAGAGTGCAACAATAACAACAAAACCTTATTCCATTAAGTGAAATCGGCTGCTAATTGTAAGAGTGCAATCAAAGGAAAACCAAATAACTTTGGTTGATTCAGTGTTATTCCAGCATTATTGTTCAGTGAAATGTGTAGTTCAGTAATACCCATTCAATCATCTTTACCTCTCGAAACTTCTACAGTTTCTCCCATAATTTCATCCACCAAGTGGTCAATTTGGTATCTGTCAGGAATGTGGGAAAAGCATCTTCTGCAGCAAGACTGTTTGTTGCTGCTCCCAAATCAAGGGATCTCTGATGATCTCTTTGGATGCTGAGGGCTATCCTTCATAAAAAAAAAAAAAAAAAGCAACTATAAGTGGAGGGATAATTCTTCATTTCCTTTCATTCGCCCTCCATTTTTCATGCTCCCAAACAGACCATAAATTCAAGGGCAAGTTACTTGCCTGGCGAGATATATTTGGTGATGCAATATAGCATCCATTGGATATACCTCGAATTCTAAACATGTGGTTGAAGTGAGGCCTATCGTTTAGCATAATGTTATGATAACTGTGTTGGAATTTATGCTCTTATTTACTTGGTCCCCTTCTCTCTCTTTATTAAATTTCTTATATTGTTAAGAAAGTAATAATAATATAAAAGAAGCATTTTAGAATCTAAATTGAGATTGTGTTCATTTATTTTAACAGAAAGTATCTTCTATAAAAATTAATAGAAAATATTATATTTATTTAATGGTAATTGTGGCAAGTGTGGTAGATGATTTTTTTCTGTAACCATAATATCATGTATTTTCTTTAATTGCAATATTATGTGATATGATACTCTTTCATTTATATATAAATAAATAATTTTTTTAATAAAAATTTCTTATAAAAACAAACAAATCAAGAAGGTAAAATGGCAAGTTGTAGGAAAGAAAAGGTCATGGAAATGTAATGTCCTTTACAACGAAAATGACCATTTTATCCCTGCCCGCTAACAATAGCTTGCAAACACGTACTGACGTTAGAAAGTTGTAGTGAATCGTTAAATTGCCCACCGTCCGATCGATTGACTTGGACAAGAAAGGATTTGAATCTTTGGCCACGGGACAAACGAAACGGAGGCAAATGGTTAGACGAGTGAGTTAAGTGACATGAGGGAGAATTTATGTTTGGGCCCGAAGAAAATGGATAATAATAGAATTATCCTATTAATAAAATGAAATTATTTATTAAATAATGTTATCAATAGACATCAAAGTTGGAAGTAAACAAAGTAATTGGTTTATCAATATCAATATAATTTTTCATTTGATGGGTATAGTATTTTTTAATTCAAAATTATAGTGGTAGAATAATTGTTAATTTGTAGTGTATTAATTAAAAAATTAAATAAAACATTTACATTTGATGTGATTTTATTAGAATTCATAATGTAATAAATATAAAATATCATTAAGCCACAACCATGATTTTGTGCTAAGCCGAACCTATGCAATTTCTAATTCTTTAGATATTTTGGGTAGAATTGAAGAGGAAATTTAGTGCATCATATAAATTGAATTCAGTAAAATATAAAAATAAATTGTCCAACATTAAAAAAATTGATCAATTATTCTCTATAAAATAATTAATATATATACATGTGTGTGTGTGTCTATATATATATATATATATATATATATATATATATATATATATATATATTAAATTGATAGTCTAACTACTAATGAATAAATTTGAAGACACTTTAAACTTTATGAAATCACACAAAATATATTAAAAAAATAATACTCCATGGTTTATTTTGATAAAAATTGATGTCAATAAAAAAATTATACTTACTCTATTGTTAATTTTTTAGAAAGTTTTTTTTTCCAAAATTTGCCATTAAATTCCATCTTTTTAGTATTTATTATATAAAGCCTACAAAATTTTATACTAGTCTGAAATTAGCCACTACCCTGTAACTTTTAAAATTGATGTAAAATATATTTTTCAAATTTAAGTAAATTTAAATTGGTTGATTGCATACTTATTGTGATTCAAATCTTGTTAAAATGTATATTGTAACTTCTTGTAAACGAACACTTGGATCGATGAAAATTATTTTCTATAAAAAAATCCCCGATCCTCCAATTTATACCGACATATGTTTGTATGTGTTATCAAAAAATTATAATTCATTGAAAGTATATTAATATGTCTTGTTTCAAATATATATGTTTATATGTATGTATATGTATAGGTAATATTAAAAAATCATACAATTTATACATGTCAAATTTGTTAAGAGGAAGATACAATAGAAATAAATAAATATGTATATTGTGAAATATAATGGTTAATAATTTTTAAGAATACATGTAACTAATTAATAATTTTTATTGTATTTTTATCTTATTTAGATTTAAAATAGTTTATATCAAATTTAAGGGAAAAAAAGGAAAGAATAAATTTGAAAATTGAAGAAGAAGGGAAAAGGAAAAAGAAAAGACAGTACAAGAAGTGTGAAAGAGATTACAAGAGAGTGCTGCATCCAAATTTCAACTAGAATTTGGTCCTTACTGTGCAAGGATGTCTATTATTTTCTTATTATTAATTAATAAAGGATAAGTGTATAATTAAAGGAAAAATATTATGAAACTGTAAGGGTGCAATTTATCATATTTATTTAAAAGTATATGTCTAAATTTGTAAATAATGACAAATAATTTTAAATATATACATTATTTTTATTAAATAGAATAATTAATTTTTATCATCAATATAACTCGTTTATAACTCTCTTGTACGTTCTCGCAATTTGAACCAATAGATAAATAATTTTGACTTTTGATTGAACCTTAATATTTGAGTAAATATCCACAAGAAGAAAAAGGGAATCGGATCTCAATTTTAAATTTTTTGTTAAAATAATAATAAAATAATTAATTCATATTTTAATTTAAAAGGTTTGACTTATTATTTTAAGATATATTAGTCAAAAATAAATCAATTTTAAATAAAATTTTAATTAATGTATATTTAATCTAAAGTACAACATTTTTAAAAATGATATATGGAAAGTATTGACCAAAAAAAATAAATAATTTTGATTTTAATTTTAATTTTGGAATTTTTTATTGAGAAATAAAATATTTAATAAATTAATTCAATTAATAATTTTTATATATCTACAAAATAAAAAATATTGAAATCAATTTTAAAATATTTTTATTAATAGAATGAAATATGTAATCAATTCATATTTATATAAAGAAGGTTTGACTTATTTTTAATGATATTTTAATCCTAATTAAAAATAAATCAGTGCTTTCTATATTAAAATTTTGATAAATTCTAGTTAACCACAACATATTAACTTTGAAATATAGTATTTCAAAATTGATATTAAAAATTTTTATAAAATTTGAATAAACATGAAATTAAGCAAATGAAAATAATAGAAACAACATACGAATTATAAAGTAGCAAGAATTAAAAATAGAAAATATTGTTAAGTAATTCAATTTAAAATTTTAGTCTATCTAAAACTTTTTAAAGAAGAAAATATATCATTTTATTTTTATACCACTTATTGATATTAGTTTTTGAGTAGTAAATACAAGGAGTAAATGTAAAAAAGAAAAAGAAAAAAAATGACACAAATAAAAAGAAGAAAAATAATATATGAATTATGAAGTAATAAAAGCTAAAAAGAAACAAATATAATTAGGTGATTTATCAAAAAATATAATTAAGTAATTTAATTAAATTAAAATTTTAACTCGTACAAAATATTTTTATAATAAAAATAAAATATATCATATTATATTTATATTACTTTGGCTTTTAAACAATGAATGTTTTTATATTAGATCTAATCTACTTTAATGATATATCAAAAATAGAAATAGAATGGAAAAATGGATTGAAAAAATACAAAAATGAAATGAGAAAAATGAAGGGAAAAAAAATCAAGTGAAGTGTTTTTTAGTCGGAAGAGAAATGGTAACACAGCGTCAGGTGTGCTCAAAAAACACAATTGATTAGAGTTGAACAGGTTCAATATACGTCATGGGCTTTTGTCACAAAATTTTTAAGTCGGTTTAAAATATAAAATGAAGATTGAGAGAGCTTTTACTGGCTACCAATTGTCAGTCAACCCAAATTTTTTGACCAGGGTAATATAGCCAGAGGTGTACATGAGTTGGGTTGGGTAGTTTTCAGATCGAGTCAAACATGCCAAACAATAAAAAAGTTATGGTCCGAGTTCGGCCCGACCTAATTATATTTTAAAAAATTTTGATCTATTAATACGTATAATTCGAAATCCGATCCAAATATTCAATTATTTTAATTTTTTTATTTTTAAGTAAAAAAATTATTTTTAATATAAAAATATATATTTAAAGAAATAATATAATATTTAAATATATAAAATATTTAATTATATTAAATTATTTTTATATTAAAAATAATAAAATATAATTATTTTTTAATATATAATTATATTATAAAAAAATAAATTAATATAATTATATCAGTTGAACTTTTTTATTATGCTTTGAGCCTGATTCATTTATTGTCCAATCATATAAAAAAGTCCAACAAACTTATCGAAATAAAAAAATAAATTCAAATTTTATATTTTTTCAAGTCCATCTTAACGTATCAGACAATCCATGTACATCCCTAACCCTACCTTAGGGCATGTAAGTCTTCACCTCTACTCAATAGTTTATCAAAATCACTCTATTCTTTGAACCAGAACGTGTCTTCTTCTTCCAGAGGTCTGAATTTAAAAAAAAAAAAAGAAGCTAAATTAATCTTTTTGAGCAGCTCTTCTTCACTTGTAGAATGAGATTTGAATTTATGTATAATTTTTTGATTTGTTCTCTCACAATAAAGAGTCCGTTTATTATTTATGTTTAAAAATATTTTTTATTTTTTATTTTTAAAAATAAAAAAATTCTATTTAGCAAATTTTTTCAAAATTTATTTTTAAAAAATATTTTTTAAATGCGTAACTTAAAAAAATAAAAATAATTTTTATTTATTTTTTGAACTTATTTTTTATCTTAAATATCAATTTCACAATTAAATAAAATATTTTCTTATTTACAATATCAATCATGCTTTATTTTTTATTTTTCTTTCAATTCAAAAATGATTTTTAAAAATATAAAAATAAAATTATATACAAACACACCCAAAATATTTTTTTATTTACAATACTGATTATGTTTTATTCTTTATTTTTTTAATCCGAAAATAATTTTTAAAAATAAAAAATAATTTTTGAAATTAAATTTTTAAAAACACAAATATAAAATTATATACAAACACACCCAAATTTTTGTTTTTTCTGAAATGGAGTTTGTTTATAGAAATATTTTAAGTTCAATCCACCAAGATTCATCTGAAATTGCTATGAAAACTCCTACTTGTGCAGATCTATTCTTTTAAACAGATCCTTTGGGTTTTGTTTGTAAAATTTTAAATTGATTTGAGGGACGGAATATAAATTTGTTTATTTGAATGGATTTTCTTCTAAGTGTTTGGTAGATCTAAGGTTTTTCTTAACTTATTTATGACTATAGTTTCTATCTAAAAAAACTAGCATCCATTTACATTGTGTATTCTTTGAAGCTGCCTTATATTTCTCATGATTGTAATATGGCCGAAACAACATTTAGCCTCTGATTGTTTTTTAAGAAAATATTTTTCATAAAAAAATCTTATTTGTTCTTATATAGAGAAAGTGATATATTATTTTCATATCTCATTATTTAAAAAAAATATTTTAAATCATGATAATAGAGAAAAACAACTTCATCTTTAAAAGAAGGGAAATTATTTTCTATCAAACTTCCTACATTTAGCATATAACATATATAATATTTTCCACCATCTTAGCAATTTATGACTATACCTTTACAAAAAAACATTTTTTTACCAAAACAAAGTCAGTCTTAGACTACTTCTCTTATTGGCAAACCCTAATGGTTTGTATCAGAGTAAGGACAACAGAGAAGAAGAAAGGGAAATGAAGAGTTCTCTTTTCTTATTCAATTTATTTGGGTTAAATTACTTTAATATTTAATTTTTAATTAAATTTTTATAAAATTAAATTTTTATAATTTAAAATTTTTTAATTATATCCTTATTTTCATTTTCAATTGAATGCCTCTTATCCGAAATTTTGCTAGCAATCAACATACGAGGACAGCACTCTCTTAATGTAGTTTAAAATTTGCTAATATAGAGCTTTAATATCTTTTTTTTTTTTTTTTGCATTTAAATGACATGTAACTTGGAAAAAACTAGGACGTATTATGAAATAATTTCATTTTAGAAGGAAAAAAAAGCCATTTGCCTTTCACTGCATAAATCACCAATAGGACATTGTCTACATGAATCAATTATTAACAAAATCTATTAGTAAAATATTCAACTAAAAATGAAAAATAAGTATGAAAACTCAATTCGAAACTTACGAAATACAAAGATCTAATTAAAAATTGAATAGAACTATAAAAAGCAGCAAAGTAATTTAACTATAAAAAAATTTATTGGCTTTCTAATTGGATTGATCAGTTAAACAGATCAAAGTAATAGTTATGCCGAACGAAAGATGTCACAAACAATGACAATAAGAAAGTACCTCATTTATTGACTAAATCGATCTAGGAAAGATTCAACGAGCTTTCATTGGATTTTCTTATTCAAGATTTATTGATTTTTCTTATTCAAGCTGGTTTTGGACATTTGAATTAAATGGCTCAATCCAGACCTCTACGCTGAACAGAAACTGGTTCAGGCTGGATTTTCAAAAGCATTGCTTCCTACAGGAAGCATCACAAGAAGCCGAGCAATCAAGACGGTGCCATATTTATCTCCTCTCTGTCTACTTCAATTTTGTCCCAAGTTAAAGAATCCTAACAAGTCTAACTGTGTTGATAAAAAATAGTTTATTTGTTGCTGCTATTCCATTCCCATATTACATTATAATGTTGTTCTAAATCAGCAACCTTCACCACATTTTTATCAGGCATGGAATCTCTCTTAAAGACAGCAATTTGTGAAGCAAAGCCTGGTTCCACATCAGCAGATCCTCCAACCCCACTAAACTCCACACTGTAATTGTGCCGTGCAGCCAAATCAGATGCCCAGTGACGGAACTGCTCTCTAGTCCACTCAAATTTGTGGTCATGGTTGCGAAATTTACACAACTGCAACTGGGATTTCTCATCCGATTCTTCTTGTTCTTGACTTGTTGGATTAGATTTCTGGAGTACTACATTGTATTCAAAATTTGGCGTAGAAACAATAAGAATCCTTGGACAGAAAGAACCCAATACCACATCGCCAAACAGACATGCCTGATCTTCTTCCATGTGTTCAATTACCTGGAAGTTTAACAAGTCATATCAATCCCAGTAAGTGAACAATGTAAACCAGATATCTGTTTGCTATAATCTAGTTGCAATACATAGTAATAGTACATGCAGAGGATAATGAATGAGACAAGACTAGCAACATTCTACTATGCAAAGAGTCAAGTGCTCTTAAGGGACTCTGATGTGTATATGCAAGTACGAACTGAGATATACAGATAGCAACGGAACCTCAAAAAGTAGATATCATCGTACAGGCTTATATTCACTAGTATTCAAAACTCTCAACTATTAAACGTCAGTGCATGTCTACAAGATATTCTGTTAAATTTCTCCCCATTATTGCAATTTTAGCAGGAGAGGAGGGGAACTGAGAATTTTTGTTACTTTGGTTTTTCCTGATTATCCATTTTATCCCTTACTTCGTAGTAGTTCCTGCCTGGCCTTCCTCGCGATAATTTAGCTTCAGCTTAGGATCAGATTGACAAATATTCAATTATTGCACTGGTCACAATAAGGATCATCCATCACAAAATGCTTAAGAATGCGAGCATGCATCCATGGGCAACAACATATTATAGGAAAATAGTGATAAAAGTCTTGAATTCGAGTGAGATTTTACAAATCATTTGACAAAGATGATAAAAAAATGATCTAAAACCAGCATAAATAGCTAGAAGCAAAAAGAAAAGGAAGGAGAAATGGATACGCCATTGACAAAGTTTACATTGAAGTCAGCAACAATAGAACACTGAAGGGGGAAGGAAGTACCTCTAAGCAAGTACCAATGTCAAATCCATGCAACCTGGTGTCAAAATCTGTAATTGAACCTTCATAAAGAACTACAGATCTGATGCATGCACATGGCACATCAGCATCTGAATTCATGACCAATTTTGAATTAAGTACCTGCAGGATTCCCACTTATCAGGATAAACAGGTGAAAAGCTTATTTAAAAGTACAGAAAGAAAGAAATCTGCAAATTTTAAACAAAAATCAATCACAATGTCCGTGTGTTTACACATAACTAGAATCATGAATATCAATGATCATTGGATCAAAAGCAACAAGAGTGTTTGGAACAATTAATCTTCGTGTTACATCAACAAACATGCAATCCGGACAGAAAACAAGTCGGGCTTTTATTGAATATAATAAACCTCAGCCCCTACAAAACATGGCCAGTTGGTATATTTTGTGCCATTTTCAGAATACCATTATATAGTAACAGATTGCTGACTCCATCTGACAAACAGGCAAGATTCTTTAAAACAATGGATAAGCTAACATTCATATAAATTTCAGCACAGGATTGGGACAATATGATATTCATCACATCCGTAAGAATATCAGATCTTTCATATCTAGCCAGGCTTCCGATTATTATATCTTTTGAACACTAAAACCAAGTATATGTTATGCTAAGCCAAAAACTTAGCTACTCTACCATTAAAATTGAAATTTTTATGGTAATACTAAATTAGCTGAGACCTTTGCAGCACGGAAAAGACCCTTCTGTGAAATATCTATACCAACAATTCTTTCTAAAGAAGTGGGATAATTTAGCAGTGCTTCCAACAAACTTCCGGATCCACATCCAAAGTCAATCTGCAATGAAAGAGAGAAACAAATAAGCTTGCATATCAGTTTAACAACAAAAAGTAGAAGATGAGAATATGTTTACCAAAGTAGCAGCACAACATTCTCTAATGTGATCAACTGCAAATTCCACCCTTTGCTTTGAAAGGGGAGGGCTGAAAAGAGCCTGTTCCATTCTTTCCTCCAGAGGTTCCGTTACCTTGTTCAGAATTATTTCATACTCCATGCAACATGATTCTGAAAAATGGGAATACGTGTAATTGTGAAATAAGCATCTCAAGGCCAATCTCCTTATAAGTAGGCAATAGTAACTATAACCTTGATTTCATCAGAAAACCAGCTTCTAGCATCCCTGCCCCATTCCAATGAGGATTTTTTTAATTATTTTCATGAAAAAAAAAAAAAGCTAATAGAATAACAAGTCAGGCAACAGAACATGTGTTCTTAACAAAAAAATACATATTCTGTGGCATTTTAACCATAAGACAATCAGTGAAATTCTCAATATGTGGTTGACAGGACCATGCAACTCACCTGAAGATAACAAAGAAAGAGTTCGGATTGGATCAGGGACAGCAGCTAAAATCAATTCTGAAGGGGCTAAGTTTGTAGTGAAAATTGCAGACTGACCAACAGACATCTGCGTCACAACCACCTCAACAAAGGGAACAACAGCCTGGACCCCTATCTCAAACTCAAATTCTTCACAAACTTCAAGACGTTCTTTCATGTTTTCACCCTCCACTACCAAAGAAACTGAATAATTTATAGAAGATAAAGATCCATTGCATGGAAAGACACCAGAATCTGGACCTTCAATCTTTAAAGAGCATGCCTCAAATCCCAGCAAGGTATATGGTGTATTGATGCAGATTGATTCAAGTAATTTGTGCCATTCTATTGCTTTAAGCTGAGTATTGTTTACTGATTGGCATACTATAAACTCTTTTAACAGGTTTTTGGAATGAATCTGAACATCAAAGATGTCAGCATTATGGTTCAGCTTCTCAAGAGGAGAATGTACGTTCTTGAAATACTCATTCAGCCATAATAGAAGTTTCAAACAAGCAATCTGAATTGCATCGTTCTGCTTCTTACAACAATCCTTTGGGATGCATTCAATTATCAAAGACCCACACTTAGAAAGTAACTTAACTTGACACTGAAACATGCATCCTGACTCCTCTGATTGTTTTGCATTTTCCATTAAAGGGGCACTAGTAACACCTCCAGTCTCTTTTGTAGTTGCATCTGCAGCCTTCGAACACGATCCAGGTGAGTCAGATGATTCTTTTATAATGGAGAAGACAGGTTCAGACAGACGATGCTGACGGCAAAACATATTAAGGATTTCCCGGGGAAGGGAGCCCCTCCAGTTTGCTCTAGTGGTGAATGCCGATGGCAACTCAGCTGCAAATATTGCCTCTCTAGACAATTTATAAATGCCACTTGGTGTCTTACCTAGAAGCAACCTGTACAAGCAATCTAGCAATAATTACATTGATGCTAATGACCACAGGAACAAACCCAACAACAATAATAAGAAGAAAGTTTATAACGAGATGAAAAGAAGGACAACAAGCACAACAATAACAACAACAATAACGAAGTTTTATCCCACTAAGTGAGGTCAACGATGTAGATTATACAATGCTATTGGACTCTATCCGAAATCAAAAAAGGATAACAAGTAAATGAGGGGATATCATATGGAAAAAAAAAAAAGAAAGAAAGAAACACAAACCCCTAAATACTTTTGGAAACAAATGATCAAAAAAATAATATAAAATGGGTAGCATGCCATTGTGCTTGCTGATAAGCCTCACATTACCCAGGAAAGCAAATCATAAAAACACTGAGAAATAATTAGTTAGTTAAAATAACAACATGAAATTTTACAAGATAAAAAAAAACCAGAAATGGTTCAGCAGTATTATTAGCATTTTGAGCGTTATAATAAAAACATAAAAGAATATCAAAAGTTGTTCTAAACAAGAGCATACAATTAATACACAACAAAAGTACACAGCATGATACCACTCCTTTTCCTTCTGTGTACAGGTGATATATGAATGACCATAATACAACAAATAAAAAACAGCAATGTGTGTGAAATAAAGAGAGACCTGTAATAAGACTGAACCAATACATCTTCGTAGAACAGATCTTTAGATCTCCATGTGTATGCAATGGATGCTAATATTGCATCACCAAAAATATCTTGCCCAGCCAAGTAACTTGCCCTAAGATTTAGAGATCCCTCAAAATGAAGAGTTTCTTTTCCACTTAACAAATCAGATGGTCGTGCCAGTGGATATGATTTGGGAGCAGCAGAGAAAATTCTTGTTTCAGAAGATGCTTTACCCACATTCCTGTCAGATAACAAGAGCAAGTCAGATCCCTATTAATTCAAGCAGAATCCCTTCTTATATTATAATCCTACCTTGAGATCAGGACCTCAGCAGCATCTGTTAAGCCAAGTTCCCTTGCAATGACATCAAGGTAATAATCTTCGGAAGGAATTTGAAGAGTTACTGCTTCAACAGATTTTTCCGCTGCACTAGGAATTCGTATTGCTCCAACCTGAATGCATTCTAGTGGGCCATCATCTGTCATTAATAACTCTATAACTTCTTGAGGGTAGGGGCTCTGCCTTTTTAACCACAGATGCTGTTCCGAAGTAACAAGAATCTCAGATAGTTCAGTGGCAGCTTTCATTATGTAAGAAATAACCATGAGTGGATTTGACTCCACATCAGGATTAATAAATTTACACAGGCCACTGAACTTTGGGTCATAGACAGCAATGACAGAAACAGGAATTGACCCACAAAGATCATTTTTCTTCCACAAAGCAGCTCCAAAGTGACCACCGAGTGGATGAAGAGATGAAAGAAACTGTAGCAGTTTTGAAAGGCAAAGAAGAAAGGGTATTAGACAAACTACATTTCACTGAATGATAATGCTCGAATAACCATTTATATGGTTTCCCTCTCAATAAACTGTCACCATTGCCCAGACCACCACATAGAAAGAAAACCTGGAAACATTAACTACAAATAATTTACAATGAAAGAATATTTACAATGTGAGGTTTTCAACTACAACACAGTCAGACCAGAGCTTTCAGCAAGTTTTGGAGATCACAACAGCTGAAAATTTTTTATTTTACTTGCCACTAAACAATTCAGAAACTAAGGGGTCATTCACAATATGTAACCTGTTCATTTATCCCACATTATTTTTCAGTTTAAAATTTTATATTTATACAAAATAGTGGAAGAAACTAAAATGGATATCACAGTACTCAATTAATATCCCATCAACCTAACCTTGTTGGCCAAAACTATACAAAACATTGTTCATAAACTAGAAATGGACTACTGTAGAATAAATATGTAACAGAACTAGCAAGGCACACCTTTAAAACATAGAAAGATCAGACCACAACATGGATTTGCTAATTCAGAACATGCAAGCTACTTCACCTAATATATTGACTAACTCAACAAGTAAAAGTTTATATGGTTCAAACTCCAACAATTGGAGCTCCAATGCAAGCAGAAGTAAAAGAATATGTTATTGACAGGAAGGATAGACCAAAAAAAGATAAGATCACCGCGAAACACTTATAACAATCAAAATGAAATTACAATATTTGAGTACAGAAAAGAATGTGACGTGCTCTGGATATACATATGCTGAAAACAAATTTGAGTACCTACCTTTTCTGAAAATATATAACAGATTCGAGAAACTAAATGATCCCATGCCTGCTGTGGAGTAGGATCTGATTTCACGGGGTGGACACCAAGCTGCAGGAGTGTAATAAATAATTGTATAATTGTGAAAGACAAAAGGCCATAGTCTGACTACGAGTTAAATGAAAAAAATCTCAAATACTATAACATGCGAGTTAAATATCATAAGAGAAAACTACCAGACAGCAAGCTGACTCCCTACATGTTTGGTATCACAAATAGACATAACACAACACTAAAACATGTACAAAATCATTTATTCCTTATTTGGATTGGCTAAAAATAAGATTTCATTTCATTTTCGAATAAATTTTTTTAAATGGTATTTGGGCTTAAGTGAAAAGGGGATTTCATTTCATTTACAATTTTTGTTTTAATTATATTTATACCATTATGAAATCCTTCAAATTTAGCAAGGATTTCAATAGAATTCTTTTCATTTAACTGAAAACATATATTATATAAAAAATTTACAGTCTTTATGCCATTATATTTACCATAATAACATCAAAATCTACTTTTTAATTTACTTGCATACATTTTTCAATATATTCCAAACAAAAGAATTGATTTGTGAATGAATTAAAATCATTGTTTATGACATAATTTCCAAACAATAGAATTTATCTATAAATGAATTCAAATCATTTCTATTGAAATGAAATGAATTGAATTGAATTCTAAGATAATTTGAATCCAAAGGAACATTACACTACAAAAATTGGGTCTGTGCAATGGACTCCACTAAAGAAGAACAAAATGAAATCGGGGAAAAAAGAGTCAGCATATAATTAATGCAGCATAATAAGAGAGAGAGCAAGCAAATTACCAGACTAAAATATACAAATTAAAGTAAAATTAACGATCATACAGTGATGAAACTAACCTTTTCTAGAGCCATCTCTGCCGCCGATTGCTCTGCATCCTTCTTTTTCTTAAAGGTTCCTGACACAACAGCAAATTCCGGAAGCTGCAACTTGCAGCGGAAAAGGCACGGTCCCTTCTGCGAAATATTCAACCCTGGACATTCCGTTTGATTAGACTCCCTTACTTCCTCTACCTCGTAGCAAGCCTCGCTTCCGAATTTCTGGTGTATAATAGCCTTAGCAGTAAGAGTTGTTTTTTTGGTTTCCATTGTAAGGCTCATAACATCTTATATTATGTCCTGCAAAATTGAAATTCGAAACGATCAGATGAACAACAAGTTCCAAATGAAAAGCAAATAATCCAGAATGCATCGAAACAGACTAGGAAGCCAAAACCCAGAATGCAAAATTCAGAAACATGGGAAACAGTAAAAACACTCAACAATCAGAAGCAAATTCAGTGTATCAAAGTTCTGAAACGAAGTGCTAAGAAGCAAAGATGAAAAAAAATACGGAAAGACAGAGGCGGTTATCGCACCTTGAATATAAATGGAATGGCTTTCGGTTTTCTGGGGCTAAGGGGTTGCTTGGAACCGTCGAGGAAAGAGAGGGAAAAGTTTTGAAGACATTTTCTTTTCACTCTGCCAAGTCATGCATCTAACGTGCTTCCTTATTCTTCTCTTATAAGTGTCAAACTTCCAGTCTTGTCTCTGAGACTTGCTTTGACACATGGTGCTTTAACGCACATTCAATTTAAATGATTCCACACTTTCTAATAAAAAATATGACGTGAAATTTAAGGTGAAAACCAATTTTTTTTTCTATAAAAAAGAGTTAAAATAGTATTGCTAAATTGATTGCAGAAGCATTAAGGTATATAAAATACCCTATGATACAAATATTAAAACCTTTTTA
This sequence comes from Sindora glabra, assembly GCA_020226215.1. Lineage (NCBI taxonomy): Eukaryota > Viridiplantae > Streptophyta > Magnoliopsida > Fabales > Fabaceae > Sindora > Sindora glabra. Next base: position 73,285,674 of record CM035235.1, read on the forward strand.
GAAATATTTATTTGTAAATGAAGTTTAACTTTTTTTATGTATTTATTATTCATAAATTGTAAACTTTTATATTTACTATTTATAACAGATTTTTTTAAGGAGAAAAAAAAAAGCTTGCAAAAAATTTATGTATTTACCAAAATATATGTCAAATGTTTTATACTCCCAAGAATATTTCTAATTTTTGAATGATTTTCTAGCGGAAATCTAAGGAAAAAAATTTGCTTTTTGAAGAATATGTGTAAAAATATCCTGTAAAACTATCTATTCTGTTTATTTTTATATTAATATTAATGCTTTAGTTGAAAAATGATTCTTAAATGAGTAAATAAATAAAATTCAGTTTAAAGCTGATAATAATCCTTCCCTTAAAAATCTCAAAAATCATTAGAATAATTGCCTCCCAAATTTAGGAGAGAAGCAATGGAAAATCCTTTAATGAAAAGATAATTTCAATTATATGTTTATTTACTCTAACAGTGTGTTCGGCTTAGAAAAAGGAGCATATTTCAAATGAGTATCCTGTTATTAAAGAGTATTGTTATTTCGACTATCTTACGCTCACTTCCAACTCATTTTCGTTTTTGAAAATTGCAAAATTCACAATTTTATGAATCCTGTGGACTATTAAAAAGAAGTGATATTTTACTCCTTTTCAAAGTACAGTAAATATTTTTTATTAAAAAAATCGTTAATTAATGATTAATGAGTAACATAAGAAAATTAAATAATACATGGAAAGTTTTAAATTTAAATTTTTTTGTTATTGTATGAAAAATATATATTTAACAATGACAAGGACAATTAAAATCATAATTTATTAGAATTGGTTTCCATTGTATAACTCATTTATAAATAAAAGACATACTTTTCATATATAAAACAACTCAATTTTTTTATAAGTTAACTTAGTTTTCATAAAAATTAGATCGAAATAGAGCATAAATTAATGTGTCTATTAAATTTTTTCATGAAGTATCCTCAATTCATTATGTGTTATAAGAGATGGCAAAATACTAGACCAGACTGAATTTAACATTGAATATTGTTAGCTGCAAGCTTTATACGATGAGTATTGATAATAACAAATGAATGTTATAATAATATTGTATGTCTTTATATCAAAGTGTTATACAATATTCAATAGACATAATACATTATGGTTGCTACATAATTTTATATCTTATGTTAAAGTGATATATATTGTACAAACTTTAATAAACATACTATGTTATGACTAATCAAGATATATGATATAATGATTAAACATGTTCTTATACTAATTTGTTATATATTTTACATATCAATCATGCATATCAATATCTTGATATATTATATTAAACTAATTATATAGTTTGTAAAGTTTATAAACTTTTATAAAAGAAAATCCAATAAGTAAAATGAGAAATAGAATTGAAATAAAGAAATAAATGATTATATTATGCTCAATTCAAAAGTAAGAAAGAAAGATAAGAAAGAAGATGTGACACAAATATTGAAGGATGATAAGATTCAAAATTTGAAAGCTTGGAAGCATTAAGAAAAGCCTAAAAATTTCATTGATATAGTTTTTCATTTTAGGCTTAGACTTTCTTGTAAAATAAAGTTTTTCTTGACATAAAGCTCAAATATATTTTTATAATCTTAATTTGATCAAAATGTTATAAAAAAGATAGTCCACAATTATGTTTTTATAAGATAGTATATAGGGACACTTGAATTTTGACCCTTAGTCACTTTTTTTATCAAATCTCACAAAATACTTATGATTTGGTTATCAAATATTTTTCGTATGAAAATAGACCTAAATAACTTTTTATGGACATATACTTTGTTTAAAATAATTAATATATAAAAGAGTTATAATTTCTTCAAATTGAGTCTATAAATCAATTTTCTGTATTCTAATTGTTTCTAATATTTGCACATTATTTTGATCATATCTCAAATATTATAAATAATATGAGCATAAAATTATTTTTATAAGAAAATAAAGTCAAAATGCTTTTCATGGACAGGTCATTTACTTAAAATGATTTAAATATGAAAAAGTTATGAATTTTACAAATTTAGTCTTAAAATCAAATTTTTCACAATTCGCTCTTTTTAACTTTTGCTTATTATTTTAAATATATCTCAAAAAATACATTATACATGAGTATGAGACTAATTCTATTTGAAAGTAAATTTAAATAATTTTCTAATGATAGGTCATTTACTCAAAACATACTTAAAATGAAAAAGTTATAACCTTTTAAAATTTAGTTTGCAATTTTATCCTTATAAATTGATTGACCAATCAATTTTGGACGAGCAAAGACAAAAATTTTCATCAAAATTAATCAACCAAGTGATTCTAAATATTTTGATGCACGTATGATAACTATAAACGATTAGTTTTCATTCCCAACTACCCAAAACGACTATAATATTTTATGGGCTTCTTATATAAGTTAAGAAACATCAAATACAATTAAGAAAGAACTTAAATTTCAACTTTTAACATCATTTTACTCTTTCTTTCATCCAAATTATGATTTGAGCTCTTTTTTTATGAAATATCTCTATTTTAAGAGTTTTATTTATTTCATCCACTCCATATAAGAGTTTGTTTGAGTTGATATTTATCTTTTATTACTTTCTAATTATAAAAAGTGAGATATCCCTCGTAAAAAAAATATTTACTTAAGGAAGAGCAAGAATATTGTAAGGCTTCTTCATGTGCCAGTTGAAACTTGAAGAGATAGTGGATTGAAAAACGAATGTACACCTTAGAAAGGATACTCAAGGGAGAAACAACTATAAATTCTTGCATTTAATCTCTTTACCCTATCTTTTATCTTTTTGCATTATACTATATTTTAATTGCTTTACATGCTCTCTTTTTATTGATATATTGTGCTGTAATACTTATATTATTGTTTGGATAATTGAATGGTTGAAAGAGAAATGCTTCAATATTGATCTTGATGCTTGAATGATTGAATAGTTAAAAGAAAATTTTATCTATGCATATAATTTTAATTATTTATCCCATGCATAGTTGAATAAGTAGCTTTATACAAGTGCATTAATTTATTATATATTGTATACAAATCTCTTCATTGAATTATCTTATATTTATTTCTTGATAATTTATTCAAGGATAATTGAATAGTTTAATTTACACTGATTCTTTAAATTATCATATCTTAAGTACAAACATTTTTATAAAATTCTTTTGAAATTGTTTAAATTATAATTATTCTCATGATTTCTCGAAATTAAAGATTTTTTTAAAGAAGAATTCAAAAATAGTAATAATTTTAAAAATATGAAACTCACCTCCCTTTTAAGTGTAGGTTGCCAAGGCCTACAAATATTATTATCAAAGAAAGAAAGTTTCTTTAGTTCAAGTCTTGTTGGGATCAATCTTTTCTGTACGTTGAAGGTCCAAGTTAAGTCCTTTTGTAAATAAAGATGTTCAAATTCAATCATGTTTAAATTTATTTTTAATACTTTTACATATAAGATAATTAAAATTAATATATAAAAATTAATTCTTAATAGTTAATACATATTTAATAATATATGTAAAGTATTTAGAAATATATATAAAATAGAACTCTTGTTTAGATGTTAAGTATTCAAATTTAAACTTGACTTATTTCTAATGTATGGTTTAAATTTTTGCAATATAATTCCACTATTTTGAGTGGAGCTCATGATAAACGGCGATATTACGATATCTTTAAATTAGTTTTAAAAAAATATACAAAAGAAGCAAATAGTGCATAAAGCAGCATAAATAATTTGCACTATAAGAGAACAACAAATGCATATTAAAAAGGCGACACAATATATCATTGTAAATTGGCACAATAATGAGTTGAAAGTATTATAATAGAAAAAAGAGTTGATTTTGTAAGTAAAAAGGTATAGGATCATGGTAATGCTAGTAGAATGTTAAAGAGAATGCAACATGCACTAGTAAATTTGAGGAACAAATATGATAAAATGAATCCCTTACTTATTATGCTAATAGTATTTAAAATGCATCTAAAGGTTATTTGATGTAATAATCAAAGACGATTATCGCCTCTTTTCGCACTTTTTGCATCTCTCATATTTTCTATCTTGTGGAAGTAGTGTATTTTTACAAGCACGTATCAATAACCATCTTTTACTAATCACACCTTTTATAAACTCATAACAACCACTAGTTATGATCAAAAACGATTTCCACAAATGGCATTCGATTGCCTTGGTATTGCTTAATGGATTGTAACCACTAGGCAATCATTACCCTATCGAAAAGGTCGAACCACTAGATGAATGCCTATACTTGAGAGACTTAAACTTAGACTTCCTGCATCAAATACATGAATGAAAATTTCGTTAGTCAAAACCAAAATCCAACCAAGATTTGTAAAAATGGGCTAACAACTAATTTTTTAGTTTAATTATTCAATTTAAATTATGTTTTTTTATGGTAGATTTGAGTATTACATTTTCCAACCCTGACTCATTCCCAATCTACCGTAACCTAGCAAATAGGTCATCTTTTAACTCATTATATGTACTCATGTTGCCACAACCACCCCAATTCTTACCCTCCTATTCTGAAAGAGGCCTTTTCTCATGTATAATGCGTTGAAAAAAAAAAGAAATATTTCAAAGTAATATTAAATTAAAATTATTTCTCAATATAATTTTAAGTTTGATATTAAATTTTAACTTTCTGAAAGAAGTTATCATGATCATTGTCTACTCAAGAAAATGTCGACACCATCAACATTTCCTGTAAGATGATATGACATACTTACACATTCATACCACTTTATGATTATGCTTTTTATAAAATTTTAGTTAAATAAATAAAGTAAGTTTTATTATAAAAATAAAACAAAATTTTATAAGAACTTTTAATTGTATAAAAATTACACACTAAAGTCAAAAGAAAAAATTCACCATACATACATACATAAATAATATCATGCATAATTCACCCAAAAAAATACTATCATGCAAGACATTTAAATACCACTATTTTAATTAAATAAATAAAATAAAATTTTATAACAAGTTATAATGGTATAAAAATTATAAACTAAAATAAAAAAATTCATCATACATACTAATTCAATAAAATAATACTAGGCATAAGAAATTTAAATATCACAATTCTAATTAAATAAATAATACAAAATTTTATAACCAGTTCTAGTTATTAAAAACTACATACTAAAATCACAAGAAAAAATTATGATACATATTAAATAAATACAATAATATCATCATAAGAAATTTAAATACTACAATTTTAATTAAATAAATAAAATATAATTCTATAATAAGTTCTTTTAATAATAAATGCAAATTAAAAATATCTTAATAAGAGAAGATTAAAATACAGAAGATGGAGAAAGAGAAGAGTGAAGAGGAGGAGAGTAATAATAAACAAAAGTTGTGTGTTTTAGTGAGAGAAGAAAAGTGAAATTTATAAGGAAAAAAATCAACTTCTATTTTTTTTTTCAAAGGAAAAGATACTTACACTATTTTTTAAAAAACTAAGTAAACATTTCGACATCAAACATTTACACTTTCCTCTTCTTGAAGAGATGTGACCACCGCATGATAAAAATTTTATGTACATGGCATTTTATTGATGCCATTTAAAATAACTTTTCAAAATATTAAATTACATTTGGATTATAACCTAGTGTAAAGAGATTATAGCTACAGCTGAAGAGAATAATCCAAAATTAAGAGACAGTATAGAAAGCATAACTTTTCAAAAAGTAAAAAAATTTTAAATTGTTTAATTAACTACTAGCTTATTCAATTGATTACTAACTCCTAAAAAGAGTAAAACTTTTAAAAAAATCCTAATTTTCATAAATCATATGAAAATGCTTACTGGTCGATGCCCCCTTCAATAACAAAAATTTCTCATATTTTTTATAAATAAAAATATAAAATTACTCTTATTTAATTTAACCAATAACCACTTTAATATTTTATTCTCACTATTTAAAAATATGGTAAATATAATTTATTAATTATGAAATATAAGCATAATATTTAAGTATAATTATTAAGTATAGAAAATAAATTTATTTTATTAATTATATAATAAATAGAATGGATATTATATGAAATCATATCAAATATATATCAAACATTATATTAGAATTATAAATGATATATTATAAATATAATCATAAATATTATTATATTAGAAATTTAATTCTAAATATAATTTTATTATATTTATTATATATCTATTATTTTATATTTATTATATGCTATTTTAATATTTTATTATAAAAATAAAAAATTCTCTATTTTTATTTGTTCTATATAAATTTCATAGAATTAATTATTTAACTAATATTTTTGTTAATTTAAATTACATTCCATTTGAATTACATTAAGATAATTTAATATATATATATATATATATATATATATATATATATATATATATATATATAAGACATCTTAATTTTCTTATATAAACCTATTTTACATTTTTATAATAAATTAAAAAATAAGAAACCACTAATTTAAGAAAAATTATGATTGAATGAGATATTGAAATACAATATTAAAAAAATAATAATTAGAAACAATTAAAATCTATTAATATTTTTTATTTTTAATTATAATTTTGAATAATATATTAGTTATTTTGATAATACCTTCTAAGAAGTTTAGGTTAAATCAAACAAAATATAAGAATTTAATTCTTACAAAATGTCATTTCCTTAATGTCAACCATGCAATTTTTAGCACTTTCTAAAAAGTTTATAAGAAAATTTATTTTTTAAAAAATTTAACTTTTCATAAAAAATTATTTTCTGTATAAACCAAATAACTTCTAAAATACGGTATTCTACCCCAATAATTAATTAGTTAAAATAGTTAATTTGTTAATTATTTGTTAGCACTATGAAAGAGGTGCTCCTCTAATGATAAAGTGTAATTATGTATTGAGAGAATAACGTTGTGGAAAGAATGAGTATTTAGAGAAGTAATCAAATATGCAATGAGTGAGCAATTCTGTATAGAGGAGTGAATACAGAGTGAATGATCAAATGAAGTATCATTATGTAACAATGTATATAAAGATCAAAAATAAAAGATCAACTGGAATTTATTCATCTTCATCTTCTTTTTTAATTTTTCTTTATTCATCTTTGATGTTCTCCATTTTCTACAAAAATGAGTGAACTTTTTACATTTTTATGAATCCTACACAAATTAAAGATCAAATAAACGGTTTGTGATAGATTAAAATCAACATGAAATCAATGAAAATATAAAAATTCACTCATTTAAATGATTAGATGTACCAGTTATAACATCAATTATTACATTGAATCAAAATTCATAAATGATTTGATATTTAAAAATTATTTAAATAACATCATATACAATATGCTATGTACCTAAGAATTTCTAGTATTCCAACGTGAGCGCATTATAAGGCAGCAGCGTTATATCACCCTTTATGAAACATCTTCCCTCTGAAAAATATTGAGCATAGCGACTTCTTTTAAAAAGTCAAAATTAGTATTATTCTCGCAAATATGCATTGTGTGGGTATATATATATATATATATTTGGCCAGCAAATAGTTTTACCATTACATTACTCTGGGATTTTTTTTCCCTTCTTTTCGCAGCCCCAAAAAGTCACCTTTTCTTCTGCAATACAATCACCAATTGATCTGAACTTTTCTAAAATCAGAGGCAGTAACCCTGCGGGATGGTTTATCTGTTCTTTCCAATCAAGTCACGAATGGAATTCAATCATCAAAACACACGGCATTTTCTTCCCTCCATTTTTTTTTTTTGGGGGGTTCCAAACACACTTTCATTTCTCTTTTCTCTCCAACAAACCATTGTCAGTATGACAATTTTTTTGCCAGTCAAATTGACAAAATATGACCAAGGCAGTAGGCCAAGCATAGAGGTTAGGATCCATAACCCAGTGGGAGAGATACAAAAAAATTCAGTCTGTTCAATTTTTTCCCTTTTTAATAGGAAAACTCATCTATTTTCTTGTACTAATAACCTATAAACATGGAAGCAAGAAAATCTAACATATGCAAAGTTCAAAAGAGGTTCTCTACATTAGAAGCTTCAAGAGGATGACTATAATATACTACTAACAAAGTGATATACCAGTGCATCATAAATCTAACTATTAATATGTCATCATATAATGTGCCAAATTTGACTTAAAAAAAAAACTTAATATGCAATCAGATTTAATAATGTACTGGTAATGATGTACCATAATCTCTCCCAAGCTTTAAAACTGAGTGCAGAGATAGGATATAACAACTCAGCGGTAAAACGTATCCCAGATGCCGCTGACATAGTAATTTAACCCCTCCAAGGCTTGCACTTACCTTCTTCCCTTAACGTATGCCATACCTCCTCAACTCCATTCTGAGGTCTGTTATCACATCTTCTGCCTCATGGAGTTGTGCTTCAAGCTCTGCAATCTTTCTTATCTGGCTCAATGACGATGTCTCTGCTTGAGTAGTCTATTGAGAAAAAAATACAGATAAGTGACACTTCCAGAACAAAAAATGTATACCGAGTTAAGGACTTTATGCGAGATACGCAAAACGAAGGAACAATTTTAACAATGCAGGAATCCAACTTTTCGTGGAGAAATATCATTATGGTCCTTTCAGCCCAAAAATGGAATCTGATGCATGTACAAACCATCACTCTTTACATGACAGATCATAGAAATTTCATATAATCAGCAAGCCATAGAACACAGACTAACAGAATAATATAAACGAAAAATATGTCAAATATTGTAATATCATGAGGAAACAATGCTGAATGAGAAGTGAACAGTGGTTTAATCAAATTATCGTTAGGCAAACAAGGATGAGAGGAAGGACGAATGTAGGGAAGCAAAACAAGTTTTATACAACTAAATTTTGGTGCTTGAGTTTGTAGCCTGATCTTCCTTTTTGACAATTATATGGAGTGTTCTTTCCCCGTTGCTGTGGCCATGGCCAAGCACTGAGTAATTTAAAATATATGCAAGAAAAAGTGGATTGTTTTTACTTGAGTATGGAAGTGTATTACTACAGATATAGTTTACCAATATATAACAGTTAAGAAAAGAATGAAGTGCATAAGGCAGAGACAAAAACTCAAACTTGATAACATCATTCCCCAATCACTTCACATCATCATTGTTTACATTGCAAAAATTAAAATTAAATAACTGCAAGGGAAGAATTTGACACATTCAGCTGTAGACATATAAAAACTTAACCTACATTAGTACATTACAAAGTCAAGGCTCAGCAATCGTCAATGCATAGTCAAAGAGTCTATCACACAAAAACGTTAATCAGAGATGGAGTTAAGTAACATTGACGGAATAAAACCAATTCTTTGTTTCACTCCTGTGATTCTTTTTCCTTTTTCTGTCAAATGAATCTAGGTTACTTATGTGCATAAAATGGAACTCTCACAAATTGATTTAACTTGTATACTTACAGGGACTTGATACTGCAATAATGCAGCCTGGATGGACGCCTGAACTTGGCTGTTGATCTCATGCATTTCCTTTTGACGGTCTAATAAACGAACCTCTAACTCCTCTCTTTTCCGCCGCTCCTCCAATAGTTGGGACTCGACCTCAGCAAGTTTAGCTCTGACTTCATTGCATTCTCGCCTAGACTCTTCTGCTTCCCTTGTTTGAGCATCTAATTCAGTTTGCAATTGCTGAATTCTAACGAAGCTCTCTGACCTCGTCCCTAAAGCACCATCTAATGAAAGTCCTGATTTTTTACCAATAACAGACCGAAATGCAGCATCAACAATTTCTGGCTCAATGGTTTCTATCCCATCCCCTGAATTTTCTAGCTGACGTAGTTGCTCTTCAATTTGTTCAGCAACCTTATCCTACCATGAGTTGAAATAAAAAACAGTTAAGAAAAAGGAAAATATCAAATTTAATAAAATATACAAATGCAATAGGCTTGTAGATTTGGTTACATTGATTTCTTTAGATGCTTCGTCAACCCATTCCCCATTCGCCCTCTTGTGGGTCAACTCCCACAGCTTCTTCATATCAGGCTCCTTTCCAGTCACTGGATCCCGCTGATAACAAAATATTCATCAACATACTAAAAAAAATTATAGTATACAAGAAATGGCATACAGAGATACAAGTTTAACATAACATTATATTATACAGGCAAACTGAATGGAAATCTCACTGCGTCATAGCTAATAGCATGAAAAGATTTTTGACCGCAAGTGTGATTGACAAGCTGTTTTGCTCTATTTGCCTTGTTTATCTGGCTCATTTTCTGGAAGTATAAAAGAAGCATGTTATGCGACTGATTTAGATTATTGATGATTGGAAGCAGAGTAGCATAAAGCAGTTTACCTCAAAAGTTGGGCTGCTAAAATAATCAACGAGGAATTGCCAATCAGAACCACAGATATCTTCAGGTAAATGCTCCAAGGCCTCCTCCTTTGTTTCAAACATTAAGTAACGTTCATGAAGCCTGTTGCGCCAATTCCGATATAAACGATTTGCTTCCTCCAGAATAGCCCTCCGAACGAGATCTGTATCTGGAAGTCTCCAATTTTTCTGCAAACGAGAATTAATATGAAATCAATAATAGTTCTTTGAATTGTCAAGATGGATATCTTTCAAATTCTAAAATATCAGTTTTGAATTCAACTGATCAAAATGAAGACGATAAGAATCACTTTTGGGACTTGAAATGTAACTTTAGCTCATTCAAATGGATTCTTAAACTTGAACTAATTACAACAATCTAAATCAATGATTTTACCTTAGAAAGTGACCAAGAGGACCAGCTAAAAGGAACACTTCAAAATTTGAGAATTGTAAGAAGCAAAGGAATAAAAAGTCAAGAAAAAAATCCTCTTATTTATATTTGAAGAAGAAAATCTCAGACTGTAGCGGATCAGGAAGAGGTGCCAAATCAAAATCCTATCCATCAGCATGGAATATAAGTGTAAGTTCTGAAAAACTGTGGACCACTCCAGAAGTTTTTTACCCCAGCTTATGAGAAGAAAAGGACCAATATATTTTGATAATGTTAGCTAAAAACTCATGCTTTGCATTCAAATTTGAACTCATTCAAGAAATAAATGTCATTCCTTATCATCAACTACTGCATCAATCAAGTGCTTGGATATAATTTAATTTTAAATTGCTTTAGCCTTCAACAAGGTAACTTCATAACAGCTTAATTAAAATAAACACTAATTTCTCTAGGGAGAAAAATAGAATAAGTAGGGTAGACAGTGAATCTCATGGCTAAACAGCAGAAAACAATATTTTGAACCTTCAAAAAGGGAAAAAAGAAGGAAAAAAAAAATGTGAACAAGTGAAGGCACGAAAGATCTTGCTATTCTCACTAAACCAAAGAATGGCATCAGAATTTTCCTTTTAGCCGCAATGTTGAACCACAATTCACAAGAAGAACAGTCAAAAAGAAAGTCATTTAATAAACATAACAGACAGAACTTACCAGTGCACTTTGCACTACTGTATCCTTAACATTCTGGGGAACCTGCTTCCACTTGTGTACATTGTGACGAACATTTTGGTGAACAATGATGGAAAGATCTGTGACAAAATCTTTACGGCCAGGACCTACTGCCACCTTCTTTGTTGGATGAATAATAACATCCAACTTTCCATCGGTACTCTCTAGACGTTTCTTCTGAACTGTAAACCCTTTTGTTCGTCCTCGTCCCTTTCTCTTTGGCAAGATAACTAAATCTGAAATGCAAATTCACGAGACAATAGGCAATTGTAAGCTATCCCTACTACACCCAACAAGGCAAGGACAGAAAAAAACTTTAGCTTTATAAATAGTAGGTGCTGTATAAGTAGACTCAATTGTTCCTGACTATTTTTTTCTATTAAACCTATTTCAATCTATCTTAATCTTATACCAATTATTTCATGCTACTGGGTGAATACATCATATGCATAATCAACAACAACCAGAGGACAATATTTCATAAGGAAAACATATAGAATATTCCTTATAGTAAGATTAGTCCATATCTAACTTATAACCATACCTAATTTCTGCTCCTCTGTAGAGCTGGACTGACTAGTTGAAGACCTTGCACTTGATGCTTTGCGGCAAACCATAGCCTTTGATTAAACACTAAGCGCAAGAGAAAATTTTCTCGTAAGATCTTGTCAGGGGTAGTTTTTCAAAGCACCTAACTTTAGCCTGGTTAAGATCATAATCAGAAACTTCTAACAATAAGAGTTTCGCTTCAATTCACAGCTGCCATTTCATGCATCTATCTTAACAACAACTGGAACATATTCAATTCCTAAAACGATTGATTTCTACACCAAAAGAGGTCTACTCCACACCAAACTCGAATCAACTGTCCAGCTTGCAATAGCTTAGCTGTTATTTTAAACCGAACAATCAAAAGTTCAGTATAAAACTCATATGCATATTATCAGCTGAGCGTTATATAATAAATTGTTACTTGATCGAACAGTGGAAGATAACAGAACTAAGACTATTTATTTGTTTATTGCTGACTTTTCGTCATATACACATTATGCATAATATTTGTAATTTTGTCTATGATGGAAAAAAAAATTAAGGGAATGATTTACAGAGAATGTCTCCACAGACACCCAAGAATGGGAAAATGGCTGGCAAAAAACTGCCAGAAAGACAGACGCAAAACCTTTTTGATCCAAAATGTCAAATACATCAAAGGAAGAAAGCCGGCCAAGAAGGAGATAAATGGTAGAATCCCAGGAAATAAAAAAGAAATTGAATGAACTACTTTTGGATGAAACGTCAAATTGGAGAGTTAAAAATTCAAACTGAAACAGAAATTGAGAAGAAGGAGAAAGAAAGAAGCAGCGTATAAAATCACAAGATTGTTTCAATGATCAGTTATTTGAAGCCTAAATTCATAATCAATGTAATGTAGGGAGCAAAATCGGTGACAGTAAGGTAAGGTAGAAGAAAAAGAGTGATGGAGCTGAGACTCACAACAATGGTTTCAGAATTCCAATGACGAGATTGCAGGGAGAAAGCGCCACGACAATGACGACGAACTGAGGTATTGGGTGACCGCGGCTTTAAATGTTGAAACGGCGACGAAACAAGAGACCTAGGAGGTGGTATGCTTTATGCGCTATAACGTACTAGGAACTCGTCGCGTTACATTTTTTTTTTTCAAGGAGTTGTCCATAAGATGAGCAGGAACATTTTGTGAAATTGAAGATTTAGTTCCATTCTGTTCGAAAATTTATTTATTTAGGTAATAACCGAAAAAATAATTTAATCTTAATTGAAATTAATTTGGATAATAAATTCATTAATGATTTTGTCAAAGATTTTAAAACTTATAAAAAATTATTTTTGGTTCAATGTGAATAGATCACTCATTTAATATTTATTTTGATCATTCACTAATTTTATGTGTATCAATTTTATTTCTAAAAAAAAATTATCAGTTAGTCATTGAGTTAATTGATTGCACCTAATTATAGACCTTAATAATTTATTATTTTAATCCTTAGCTATTAACGATTTTTTTTAATAACAGAAGTGAAAATCTATTTAATATATATGTAAAATTCTGGATTCAAATATTGAATATGACAAAAAATAAAGTTCACTAAATAACATCAAATATTAATACAAAGTGTTGACATAGCTATTAACTGATATCAAGTGTAATCTAATATGAATGAATAATTATTATGCTAACAGATCAGGGACTATATTAACATTAACAATTATGTCAGTAATTCTAATGGCGTACTGTGAAGCAACAAACCAGCATAATATATTGTTACTAATTCTTTGAGTGAAGGGATTTAAATTATTAACTGGGACACTGATTTATGATTTTTATAAGTTACAAAATTAATATAAACTAAATTAACGGGAGACTAAAATAGTTATTTACTCTATAATTATTTTAAATTATCGATGAACAACATGTTATTATTGGTAAAAGATTTTGACATTGACAAATCTATGATACTAAAAGAGTGACTCGTTGTTTCCATCAAGAACTAATTACTAGATTACTTTAAAGGATTAGTTGTTTGATCAGCAAAATTATGTGGTAAAATGTTACATGACCACGTGACCATATCTTATTAGTAGCAAAACACGTTATAAACAATACTACAGGTATGCTCACATGTCCCTTTTAATATTTATTTAGACTTCTATAAAGTTATATTTACTGACTTAGGTGATAAGAGTGATCTCTCGGAGGTCATCACCACCTAGACCCGAGCAAATCATCATAGGGAGTGTACATCAAAAACATCAGAAACTCTCTGGTGTGATGATTTTTGTTTAAATATTTCATAAAAAATCATGTAATCAAATTAAAAGATAAATTGAGTAAACAATATTTATTAACCCAAAATGTTACATAATTTGTGACCTATATTTCAAATTTTCTAAGTGGATGGTCTAACAACCCCAAAGTTAAAAGGACTACCTGAAATTTTCCTAAAAGAGAAATGAATACCACAGTAGTAAGTCTACAACATTTAGACATTAGACATATTTTATATTAGTTAAAACTACGGAAACTTCCAATCTATTTCTACAATATGCATACTTATTCCATATATCTTAATAATATGATATGATAGAATATCTGGACCCATATGTGTGTGTCCACGCAATGCAGCAAAATAAAAACCAAATAAGTGAGGAGCACACTTGAAGTCTTTGCAACCAATTGATCATGTTGCAATACTCAGTTTCATTTGATGTCAAAATATGCAACTTTCAACTTCTTTCACACTTCGCAACATTTACATGAATAAATTAATGTTTACATTCTCTAAAGATACCACTTTTTTCCAACCGTTCAACCCCATCTCTAAAAAATAAATTTGTCCAATTTAATCCTCAAATATTTATTATTTCAATTTATTTGATTCCTCTGTTCACAAGTCAGTACAAGATTGCCAAGCCCTTATCTTTGAGCGCTGATGCAAGACCCTTCCTTATTTGATACAACTTATCTTTGAGGGACAGAATTTAGAAAAAGTGGCATCTTTTGTGACATATAACTATTTACATTTGTCAAGAAGCTCGTCCATCCCAGAATAATAATGACGAAAAGCACACGAGAAGTCTTTGGCATCATAACCACTCTTGCATATTTCCGCATATCTGCGAAAAACAACTAGTTCATTAGCAAACAAAAGTCTCAAATTTGATACCAGCCTTTCATTAGACTACATATCAGGATAAAATGAGGGGAAGTTGCCATTGTCAAGAAATTGGAATCAAATTTCCTTTATTGCTTAGACAAGTTAAATGCTATAAATCAACATCAGATAGAATATTCAGTACCATTTTAGTATTTCTTAATCCATTGCCAAAACACTAATTCATCCAAATTCAAGTTTCCAATCTTAACTACTTGAGAAAAGAGGGAAGATTTCTAGTATTATGTGCGCTAACCTCTTGTTAATTTGGAACACCATAAATTAGCATTCAATTCATCTCATCTTCTACGTTCTAATAACCGGAGAAGTTGAAGAGAGCATGCCACTATGTAACTAGGAATTTAAGGATCGTAAGTATAATAGAGAAGAAACCTTAATTGGACATTCTATGGAGGATAAGTCTCACTAAGTTCACATCTGTACAATAGCAGATAAATTTTATTAAGTGACACTGCAAGAGGTAGATTATAGTAAATAAAATCAGTAAATTAATTTTTTTAGTAAAATAATAACTAAACATTTAAGTAAGAAATCATGCATTTTTAATTATTAGCTTACAAGCAATGTTCAGTTTAAATAGTTGTGATTATTCATGAGGAAGAATTGAACCGTGGGGAAGCATTGATCCATATGAGAAAGATCAGGAGGCAATGTGCCAATTTCTTTTATCTGGGGGAAGTGCAACTAGGGAGCCAGCTAATGTCATTCAAAGATAGGCGACTTACATTTCTTGTGCTTGAGATGTCAGTGGGTATTTGCAGCCAACCTTTTCCGCGGACTCTAGTGCAATTTTCAAGTCTTTAACCTGCATCCCGCAAACAAGTTTTGTGGCTATAGTCAATAATTTAAAGATATATCACAGCAAGTATGTAACAGAATCAGTCAAATGTTTCAGGGAAATAAATAATAAATAATAAAATATAATATAAGGGAAAAAAAAAAAAACTCCAATTCACTTCATGTTCAATGTAGAGAGTTAAGCTTTTGAAATCCATGTGCTTATACAAGCTTTCTAGTAATTTCCAAAACACTAAAATCAAGATGTCAGCACGAGCATGCAAAAGCTATTCAAGTTAATAGGTTTGGTCTAGTGAGGGGCTTAGTTAGTTTGTAGGGGCAAGAGGTCTCGAGTTTAAACTTCCATACCGGGACTGCAATAAAAAGAAATGAAAAAATGTACAGTTGGGCCACCAGGTAGAAAACAAAGATAGAAAACAACAGAAGATAAAATACATACAAATCTAATCATCAATGAAGAAAAATGCAGAAGCTTTATCTAAGAAATCCTGCACCATGTATCTAGAAGCCCGTAGACCGTACCTGCATTAAAAGTAGTGGAAACTAGACTTTGGAATGAACATTTAATGGTTGGAAAATAGACCAAAAATAGTTAGATTGCCACCAAGAAGGCATAAACAAAATATTTAGGTTTTCCTAAGTTGGACTAGTTACATTCTACTGAATCAAAGATCTTACTTTATATCCCAAATCATAATGGCACTGCTCCTTTCAAATGGCAGCTCCCAAGTCAATAATAGATGAAAAAATTCAGAATAAGTTTTACTCTTATAGCGCTGCACATTTTATATTTCTCAAGCACACAAGGATAAATAATAATTTAGAGATGAAGCTAAATCACTTACCATAAGCTTGGAGGAAAACCCACCATTATAATCCCTTGAAGAGGGCACTCCTTCCATCACACCAGGAACTGGGTTGTAAGTATCACTGTAAGCAATATTACTATATATCAACTTGATAATCACAATACTGAAACTTTGCCAACCTCAAAAACAATTTTATTGCTGCTGTTTCCAGTATTATGCACTACAAGAAATCAAACAAGGCATAATATTTTGAATGTAGCAAAACTCCACTATAGTAAAAGGAACGATGGAGAAAGAGTCATATTCCAAATATTATGGAATATGCCATTTACACAGGGGCCTTTGGGGGATTAAAAATATATCTGAAAAGGTACTCCAACAATATTGAGTTCTGAACTTTATGATGTTTTCTGCCCAATACAAGAAAACCATTCTCTAATCCATATTCATTTTGGAAAAATCTGTTGGTAAGATTCCCATCCATATACATATTGTAATTGTCAAAGATGCAAGTTTATCCACAACAGTCCTGCACCAAAAACTTGAAGTAATTTACTGTTAGCAGACAAAAGGGCAATATACCTACTCCAACAGCGAGCACTAGAGCAATTAAATATTTTTGTCAAGGTGCTGGCAGAAACTCCTAGAGATTGACCCAGAGCTAGAGCTTCTGACACACCAAGCATGCTCACTGCCATTGCCAAATTGTTGCAGATCTTTGCTGCCTAATAACAAATCATAGCTAAAACCATCAAATGACTCCCCTGAATGTACTGCAAGATAAAACGTATAGCTTATCCTTGTCCATATAATATGGTTTTAAAGGCAAAAGGCCACAGAAGTTTAACACAGCCAGTATATACCACTTGTGTGTTGGCTTGGTGAAGTGGCAGACCCAGCAATCCAATGAAGGTGCAAGATTACAGTTTAAAATAGAACTAGAGCTTTGTTTCAAGGTCATTTCATGACCAACCAAATAAGCAATAACTTGTGAAAAAATAAGTTGGCAAATAAACTAAAGGGAAATCCCAATTATTGCTTGATAAGCCATGATATTTTAGGAACTGTTCACAGCTCTCACTTATAAAAGCAAAAATCCAATGACACACACACACAAAATGAAATTGCTAAGCATTTAGATTTGGAAACAAATTTAAAGATTAATCCATGATCAGAAATTAAGGTCAGTCAAACTTATAGACCCACTTCCAATCTCTCTCTCTCTCTCTCTCACACACACACACAAAAAAAAAAAAAGAAATTGCTAAGCATTTAGATTAGGAAACAAATTTAAAGATTAATACATGATCAGAAATTAAGGTCAGTGAAACTTACAGACCCACTTCCTGCTCTGCCACAATATATTGCACTTTTGCCCATTGAAAGGAATAAAGGTTTTGCAGCCAGAAATGCTTCCTCTGAGCCACCAACCTGAAACAGTTCAATTTATTTTTCATTAAAGTATGCCAAAGTTCATAACTTTACTGCAGTGAAAATATGCACAACTTTGGAAAGTTAACTGATCATACTTCTAATACACTAAAACACATGTATGAAATCATTATATTAGACTTCCGTATCAATTGAACACATGCATACTAAAACTACTGTCCCACATCGAAGATGGAAAGATAATGTTCATCACTATCTATGCAATATTTTTCTGGTTTCCAGATGCAAGGTACAGTCCTTTAAG
This sequence comes from Sindora glabra, assembly GCA_020226215.1. Taxonomy (NCBI): domain Eukaryota; kingdom Viridiplantae; phylum Streptophyta; class Magnoliopsida; order Fabales; family Fabaceae; genus Sindora; species Sindora glabra. Next base: position 73,304,247 of record CM035235.1, read on the forward strand.
TGATTTATCGACAAATCTACAACATAATCAAATAGCATTTTCCATATATTAGATAGAACAGAGATCATACCATAAAAGCAAGTGTCCCTCCTTCTGCTGCAATCACACCTCCAGATACAGGAGCATCCAACTTGACAGGAATCTCCCAATCACCTATACAAAGTATAACTATTCAATCTAACAGTGTAAAAACAGTATCAGATCAGCATACCAAATGTAATTCATATACAGCAAAAGGATATTGGAAGAAACTCTCCTTCCATATACTTCCAAACAACTAAATTGATAGCAAAATTTACACCATAAAGATCTTAATGAGCCTCATCAATTAAGAGTCACTTTCAAAATCACATAGTGCCAAATCTAGTTATCATAAATGACGGACAATAGATAACAATTGTAAGTCATTAGCATCAGAATAGTAGTGGAAATTTTCAGTTATTGATCATGCAGGTTATACCGTTATAGTACATAATTTCTACATGTACTAACCACAGAAATGGTTACCTACTGACTTCCACTATAAAATTAAATTTCATGGGAACATGATGCCACAAAACAGTATTTCTTAATCCAATATGCAAAGGGAGTAGGACAATGGACCCATTTGTACATAAAAGAAAGGCACAGCTACATGGCCAATAGCACTAAAAGTATCTTCTACTGCATGTAGGTAAAAACTTACCGTTTGTTATAAAGGCTACCATGCATTTATCATATTAACTTAAGAATTGGACATCTTCAGAAAAGAAATCAGAAGAGCTACATTGATGATATGAACAAAGGTTAAGATGCAAAAAAATTTAAGAATCAATAGTTAAATAATCTTCTAACACCAAAGAGAATGTTCAAGGTTTGTGTGGGAGAATACCCAAGAACACACATTCCGATGGGAGAAAAGAAATTGTAAAGATTTCCCTCAAGTTGAACATATAGTACCAAGTTTTCTGAATTACATAACACAGCCAAAGTATGCACAGGTATCCCCAGAAAATGGAAAAGGAATTTTTCATGAACAGTAAATGAATTATGAAAACATGGTAAACAAAAAAGTATGTATAAAAAGAAACAAAAATTAATACCTTAACTCAACTCACATGCCAATCTACTTATCTCATATTTCACTTAATGTTACCTTTCTTTTCTTTTAGAATATAATTAGATAGTGTAGCAGAAAGGTTTCTTGACGTTTGTGGATCAATAGTGGATGAATCTATCAGTAACCATGGCTTTAAGAGTTTCCCACCATGAAGCAAACCATTTGGCCCAGTGTAAACATCAGTCACCTACTTAAATTGCATGAGAATAGTATAATAACATCAGTGCAGAGCCATAGATTATAAGCTTGAAGTAATGATACAATTTGTCCATATATGTTGTTGGTTGGGAAATTTAAGGTTTTATTATTAACAATTTGTCATGACATCTCCAACAACAGATTACAAGTCCTACCTTAGCTAGGTAATTTGGTATAGCATGGATCATGAAAAGAATTAATAAGTGTCAAAATATATCAGGATTCATAACTCTCAAGGGTTTACCCATCTGCATAGAAGAGAGCAGGATGGCTCAAAATTTAAATCTAATTTTTCTTGTCCACACCAACACCCTATCCCGCTCTCTAGCATTTACAGAAATTTTTTAATATTGTGATTGACTTCTAATGATGGTCCTAAGTTGAAGACTCCAAAATTGTAAAAGATACCTTTACAAAACAAAACCTCCGGGACATTTTAGGTAACAGAAGTAGGAATGCTAATTTGGAAGAAAAGCAAAAAAATCATATAGTTGATCTAGCTATCCAAAATTTAAAACCAAAGAATAAAAAATTATTGCAGAAATATATAAAGGAAGAAACAAGGCCAGCTTCAAAGAATAATGACATACATAAATGACATAATCTTTGGCAGGAAATAAAATGCCATGAAGTACTCACATGGGAAGAAGAAGGCAACATGGTAATTACAACATCACTTGCTTCTGCAACCCCATAAGGTGTTTTCTTGGTGGGAACTCCCATTTGTGAGAAATTCTTCGTAACATCTGAGTTTCTGCAAATATTTTTCAAATTCAATTTCCATCAAAGATATTCCGCATCAATCACCAAGAATGAAACAACTCAATTAAATTAACAGAAACATTAAATGGGATGCCAATTCAAAGTACATGGCCATTCCTACCAAATACCTGTATCCATGAATTCGATCTATCATTCAACTGAAAATTTTTTGTCTTCCCTCAGATATCAAAGTAAGAATTGAGCAAATAAAAAAATACAAGGGCATGAAAAGGTTTAAGTGCATTACACATCATAAACTGTAACTCTGTATCCAGATTTAATCAGGTTATTTGCCATTCTGGATCCCATATTTCCGAGTCCAATGAATCCAACACTCTGTAATGCAACGAGTGAAAAGAGTTTAATTTTGCAAACTATGCATCAAACTGAGATATCTACTAGCCAAATACCACAAAAGAGATGGTAGCTCAAACCTACAAATCAACTATACTATAGCAGTAATGGAAATGAAAAAGGGCATCCGTCAATATTATGATTAAGGGAGCTAGCAATATGCTCTTGAGAACCACGGGAAACAAAGCACGTATACTTTCTTAAGCAAATGACCAACTTCTCCAAGGAATATTATATGGAGTTTGCTATAGGTCTTAGCTATTCATCTTTCAATCCCTCTAATTTGAAACCAGTATACGCAAGAATTCATAATCCACACCTCAATTATTGAATTATGCTAGACCTGAAACCCTCGAACAAAACATCAATTACCTAAATATCTTGAAAATAAACACGTCCACTTGGTGTCAAATAAATAGACATTCAACAGGAGGAAAAAAAAAAGCTGAAAGTGCATTGCAATTCGCATATCACGTAAGAATTTCCACTTAAAATCAAAGCTGAGCATATTCCAAGAGCTAAGAAACCCAGATAGATGGTTTCATTGACAAAAATAGTAGGTTAAGCCACTTAAGGCAGCTCCAGCCATCGACGAGATATATACCATTTACATACCTCTAGCAGAGGCGGAACCTGAGAAGAGTTGAATCTGCGGATTGAGAAGGATCGAAATGGAGAAGAGTTGAATAGAGAATTGCTTTGAAAAATAGAAATCAGTGCTCTCACTCTACAAATCGCCATGGTTATCCCTTTCTTTGATTCAATGCATGCAAAAGAAGTTCCGTGCGGGCAGTGGCACTACTCAGTGGCGCCTGGTCTCTTTCGGGTCTTTGGGATGAGCGGGACGCTTCTCCAACAAATGATGTATGAAGGTAAAAAATTTTACTGACACTCGGGATAACGCACATAATTTTCCATATAAAATTTTACGATTTCTTTTATAAAATTTATAATTTATAAATATGGAATAAATATATGATAAATGAATTAAAAATTACGATTTATTTATTTAAAGTGATATAAAAGAATTTCAAAAATTTACTCTCTTTTATATCAAAACTACAAATTATGTTTACAAAGGGGTGCGTAAGAAAAAATTTTACAAAACTTACAAAATAATGTTACAATACAATTTTTTCCAAGTAAGTGTCTTGATAAACTTTCTGAGACCAAACTATAATTTTAAGATTGGAGTTAATTTTGAGCGTAATTCATTTGGAAAGAATTGGTTATTAAATTTATTATAATTAATTATATTATATAAAAGTTAATTGTATTAAAAATATAATTGATTATATATTTTTTAAAAGACAAAAAGTACTATTGAAAGAAAGGTTATTTCATATAACTTCTTTGATTCAGTTGTGATTTCAAATCACAATTAATTTCGATAGATAATTGTACAAAAAATATCATTGGTTTTAAAAAAAATTAAAAGACAAAAATCAAAATTGCAAGAATTTTTATTCAATTATGGTTTTAAGTCATAATTAATTATGAAATATTCTCAATCAAAATAATTAAACATGCTAGGAAGAAAAATAAATTAACAATTATAGACTTCATTAGCCATTAATTTTGAAATATTGTAGACTTCATTGATAATTATCTTGTACCAAAACTGATTAATCAAAATTGAAATTTTCATTGATATTAAGTATATGCTATATACAATTTTACCACAAAAACTATCATAAGTCAAAGGTAAATTGTGCATAATAGAAATATCATTCTGGTTACTAATATTACTAATTATAATGTTATAATGTATATAGATTACATATATTACATTCACGGAGGCCAGAGCTAACTACACGTGGTAGGATTCCTCTCTTGTTTGGTAAATGGCAATGACTGGCACCTCTCGTCTTGTTCACCTGATTGCAAGCTCTCTACTTCTTCCTCTTCCTACCAAATTATCAGTTGAACGAAAAATATCAAAAAACATCACAAAAAATAAAAATAAAAAGAAAGACACCCTAAATACAATAACAAAGGTTGTGTGATAGGATGACTATAATTATTATATCTCTTAAATTTTATAATTAATACTATTAATTTATTATTTTTATTTTTATACAATTATTCGTTTCTCTATTTACTCATAATATTAAAATAAATTATGAAAATAAAGAATATAACCCAAAAAATAATATGCTTTTAACATTCTAAAGATGATAATTAACAATTCACTTCAATATTTTCATTTATTTTAATATTGTAAGTGAATGAAGGAACAAATTAATTATAAAAATAAAAATATATAAAATTAATGTTGTTAGTTATAAAATTTCAAGAATATAATAATTATTATATTTATAAAAGAGGAATTAATTGTTGTGCTTACTCTTATTCAGCTTTCATGAAATACAAAAGATACAATTTTAGAAGAAAATTTTAATCAAAAGTATTGAATTTTCTGGCTTTACACACACACATTAACATTAAATATAGTAATAATCATAATTAATTTCAAAGCTTCGAAAGGATTATATTGAAATCAATTCCATGGCATAGAGAGGATCGAACATTATGTCCCTCGACATGTAAAATGAATCATTATAACGGATTGGCGAGAGAATTTTTTTTTTTTTTTTTAAAAAAGAATAGATAGTTGTAAATTTATAAACCATACATCAATTCCTTATTATTTATTAAAATTCAAATAGTTGATTTTCTTCCTAATGAAAATCTTGCAGTTTGAAGAAGCTAAGTCGCTGCCTCGGCGGCGTAAAATTGGTAGAAAAGATAAAGTGGTAGGATATCGCAATCTTTCTTGTTTTTATAATTAATAAGAATGGTCAAGCCGACGAACGCATATACGTGTATTCCCAAAATTGAATTCAAAATGAAAAGGAAAACAAAATCTTGAAACAACACCTTATACCATTTGGACTAAATGATCTCAGCAAAGATGGTATCAGTTATGCTCAAACTGTCGGCATTGCTAAAAATCTGGTTAATTAATAAGTTTAATTTACAAAAACAGACTAAACGACCCGAAAGGGTCCAAATGAAAGAGGAAAGGGGAGGAAAACAAATATATAGTCTGGATAATTACAAAATCCGGATACTCTAATCAAATTAATGGACAAAAACGGACTAATCCACGCAAAAGGGTCCATATGAAAAACATGTCTTCATAGCCAAGAAGCAAACCACAATCCTCTCCCCGCGACAGAGCTGATTGTGAAGCTCCAAATGTCTGGTTCTTTCTTGAAGACAAAACGTTAATTAGTTAGTTGGTTGCCTCTGCAAAAACCACATAAAACAGTAGAATCCAACCTGAAAACATATAATAAAAAATTTAGAGAAAATACATTATTGATTACAAATTGAAAAAATAAATAAATAAACATGTCACATTCTTTGCTGGACATTAATTTGAAATAAATTGATGCGAGCATTTATTCATCAATGTTCAAAAAGCTTTTAATGGTGTTGAGAATATAAAACTTTCAAACTTCTGTGCTCTTTCAATAATTTATATACTTGTATTTAATTCATTCTCAAGATTTTATACTGAATTGAAAGTAAAAATAAATCAAAGTATTATTTTATGTTCTCAACGCCATTAAGTGTTCAATAACCATTGCCCTCTAGACAGTGATGTATTAATCACAAAAGCCAAGAAAAGTTTATTACGGAAAGGAAGGATGAATAAGATGAAGGGGGGAAATCCTCCTACAGAGAATCCAAAATAATTTACTCATCAATGCGACACATGCTATTTAATTTCTCTTCCCATCTTGTTAGGTTTTATAGAGCGCTCTGGATCAAATGAAACTGCTCCTATTAAAATATCCAGCAGGAAATTTCTAATACTATTGAAGCCCTGAAAATTTTCTCACGTTGGGATGCTTCAGAACTGACCCTTTCCTTCAATAGTATGGATTTACTCATATTATAACAGCAGTTTCCTTTGGCACATAAGTGGTTGATGTATCAAATGTGAAAGTTCCGTCTAATATTGCTCAAAATACTTAAAATGGATATAAATTCAGCACTTAAAACTATTTTAACACTACAAAATCTTTACTTCACACTTTCACACTGAAAATTCAGAACTTAATTTCATTTCCAGCAGTTTTATCAAATGGCCCCTTGGCAAAATGAATTCGCTCCAAATCAAAGTATGCAACAATGTTCACCAGAAAGGAAAAACATAAACTCAATCATCTATTAACATTAGTGATTTCAACAAATTTCAGGAAAAAGATCACCTGCCAATTAGTGAATTCTGTAGTGCTTTGCTCTACGCAGAAAATTAGATGATATCTTCCCATATGCTAGAAGCCTTGAGTGAGATAACTTTTGATCAGCCGAGCTTAATTTTCTCCTGGCTTTCCTGGATAACTTGCCCCCATCACCATTTGATTCCTCCATCCGAGCTTTTCCATTTTCCATTTTACTGTTTGATGGAATCGACTTGCCACTATCATCCCTGGATGTCTTATCTCTCTTCCTTTTGTCACGATGCCCTGCATGAAGTATCTCTCGAGTCCTCAATTTCAGCTGCTGCCTCTTTTGATTGCTCAATTTCCATTCCTCCTCCCTATAAGGTGCAAGCTTTTTCAAGGAAATATACTGGTTCAACTCCTTCTCATCCATAACTAATAACTCTGCAGCAGTCAGCCCATATCGGTTAGATTTTGTCTTAGCATACTTAAACCTTGTCTTCAGGTCCCCAATTGTGTCCTCATAATCTAATTTATAGTACTCATCCATCATTGCCTCCCTAGCTCTCTCCAAAAGAGCTGTTTTACGCTTCCTTTTCCGCCTTCCTTCCTCAGGAAGCTTTTCTTCATTTACTTCTCCTTGGGGATCTTGATCACTCAATTCATTCCCACCCTCCACCTTCTGTTTCAATGCTCTTTCCCTTGCAGCAATAAACCCATCATCAGACCAACTTACATCCCATCCCTTTGGAAGTCCAAGTAATTCATCCTCCTTTTCAAAATCTGGTTTCTCCATTTCAGCATCACTACCACTACCAAACTCGGAGTCAGCATCCTCTGCATTGTAGTATTTTTCATCAAAGGCCTTCTTCATCATTCTATCATACTCCTCTGGATCAAATTCATCCTCCATTTCAGCAGTAGTCAATGGCATGATATCATCATCATGGAGCCCCGCTGTCTTCTTTATTTTTTTTAGTTTTTCTTGAATCTCCTGCTTCTTCAAATTCTTCAAATGTTTCAACTCCTCCTCCCGCTCCTTTTGTACTATTGCCATCCTCTCCTCTTTGCTCTTCCTCTGCTCTTTCCTTGCATTTGTCTTTTTCCTCACTGATCCCTCCACTTTCCGAGCATGACCCAACACTCGATCTCCCAGATTCTCTTGGAATCTATGCTCATATTCCTCATGCATCTCAATATCCTCTACATCTGACAAGTCTTGCAGTTCCTCTTCGCCATCATTCAAATTCTTCCCTTTCTTGGAAATCCACATCTTGTTCATAAAAAAACCTTTTAGAAAATTTTGTTCTGGTTCAACATCTTCACCAAAATATTCATCCAATTTCTTCACACATTCCCCATTATTGCTATCTTCTCTGTCCTCACCTGCCTTCTCCTTCACTGTGAAAAATTCCCCTTCAACATCTTCCAAACCCTCCCTTTTTGCTTCATCAAGAAAAGCCCTTTTCAACTCCTCCTGCTCTTCACCATAGGTCTTCATCCCTTCTTTAACAACAAATTCTGGCCTGCCTCCTGTAAAATGCATTGCCTTCATATGCTTCAATTTATCTGACTTAACTGTTCCCTTTCCATTGATTTCCTCCTCATCATCCACAAAATCAGGCCCCTCCTCAATCAACTGCTTTGCCACCACATCCTTTAAATACATTGCCTTCTTACCCTTATCTTTCAAATTCCCTTTCTCCTCTTCATCACTTTTCTCCTCAGTGCTATGATCTGACTCAAAAATTTTAACATCTTTTTGCTTAAGGCTAGGATCCATCTTTTTTACTTTCATCAAGGCATCAAAAAATTCCTTGTCACTCCTGCTAGAATGAATCAGATTCTCATCATGATCATAATCATTATCAGATGACTCTGATTCAGAATCTTCGTTGCCTTCAGAAGATGAGGATGAAGCGATAAGGCCCTTCTTTTTAAACTCATCAAGACGCTGGAGGTCCTCCCGCTTCTTGTTGTGCTCCAATCTGCGAGCATATTCCTCATTTATCTTGATTTGTGATATGTCATCATTTTCTGAGTCACTTGCAGCAAAGAGTTGGATTGGCATTCTTATATTTTGAGATAATATTCACGTTGCAGCAACTTTGCAATAGTCCAATTTGAAACACAAATTCCCTGAACATGTACTATGTATATAGTCTGAAATTGAGAAAATACAATAGAAAGATGTTAGGATATTAAAGCCTCTCTGGAAATCTTCAGCTCCTACTAGAGTATAATAGAAATAGAATGAAAAAGACTTGATAGTCAGAAAAATGTAAAGGAAACAAACTAAGCATTGCGAATTAGTTTTATTAAAGCATAAATTATCCTCTTCTGGGGTCTGATATATGGCAATGAAACTAATATTTTATGCTAAGGTTATATAAGTTGTTGATCCTACCTAGGATCGGACAAGAGTCAAAGATCATAATTTGTATGATCATAAGTGGGATCATAAGATCCTATAGATGAAGTAAATGTATATAAATTTATATATGCATATGCTTGTAAAAACGTCAAACATGGATAAAATATTTCCAAATGGTTGTCAAAATCGCGACTTAAGTCGCAAGATCGTAAGATCCTATGATCTGTCCTATGCATTACGAGTCTGATTATAGAGAAAACTCGTTTCTTCTTGGATCGTGGTGGGATCGTGACTTTAGTAGTAAAGTCGGTAGGAACGGACACACACAACGATCCCACACAAAGGCAAAAAAATGACATTGAAATTACTCAAAACGACGCCAAAGGCATCCTTGTTGCTCCAGAAGTTGCTGCTGAAGCTTGAAGGATTTGCCGCTACTGGAGAAGACGCCGCAGACAAGAGATGAGGGCGAAGCTTCACTGACTCACAGTTGCAATTGCAGAAGCAGGAATGCTGAAGCTTGGAGGAGATGCCGCCACTAGAGATGACGCCGTAGACAAGAGGCAACAGCAAAACTTCACCGACCCACAGTCGCAATTGAAAGCAGGGAGTTGCGGAAGCAAGGATTCGAAAAGCAAGCACGTTCTAATTTTAAGGTTTTATATTATATACTTTATTATTTTCTTTTACTTTTATATATTCATTTAATTTATTTTAATTTTATATATTAATAAAAATATATAATTTTTGTTGATTCTGATTTTAACATTTTTGATATATTTATCTGAAAATTTAAAGGTTTTATATTATATTTTTGTTTGGAAATATTATGCTGATTTTTATCTTATTTTATTTTAAGGTTTTATATTATATATTTATTTGAAAATTTTATGTGTTGATTCTAATCTTCTAATTATATATTGTTGGTTCTGATTTGAATTTACATTTATATAATATATTAATAAATTTATATTTATATACATTTTTATAATATATTAATATTTTTACAAGTATATATACATATATATAATATTTATACATTCTTACATTATACGTAAGATCTTACAATTCTACTTATAATCTGACGATCCTAAACCCCTTTCCCCAATGATAAGTAGAATCTACAATTTTGACAACCTTATTTCCAAACTTATAATAAAGATAAAATTAAGTTCTAACGTTAGTCTTAGCATTAACACAAACAAGAAAAAGTTCACAATATGCTGAAAATCACAAATAACAAAATCAATATTAAAGATTTATCAATATATATAAAATTTTATCAATATTAAAAACTAAGTTGAGTAAAATAAATATAATCATTTAATTCTATCAATATAAACATGATGCAATTGAAACTAAATATAAATTTTGCTAATTCATAAAATTAGAACTAAATTGAATAAATATAACTTCATATAAGTACATTATACACAACTAAAAAATTGAACAACCAAATACACACAAAAAAAAATTAAATAAATAAAATAACTTTCAAACAACCACTGGCTGAGTAAAATATAATTTGTTATTAATATATAAAGTTGAATTAAGCAAAATGAATATAAAAATGTAAATTAAATGACCAAACTGATATTAATTTATTATATAAAAAATTAAAATAACTAAAGTTGTCTTCGTTCTCTGCCCTGTTTCTGTGACTGCGTTTTTTCTGCTCCATCTTCTTACTGCGTCTCTGCTTTCATCTTTTCTTCTTCTACTTCGTCTTCTTTGGCTTCCGCTTGTCTTCTCTCATCAACGAAGAAAAGCAAAAAATCATGCCTCACTCACACCCCACTCAACAATAATAATCAATTTTTCAGTGCCACCCTCACACCGCAGCACAGAAGGCATTGGAGGTAAGTTCTGCTAAGCTAAATCTTGGTTTTAAAAGAAATTTTAGGATGGGTTAGGCTGATTTAGTGGTTTATTTTCGGCCTCTAACAATCCCAAGTGCTGTGATGTTGTTTTCGTTAAAAAAATTAGATCTGTTCTGCCTTTTAGGTTGGGCGATTTGATCATTCATTCTTAACGATCTTATGAACTCAGTTGCGATCGTATGACAATCCACACAGATATGAATTTTCCATGAGAATGGACTCGTAAACCATGTTCATAGCCATAGGATCATGTTTTTATGATCCAGTTGCAACTTTGACAACCATGATATTCATATTAATACTGAGTAATGCCACAAAGCATGTTCATACATACCCCCCCCCCCAAAAAAAAAAAATCCTGAGTCACTGCAATCCTATACCATTTTTCTTTTTTTTTGCAACCAAAATTCTTGTTAAGACTTAGAGAATCAATAAGAGTAAAAAAGGAAAGTAAATTTCACCTAGCCTATAGCAACAGTGAATTCCATCATCAATTTTCCACCTTCATATTGTGTTGAAGAATTTTTATAAATCTCATGCTTCACAAACCTTAAAAAGGGGGGAAGGGAACAAAAATACATCACTACTATTAATTTTATAATTCTATCTTTACATAATAAATTATTGATAAAAAATTAAAAATTAAAAAGAATATTATTTTATTTATAATATTAATTTCCTATTAAATATTATAATAATTCAATTGGTTTTTTTTATTATTATGACTTTAATTTACATTATTATATTTGATATATAACTAAAATTAAAAAAATGTGTGTTAGTGCAAGGTAACATTAATCAAATATCTATCATAATTCAACTTTTTATCCTAAAGAAAAGAAGAGTTTTAAGATGGTAAGAAAACTTAGAAAAGTAAGTATAACATATACATAAAGCCTTCCCCAATAGAAAGCACGGGATCTCTCAGTTTAATATTACATTCTCACATCACATGCAGTAAGTAGTTAGTCAATCTATCTATATATGTGTGCGTCTGCTTTGGCCATATATTTTCAACAGAAACAGATGCAGCCTACAAGAGAATCACTTTCAATTCAGCGAGAGCTAGTGAAACAGACCCAAACCCAAACACACAGATGAAGATTTCAATCTTCTTCACTGGCAACAGGTAATCCATCATCTTCGCATTCAATATCACCAATAATAGTTAATGATAACCACAACAAGAAGAAAATCAACAATAATCAATCAGCATGCGTGAATTGAAGAGTACTCCTATTCCCACTAGATCAGCTAGAGCAGATCAAAAACCAAACCAGAACTTTCAGTTCCATCTCTCCTCCTCTCCCCACGGCTGCACCTTCAATGACCCTAAAGCGCAAATACAGGTATGCCATTATATATGTCATCATCACAGAAGTCAATCTCTCTATATTCTGGATTTCCCTATAATTATAACTTCTTAAAGTTGATAAAGCTTGTTGCTCTCCGACTCCAAAGAAATGCAAAGTCTAGGGAACCAGTGTAAAATATTTAATTTGTCCAAACTCATTCATGGAAAAGGACAATATCATACAACCAAACCCAAGAGACGAGTATCAAGTAGTAAAAACCCTTGAGTTTACTCTGACATTCTATTCATATGTTGTAAAAAACTAAAAATAACCATGAAACACGATTGCTAATGTTGTATTTTTTCATCACAACATTGCCAAATGACAGAGGATATGTCAAGATTTGACTGTCTCATCTTTTATTACCAAAAGAGAATAGCAAAATGAGACTAATTTGTTTTTTTGTGGCATGCAGTTCTGTTTATGATTGGTTTATGCTATTGAAGCCACATCTCCTTGCAATGCTTCTAGCATTCAACCAAATCCAACGCTGTTCCAACACTAGTGCTGCATTTATAATTAATCCACATGATAGTGTTTTACATTATTTTAAAGCTACCGAACTTTATACGCTTGTGTGTTATTCAATGACAAAGTACTGGCTATAATGATTACAGACTTTCATTCAACAGTTAAGAAAGCTTATACCCATGTCGCAATCTCCATAAAAGCCACAACAATCAACTTGCACTTATTCACAAGAACATAAGAGAATCATCTTACATAGATTCATGAACGACGTTGTTGTTGATTTCATTAGTTCCTTCTTTTTCCTTTGTTTCGCAGACAGACACAGAGGAACACATGAGAGTACTCAAACAGAGAATTGCAAACAATAATTGAGACGAAAATGAACTAAGCTGGTTCTTCTTAATTCTAAACCACAAATAATCACCAGAATAACAATCACAAGGATGATGGTTGATGAATAAACTAAACAGACAACAACGACACAATTTTCAGCTGGTGGCACTAAAAAACTAACAGAAAACGGGGTTTCACAGGAAGAGAGAGAGAGAGAAAGCAAGAGATAGGTACCTCGTTTATTTTGATGCAGCAAGATGCGCGGCAGTGTATTGATCGGAGACTGTTAACTTCCTTCTACTCCAAGTGGGATGCTCGTCAGCAGCCGCACATCCTGCCACCATTGATCGGAGTGTTAGATTGTTTGGCTAGGGTTAGTTTGTTTTTGTTTTTGCCATAGGCTAGGGTTAGTTTGGACTCATGCTTATTCTCCTCTTTTTCTTTTCATTAGTACTTTAGGTTAGACCCGCAAGAAATTGGGCTGATTAAAAAACGCCACTCCCATGTAATAATAATAATAATAATATCACATATATTTTTGTTTTTATTTATAGTATTTATAAATTATAAATTATTTTATAATTATAATAATGTTATAATTATAAGTAAAATTTAAATAGACTGGCTTGTTACACCAACAAGCCAAACTTTAAAAATTTTGACATGACTTATTTCTAAATAAACTTACTAATTAGTCTTGATGTAATTTGTTTTCAGGGTATGGGTTCATGGGCCTTCAATAGGTAATTTAATCTATTTTCATTCATCGGTATAAATTAAATTTACATTATTATTTATTTTTATATTGTTATATTAATAAAAAATTATTAAAATTCTTTATCTTGTATTTGGATGAAACATTTAGTAAATATTAAAAATTTTAAAATTTTATATTGAAATGGAATAATTGTAGTTAGTTTTCATAGATGAGGAATGATAGTTAATATAGTATTTCAAAAGTAAATATGGAATTTATAAAATAATATATATTTTGATTGAATTTAAAATGATAAATTTGATAGATTAAATTTTTCATTTGTAATACTTAAGTAATTCATAAATTTTATCTATTTATTGCTAAATAAAATATTTTAACATATAAAATTTAATTTTTTTGGTAATTGAATTACCAAAATTTTAAAATCCAAAAATTATTATTTTTTAGATTACATGTCATTTTCTTATTAATTAATAGTGTATAATATTTTATATTGATAATATATCAAATTTAAACTCTTAGTATGATCAATTAGATTAGATAAATTAAATTTTGTACATATCAATAACCCAATTTTCCATTTAAATTATTATGATTGTAGGTGATAGGATTTTAATCGATTAGTATCAAATTTAAATAATTATGATAATTGGTTAGCATCCAATTTAATCAACCATGATTATAAATTAATTTCTAGACTAGATATAAAATATGAAAATGATGAATATCTGCATCTAGTCCAAATTAGATAAGTGTAGCAGCAAATTATTATTTTACATTTATTCGAAATTAGAATTAGAATGTCATATAATTATGAAATTACATATTTTTCTCATTTTAAGAAAATACAAATTTAAAATTTTTTGGTATAATAATTGTCCAAATATTACTTTCATGTCATGTTTTTCCTCTAAATATGTATTTTTCAAAATACACCAAAATGCACATTAAAAATACATTATAATTTCCGGTCAAAACAATTATGTAATCCCACTTTTTGAACAAGATTTACCGCCGTTGTCTCTTAGTTTTCTTGCATTTTTATAATTTCATATTTATTTAATGAAGCAGAAATTTTATTATTAAACCATTAAGCGGCATCAACAACTTGGAGGTTATACCAAGGCGCGAAAACTGGGGCACCGTTCTCCATTCTCTAGCCGAAGAATCTGAAGTCCGCGTTCTAGTGCCATTTCTCTTTGAATTAGAGCTCAAAGATCAATTTTACCTGGTGTTTTGATTCTTCTCTCGCTCCAAAGATACACACGTTCTTGTATTACGGCAATGGCGGATGCTTCCTCCTGTGCTGATCTTATGCCAATGGCGAATGGAATCGACAATGATGGCGCTATTGACTTCCAATCCCCAAAGGATGACTCCGATTCCATGCAATTTGTCAGAGGAAAAGCCCCTGTATTGATGGGTGCTGTTGGGAGAAATAATGAGGAGTTGGCAGAGGAAAACCCCAGAATGGCAGGTCTGAAGGAAGATGAAGGAGAATTGAATCGTTTGTTTCAAGAAGCTAAAGTCAAGGTATTTGATTTAATGCCTGAAGTTGAAAGAAAAGGCGGACTATTACAACCTAGATTTTTCGGGTTCATCAATCTGAGTTGTGATATATTCAATGAGCAATTCGAGGCTCTTAAAGGGTTGTCCGATCAAGCTGATGATCTTGATCTTGAGCTTGCTACACTTGAAGTTGATCTTGCATTGTTGAGTTCAAGGCTGGATCAAGCAGCTGCCAATTTTGAAGAGGAAAATCCAAAGGAACCGTATGATCTGCACCGTTGCGTACTGGATTTTACGAGAGATTATGAATTTTTTGTTAGGAAGGAAAAATACAGAAATGAATTGTTTGAGATTGGGGAAGAGAATTTGAATTTTGGTGTTGAAAAGACTGAAGCAAAAGCGTTCATAGGGTCACCTCCTGCTTGCGATGAAATCAAGAATGAATATTCCAATAAATTGAATCACTATTTAAAGGCCCTCAAAGGGTTGATTGTTCAAGCAGGTGAGCTTGATGATGCGATTTGCTGCCTTCTGAATGATTTTGAGACAGTACATTCAGAGATGAATAAAGCACTTGACCATTACGGAAAGCCAATAACTAGAAATTCAACCAAGGATAAGAATGTGGGGGAAGTGATAGAGGAGCTTACAGTGGATGAAGAGTCAGAGAAGGCTATTGAAAGTAGGAAAGATTGGAAGATTAAGTGCCCAATGCTGGGGGCAACATCAGCTTGTGCTCTGTTTGCAGCAACTGCTATGCTTTTGTTGGATCATCAGAGGCAAAGGTAAATGGCAAAACAGAGGAAAACATGCATCTTAGTCATCAGAAATTTACAATTGCAGGGTCTTGAAACTTCTGTTTTTTTTTTTTTTTTTTTGGGGGGGGGGACTATTTCTTCAATAATAGATTTCACGTTGCCTTGAACATCTGAGCTTGGATTACTTTCAGAGGAGACATCCCTTGTTCTGATGTAAAGTCCTGCAACATATCAAGTTTGCACTCAATTGCAGTGGTTATACATGTTAGAAAGGCTTTGAGTTCGCATAATTCTTATGGTACCGTTTATTTGCAACAAAAATCAAGCTTTATCCATTAGATGCTAAACAGAGTGGAATTTTTTTCAGTCCTAATGGAATACTGTCTTGTACTTTTACGAGGCAAATGGAAATATATTACTTTCTGGTGGTATGCTATGTAGCTTAATCGTTATCCTCAGGGCATTTTCTAACAGAAATGGTTTCTTTCTGTAATTCCAACAAATGTCATTTGTGTACAAAAATGGTGAGCCCAATCATTCATCAAATATCCTTTCTGTTTTTGTTGCGTATAGATGTGGGGTTAGGGCAAGTAGGTCCTTCCTGGTTTTTCAAACCTCGACAGAGCCCCTATCATTAAAGGCAGAGTTATGCTGCTTCTGTATCCAAGACCGGTATGATTAAAATAAGATTTTAGTTTAGTTTTAAATAATGTTTGATTTCCAATAAAAAGAGATTATTTCATTTTATTTATAATTTCTATGTCAATTATATTTTTATCATTATAAAATTTATTAATTCTAATAAGAATTTCATTAGAATTTATTTCATCAAGCCTAAAATACATATTACATCAAAAATTTACTTTCTCTATAACATTATTTTATGCGAATGTGATATTTAATGTGATTTGGAGAACATATAAGAAGTGTACCTATGATTTAAATAATTTGAGTAAATTTTCATATTAAATTAACTACTCAAAAATGTAAATATTTACATTCTTAATATGATTTTAACATAATTTGAACTAAACACATTGTAGGAAAAATTAAATGACATAATTAACCCAAAAATAAACTGCAGAATGTACATACTGGATTTCGTCTTTTAGGAACTTGATGCTGCACTTCACCACGCGAATGTCAAGAATTATCTCGGTACTAGAATTCCTAACCTCTTTCTACAACAATTGCACCAAAACTAGAAAAAAGAACCACACACTTGTTTGTAGAAAGAAGTAGAAGATGAAGAACTTTCTAATTGAGTATTTTTTGCTCTCTTGGAAAAAGAAAAAAGGAAAATTGAATGTCTCGTATTTTATTTTTCTAATAATTTCTCACTATTAACTTTTGTAGGAAGGAGTGGGAAGTTATTTCTCTCTCCATATCTCCCACTCCTCAGTCAGTTATCAAAAATTGACTTTTGTTTTGAATTTGAATTTTTAAATAATAAAATAAATATTTATCTAAAATTATGATAAATGTGGATCACTCATAATGAGTGTCCCCACATTCATCATCTTCCACTCACACATAATGGGATGAGTCACATCATATAATCTTCTTCTCTTTTCATGGTTTTCATACTCAGTGCATTGTCGTAACCACATGGGCATGACGTCATCTTTGGATATTCTTGTACTAGAAATTCTTATATAGAATCAGTACAAGACAACTCATACTTCTCGTTATTTTTATTATACCTCAGATGCCCTAAATTTTTCATATACACTTCTCATTTGCAAATTTGATCCCTCACGAGCTTTACTATGAGCTCAAATTGCAATCCACATATGCATAGTATCTACATTTATGATGTTACTAAAATTAACTTCATAACGGACATGTCTCAGACACTAGTATAATTGTGTATATGTTGGGAAATCTTCCTTTCACCCGTATATTACTTTGATTTGAAACATCTGCTTTCCTAATATTTTATTCTTTAGATCGTATATATCATAATCATAAGATGTATACTAAAGTAGCGAACACTATATCATTTCTCTATGATATCGTCAAAGTCAAAGAGTATCTTTGAAAAGAATATTTCTTTTTTAGGACTCACACAACAATAAATCAGGGATCTTTTACTTGCTTTCTGTTTGCAGTTATTTTTTGCACATGTGGTATAAATCACATGTTACGGTGCTCTCCTTTTAGCATAAAGGCGTATGTCGATTTTATTATTAACACCATATAGACTTTAGTTCAGGCACACACAGTACCTAACCTGAATTCTTCCACACCACTTAACTTTTTTTTACGTTAGTATGTGAAGAACTCAATATTTGGCTACAGGTATTGTGGAAGGTGGGAGATTCCACAATTTGATTCATATTTGTATTTCGGGTCTCATCTCAACTTTACTTTGTTGAGGTGACATATTTAATTTTTGTGTTGCTTCTCTACTAAAAACATAACCTTTCTCATAGTTACGTTGGTGAACATATGTCTTATCTCTGCCCCACTCCTCTTGAGCGCCAGAGGCAGTTATTCGTGTGAGAGAACTAATCTTATCAACTTGTACAACATACTTGACATTTGTATACTCATACACATATAATAAGAATTATAATTGAATGAAAGACATATTTTATTCATTCCAATTTCAAAAATGTTTAATTATATTCTATGCATACCAAGAGACTTTACATGCTCAATATATACATCTCTAAGTATAGCCCTAGTAAAAGGATCTGTTATCGTCTTTTGCGCAGAAATATGTTAGATGGTGACCTTATTTTGCGCTATTGCATCTTTTACAAAGTGATACTTTATATCTATGTGCTTAGTTTTGCTATAGTACTTTGAATCTTTTGTGTAGGTGATGGCTATCTGACTATCACAATATATCAGGATAGGATTTAAATTCTCACCACAAATCCTTAGATGTTCCACAAACCTTTTTAGCCATATTGCCTCTTATACTGCTGCAGAACATGCCACAAACTCTGCTTCCATTATTGACAATGTGATGCATGTCTACTTCTTACTACACCATGATATGGCACCATTATTTAACAAGAATGAGTAACCCGATATGGATTTTCTCTCGTCCAAGTCTCCTACCCAATCCGTATCAAAATATCCAACTAAACATAAGTCGTCTCCTTGATAGCATAGTGCATAGTCGACGGTACCTTTTAAATATCTAAATATTCTCTTGACAGCTTTCCAATGTTTCTATCTAAGGTTTAACTGGTACCTGTTTACGAGTCAGACTGCATAACAAATATCCGATCTTGTACACATCATTGCATACATTAGACTACCTATCGCACTAGAATAAGGAACTCTATCCATTAATTTCTTTTCAAACTCATTTTGAGGGCACATTTCTTGACTCAACGGTTCACTCTTATTTACAGGGGTATCCATAGGTTTACAATCTTTCATATTGAATTTCTCAAGAATTCTCCATATATAATTTTCTTGAGAAAGAGAAACAAGTTTCTTAGAGCAATCCCTAAAGATTTTAACTCCAAAGATGTAATTTGCTTCACCCATGTCTTTCACCTCAAAATTTGAGGATAGTCATTCCTTAATGACCATAATCAAATTCATGTTATTCCCAGCCAATATTATATCATCCATATAAAAGGATAATATCATAAGATTTTCTTCATGCCGCTTAATATAAACACAATAGTCTTCCTCAATCATTTGGAAGTTATATGAGGTTATCGCTTAGAGAAACCTCAAATATCATTGTCTGGATGACTGTTTAAGTCCGTAAATAGACATTTGGAGTCTAAAAACTTTCTTTTCTTCTTCCTTTTGTATGAAACCTACTAATTGTTCTATGTAGATTTCTTCATCCAATTCTCCATTAAGAAAAGCAATTTTTACATCCATTTGATATAATTCTAAATCTAAGTGTGCTACTATGGCTAGGAGTAATCTAATTGAATTAAAATGAACAACAAGTGAAAATGTCTCCTCATAGTTTATTCCTTCCTGTTGTGTATACCCCTTTGTAACTAGTCGAGCTTTATATCTCTCAATTGATCCATCTGCTTTTCTCTTAATTTTGAGAATCCACTTGTTCCCTATTACCTTTCGGCCAGATGGTAAGTTAACTAGTTTCCAAACTTAGTTAGTTTTCATTAAGTCTATCTCTTCCTCCATCGCTTTCTTCCATTATTCCTTAGTAGGAGAACTTAAAGCCTCTTAAATTGTTTTTGGCTCTTCTTCATCTTGAAGGGTGACCATAAGAGCTGATCTTTCAATCGAAAAGCATCCTTTGGTACACTTCCTCCCTTACTTTTCATAGTGGGGTTTCCTGTATCATATCTTCTCTAAATACAAAATTTTTACTCTCTCTCTCTCTCTCTCTCTCAAAGCTCCCATTCAGATAGGCAGGGATTATTTGAGAACTCCTACTTGGATAAGATGGATAAGATTCAATATTACTATCCATTTAATCTTGTAACTCATAAAAAGATATAGTTCGATCAATTTCTCCTTTACTAGGAAATTCACTTTCTAAAAATGTCGTATCTCTTAATTCAAGTTCTTTTATTATTCCATCCTCATTTTCACCAATGAAAACGTATCCCTTAGGTAATTCTGAACATCTTATAAAGATACATTTCTTTCCTCTTAGACCTAATTTTTCATGTTTATGGGAAGCATCATGAATATATGCAGCAGACCCTCAAGGTCTGAGAATATTCAAATTAGGTTTACGTTTATCCATAATTCATAGGAAGTGGATGTAACAGACTTTGAGGGCACACGATTAAGTACGAAGGTGGCTGTCAAGATGGTATCTCCCCAATATGAAAATGGTAGATTTGCTTGTGTCATCATTAATCTAACCATGTCTAGAAGAGTCTTATTTCTTCTTACAGCTACTCCATTTTGTTATGAAGTGTTAAGGATTGTTAATTATCTTATTATTCCTTTCTCTTCACAGAATTCTTTGAATTGTTCGGATAAATATTCACGTCCACAGTAAGTTCTTAATGCTTTAACTTTCTTATCTATTTGATTCTCAACTTCATTTAAGTAATGTCTGAAACACTCTAATGCCTCTGACTTATGTGAAATCAAATAGATATGACCATATCGTGAATAATCATCAATGAAAGTGATGAAGTACCAGGCTCCGTCTCTTGCCCTCACACTCAAAGGACCACATATATCGAAGTGAACTAATTTTAATGGAGTTTCTACCCTTATTTCTTTTCCAAATGATTTTCTAGTTGCTTTACCGGTTAGACAATGTTCGCACAAGGATATTTTCAATTTTGAAATTGGACCTAACAATCCTTCTTTTGCTAGTTTAATAATTCTATTTTGATTTATATGTCCTAATCTAGCATGCCAAGTGTCCATTTCAATGTTTGAATTTGAAGTGGAAGCAGTAAAGCAATCAAAAACAATGTTGTTAACAACATCCAAAATGACAAATCCATCGAAAATAAAACCCGAACTATAAAATACATCATCTTTTAAAATGTCTGCTACATTGTCATGAAAGTTAACTGAAAACCCAAAATTAAGTAGGGAACAAATGGAAACTAAATTCATCGAATGTCAGGTGTATAAAATACATCATGTAGGATTAAAGTTTTTCCTCCACGCAAATCCAATTTACATGTTCCAATACCTTTGACTTCAATCCTCGCATTGTTTCCTACATAAAGCCACTTGTTTTGGCTTGACAAATGACAATACTCTATGTATGATCATCAATCCTTACTTACATGGTCTGTGGCACTTGAATCCAAAATCCATAAAGGATGAGATTCTGTTAGAAAAATAGTACTAGAAACATATGAAAAATGTTTGAAATAGGTATCCACTAATACCTTGTTTTATTCATTTGCTGAGTGCAATCTCGAGCAAAATGGCCTATTTTTTTGTAGGTATAACGTTTGATCTTCTTGATATCAAAGTTCCTTGTCCCACGCTTTTCTTTCTTCTTTTTGAAGGTTTTCTTACCCTGAGAATTAGGTTCAATTTTTCTCTTCTGAAACTTTTTGCCTTTCTTAAATTTAGGCTTAGAACTAGAGAGACCTATTCCCTCAGCCATATACACTTATTGAAAGGATCTATAAGCCCATAAACGTTCATCTTCAAATTCTAGATGTCTTGCCACATCATTAAAGGTTACTATGCTTTCATTGTAAGTTAGGTTGACCTTCATGTGTTCCCAACTTACAGGGAGTGATCTAATTACTGCTTGCACTTGCTGCTCATTAGAAAGTGCATGGCCTGCTGCTTTCAACTCATGAATCATATTTGACATTTCTCGTAAATGTTGTTTCATCAATGTATTAGGCTAAAGTTTGTATTTGTCAAATTTAATTATGAGTCTTCTTAATTTAGTGGCAGAAGTACCACCAAAATTTTCTTTCAAGGCAATCCAAATTCCCTGAGTAATTGGGTAATTCTCGTATTCACACATAAGGTCATTTGCCATCACACTTAAAAGTGTGATACGAACAATGCTGTTCTTTTTCCTCTAAACAGCATATGCCTCAGCATCTCTTCTATGCTGAGCTATATTCCTAACTTCAAGTTCTAACATGACATTATTTAGGACTTCCAGAACATCTTGCTCTTCTAAGATGTATGATATTTTTCGATGTCAAATGTCCCAGTTGTCTTCATTCAACTTGTTACCCTTGTTTAATTCAATAATTATGTTTTTGCTGGCCATTTTGTTAAACATATAAACATTTTCTATGAGTATATAATGTCGTTATTTGCATAGTTCTCGCATAGAACAATAATGACATTACTTAGTTCATGGTTGGGAGTTTACGTTTGTCATACCCCTATCACATGTTTGCCTAAATACTATCATTATTTCCTATCGAGATCGCTCTCATGCAAATAAAACACTTTGTGTTGCTCTCATCATAAAAAAAATATAATACAAAAGCTCCCACTCAAATATAGGATATTGTAAGAATAAATGCACATCAAATAAATAATATTTGATCATCCACCAAATAATAATAAGAGTTTAATAAACATTCAACAATGTTCTCAAAGTAATCTCATCAGTAATCTCATCAAAAACTAAAAAAATGAATACATTAAAATAAAGCATTCAAAACTACTGATTCTATTCTAACTTTCTATTCTGGTTTCACTATCTTCATTTCATCAAATTTATTGAATAGATTAGGTGGATTCTTGGAATGGGTTGAGCTAAAGTTATGTACATTCAAAGCTTTAAGAGGACCCATTAAGTGTAACCCCTTTTCTAGAGAGTTGTATTTAAAATGACTTGCACTCTTCGTATTTTAGAATTGTGTCATTAGGATAGATTTTCTCCAATTGTTTTTAAAGTAACAGATTTCTTGTTGTCTCAATTCTTCCATACACCTTTCCAGGTCAAGGCATTTGACAAGTTCCAGTGAGTAGTCTTTGCATTTCCATAGGGTCTTTCTAATTGGAGTCCAGAAATCATCATTTGGAATAATATTCATCAAGGTACGAAATCAAAGGTGATTTGGAAACACCTTTCCTCTACAGGTGAGATTCCTTTTCAGAAGTTTGACTTCAAACAAGAAGTCTGTTATCGGTGTCTTGTTACGTACAGTTCTTTTGTACAAGGTGTGCATAAATTCTTTTAGGTCTCTCGGAGTGTCAACCCAGTCTAATTCTCTAGGTTCTTCTCCTACCATACTTTCCACAAACCCATATGAATCATATTCTTCTCTGAACCACTGTTCCATGTCTATTCCAAAAAATAGACACAAAAATATGATTAAAATAGGGTATTTTTACCACATATTAAGTCAAAATAGTGTCACAAAAGTCTCAAAAATATACAAAAAATACATCAATATGTAGATCTCAATTTTAGAAAATTTTAAAGACCAATTTTGCCTCCAAAGGATGCCATATGCGCCACTGCAAGCGGCTGCCCCAAGAAAATTCCAAAAAAATGAAAAAAATGGCATTTCTACGAGTGGTGATAGCGCGTGTAACGCATGCACCACCTTACCAGCATTTTTCGATCGCCGAAAGCCTCCAAACTTGAAGAAAAAAAATTTCTAGTTTCATAGGAATGTGACACGTAGCAAAAGGACTTGGGGGTGGACCTCACGTGCCACCCCCAAGAGTGGAAAAGAAATTTTTTTTAAATCCTTTTTTTTTGTAATACACCTAAAACGACGTGTCATTTGTTTGGGTTCGGGTCGGGCATCAAAATGACATGTTATTTTTCACTTGGTCAAAATGATATATTGTTTGGGTTGTCTTCAACCTCTGACCGGATCAACTGGGTCAGATCCGACCCCATTCGCGATCGAAACGGGTCTGTTTGACCTAAAAACTTGTTTTGTCCATAACTTTTTATTCAGGAGTCCATTTTAGGTGATTCAAAAGCCATTTTTCTCAGAATTTTATGCTCTACAAATCTAGGCTAATTTTATGGCCCAAAAAAATAATTTTCCAGGGGACCCAGTATCTGAAATATTACGAATTTTATGAAATTTTAAGTATTCTAATTGATTTCTGATGTTCGTGGATGTTTTATGGAAGTTTTATATGTATCCATTAACATTAAATTCATCCCTAATAGTATCATTTCAGAAACAACAGAAATCATACAACAAAGAGTTCATATCTTTGGACAAATTATTTCATCATAAGAATTAAAATTAGTAAGCATGCTTTTAGGCCAAAATGAAAATTACCAATTAAATACATGGTAAGTAGGAAAGCATTTAACTTAAAACATCTCATACAATTCATCTTGTGTATTTAATTCATCAATGCATCTCATACATCTCATGCTTGCATTTAATTGCATTAAGTACATTTGGGAGATATAAACATCAGTTACTAACCTGACTCTGATACCAATATAGGAAAAATTAAATGACATAATTAACCTAAAAATAAACTGCGGAATGTACATATTGGATTTCGTCTTTTAGGATCCTAATGCTGCACTCCACCACGCAAATGTCAAAAATTACCTCGGTACTAGAATTCCTGACATCTTTCCACAACAATTGCACCAAAACCAGAAAAAAGAACCACACACTTGTTTGTAAAAAGAAGAAGAAGATGAAGAATTTTCTGATTGAGTATTTTTTACTCTCTTGGGAAAAGAAAAAAGAAAAACTGAATATCTCATATTTTCTTTTTCTGATAATTTCTCACTGTTAACTTTTACAAAAGAGAGTGGGAGATTATTTCTCTCTCCATATCTCTCACTCATCAGTCAGTTACCAAAAATTGACTTTTATTTTGAATTTAAATTTTTAAATAATAAAAAAAATATTTATCTAAAATTATGATAAATGTGAATTACCCATAATGAATATTCCCACATTCATCCCGCATAGAAGTGATGCTAATTGAACTATCAGTGTGATTGGATTGATTTGGTCCTCCTAAAGAATCTTTCAATAAAGTTAATTTTGAGTCAATCATACTAGCCGATCATATTGAATCCAGCCATTCAATCTTTTTAAGGAAATAATTAGTTGAACTAAATAGAGCCCTTTGATCTTTGGCTAAATTGGTAGATTTGAACCATTTAGCCAAATTAAGTATTATAACACCTGGTATCCAAATGGCGTAGCCATTAGTTCAAAGCCTAACATCAATTGTTGAAGTTTTTTTGTACTTTCATTTCTAATCAATCTGTCTCTACCGAATCTGGCGAATTTCTAGTTTCCAGCATAAATAAGCCATTATAGTATAGTGGCTGTCTGAGATGGAAGCTTTGGGTTGAGACAGGCTACCAAACCGAGACTGAACTTCACGGAATCACGAGGTTTTCCTCCAATACGCCAACTTTTCTTTGCACTTGCGCACTCGCCTTTTAATTAAATAACATCATTAGCATGTTAGATGACCGTAACGGAGTTTGCTTCTTCGGATATGGTCACGAGTTTGAATTTAGTGGGGTTATAAAAAAAAATTAAAATTTGTATGAATTCCATAGAATCAACGTTAATAAACTTATATGAACCAGCTTATGAAAGGATTTAGCAATAAAGTCCAGAAACCTCTTGCTTTTGTCAAATTTTAATAAAAGTGCAAAAGGAAAAAGATTGACCTAACGACTCATATAAGATGAGTTTCTTAACTTAAGAATTTATTGGTCTCTCAATTTATTTTGGTGGATAAAAACTGATTATAAGCATGGAACAAATTAGACATTTATTATTATTATTATTACTAGAACAAATTAGACACACATCTAATTATTATATCTACACATCTTTTATTTTGAAATATGTACATTTAATTCTTTTACTCCGTAAAAATAAGAGAAGTAAATATATTACTGAATTCACATCTCTTTTATTTTTAGAAAGTGTTGTTCTATGGCACTAGAAGCATGAATGGAAGCATAAAATGCTAAGGGTCATTTGGCAAAATCTTATGCAATACTAATTATTAGAAGCAAATTTAATCATTCATTAATTTTGAAACTTATTTTAAGAGAAATTCTTAGTTAACCTATAGGTACATATATTGTGCATCCACTATCAATGAAAATAGAGATAAAATGTAAAGAGGTTGAAAAAAATGCAAGAATTTTTTATTAATCAACTTTTCAATAATCCCTCCTTATATTTATTTTTGTCTTTTTTTATAATAGGTACGTAAATTATATGTCGATTGGCTGACTAAAAATTTATCCTATTTTAATTACTATTAGACGTATTTTTTTAAACCACTACTCTTTCCATCTCTCCCATGAACGTAACAAAATTTGAATTGCTTCTTCTCCTTCTATATCCCCTTCCAATTGTCATCTGTATGCTTTTTGTTCGAAGATGTTAAAATAGGATAATTATATCCCAATCTTTTTGGCGCTCAGCCATTTTGAGATAAAAAGAGAAAAGGCTTAGATTAAAATAGTGTATTAATTGGATTTTAATTTCATTCCTTGGAGAAATTCGTTCAATGTGCAGATGAGAAAGCGACCTTACCAAGTTGAGATTTTACATTATCTTTGAATTTAAAAGCGCAATTTTCATACCAAATCGTCAATGTATATACCCAAGCTAAGTGGGTGTTTGAAATTTTGCTGCCTCCCTTCTTTGTTCTTATTAAATACAATCCTATCGATTTTCATTGCTTGCATGAAAGAAGATTATTATATTAAATATATATAATATAACACTGATGAAATCCTTTCTTATTATCAATAAAAAAAATATCACGAATACACAAGTTGTAAGACTTTTTTTCAATGGAGAGAGATTAGTCATAGGCAACATCATTTTTTTAAATGGTATTTTCTTATTATTTTAATTAATTAATTTTAAATTTCTAATGAATTGTAAATTTGAAGCACTAGAAACTTAAAATATAGTTTGGAGTACCATAAAGACCTCATTTTAAAAATATACACTGGCTGCATAAAAAATAAGGAAATTAAGTGCATTATTATACTGTATATAATTGCATTTTTATTATTGTTATTGTTGTTATTATTGTTACAATTATTAAAATAAATTATATTCACATTTCCTGAGATTAAATGCATTTATTATTTATACTTCTTTTATTTTCAAAAATATACCCTTGAAAATAAGGAAGTAAGTCTGAAGATTTAAAGTCTGGAGAGATTAATGCAAATTTTCCTGATTCTAATTGTGGCGCAGAACCGTTGGCGTGGCCTTTAAGGTAGCTGGACTCACTCAACCGTTTAACTGTAAACCTCTCTCTTCGCGTTCTCACTCTTTCATCTTACTCCCATGCTCTCTCTCTCTCTCTCTCTCTCTCCCCATACTCTCGTTCTCTCTCTGTCTACTAGGGTTACTCTCTCACTTAGCATATTCTAGGTTCTCGTAGATTCATTCAACAATGGCGATCCTTCTTGATCCTGTGTCATGGAATGATCAGCGCAACCTCAAGAATGCTGATCGTGAATCAAGGGTCTCTGATATGATTCATTCTACTGAGGACAGTGACTTGTTGAAACCGAGTGGTATCGACGTTGGAGATCAAGAAATTCATGCCGATGTGGTAAATAAAATGGAATGTTACTTGAACGTCGATTTTGTTCAGAATGAGCAAGATCTTATGGCTGTCGCCGATGCATGTGTTCTAACTAAAGATCTTGAGCTCGCAATTGTTCGACTTCGGATTGACTTCGAGCTGTTCAATTCGGAAAGGAAACAAGTTGTTGAAAAGTACAAGCGATTGAAAACTCTGTTTGACGAGATCATTGCGAGAGAAACATCGGATTTGGAACAATCGGAGACAAAGCAAACTGCTGAAGAGGCAAAGAACGAGGACTGGACCCCGCATTGCTACTGTATATGTCTAGGGGATGATTCAGATAAGAATATTGAGGAGATGAAGTTGGAGAATCTGGAAGATTTTCGTCATGCAGTGCTCGAGTTAGAGTCCGAGATTCGCGGTCTTCAAGAGAAGATTTTGAAATTGATCACGGATATGAGGGAAGCCGCTGAAAGTTTTGAAAAAATTACGAATAAGCTTGTGCAGATATCTTCAAGAAAGATGGAACATGATGACAAAACTGAAGATTTAACAAATGTTCTAGATGAAAGAATTGGCAATGGGAAGAAAATGGCTGAAGAGAAACCATATAATCAACTTGACAAGGAAATTAAGTTGCTGGGGTTGGTGCTGGAAAAGTGCTCTTCTTGTTTGTATGATCTAAAGAACTTGGCAGAAGAAGTTTATTCTTCTGATGTATGTGAAATGCTGGGGGAAGAGCTGGCGTCAAAGTTGGGTGAATTGCAGTGTGGATTGTGGGAAGTGAAGAAGAATGCATTGCAGTTGAAGGTCAAGAAGAGAAAGGAGCTTATGGAAGAGAGTGCTAAAATCGTGAAACAGACAGATGAAGGGATGGATCATAGGAAATTCGTGGAGGAATGGATGGACTATAGGAAATTCGTGGAGGAGTTTATGGGACTGAAGAATAAGAACAAGATTAATTGGCTTTTCCCTGTGGCTGCATCAGCGAGTGCTTTGATTGCGTTGACTATTGCTTTTCGAATCGGCTTTGCCAGACAAAGGTAAAATGAAAATGTGCAGAGGCGGAACAGGCATAGATATACAGATTTAGAACTCTAGTTTAAAGTTTGTTGTTTCACAAAGATGTTGTCACCCTTCTGTGTCTTTCGCTTTTGCAGCATGTGTCAGAAGTGTCGTATTGATAGAGTTCACATAGAAAAGAAATTTCTCAGTGGAACAATGATAATATGAAATTTTGGGCTTGTCTGAGTCTATTGAAAAGGAATACGAATAGAGATTAGTCTGGCATTGTTATCCATGTGTTTTTCTAAGTGAGATCTTAATCCCTGATCCACAATTTTCTTCAATAGTTCTAAATTGATATGATATATATAACTAACTCAGAAACTACAACAATGGATGGACTGGGTTAATTCAGGACCTTAGTTTTACTCAATTATAGCGTATCATCCTCAATCCTTAATCCTTTTGCAAATCGGATAAGTAATTTGCTTGCCATTTATTTTTTCCCTTTTTCCTCGGTTGGCAGGTTTGTTCAAAATTCTCTTATGATATTAAGAAATACTTTTCAAAAATTCAAATTCTTAAGTTCAGTCGCCAACTTCAAGTGTAGCAGGTGGCCATGCCTTGCAAGTTGAACATAGTTAAGTCATAAAATATTAATTTATCACAAATCAGCCATATCAAAGATTTGTTTGGATGCAAGCAACTTGAGAATATAATTATTTTTCAAATTGTTTCATGTAATTTTTTTTTTTAATATTAGATTTAACCCAAATGTCACTAGAGCATTAATTGGACCTAAAGCGCACGATGTGCTAATAGTTCTATCCACACACTACTACTCTATCATCAAAATGTACATTCAATTAAATTTAATGCATTTTCAATATGTTCTAAACTAATTATGTAAAAATTAGTTTAACAATTTCAAAATATTATTTCAATGAATAAAATTTACTATAAACTATACATAAAAATACTCCACCCACACCCACTTTCGGATGCAGCAATACACTCGTGTACAATTCCGATTCCCACCTATTGATGTGTGAGGAGATGACAGTGTGTTACAAATAATGCAGTGGAACACACCACTTCTGTTTATAAATATATAATTTGACTCGTCTTTTCTGGCCTCTATGCTAACAATAAGGTGGGGAATCCACGATTATGATAATATTATTATCTGGCCCCTACGATACCAACAAGATGTTTGTTATCCTCTCGAGTGTCTCATGTAGAGGTGCAAAAAAATGCAAACTACATACATTGGCCTCCTAACTTAAGCTTCCTAGAGTAATCAGCAGCAGCATAAGAAAATCATGCAGAGACAGAACCAAGTCTTCAAACAAAATTTCATCTAAATTAATTGGATTAACTTGAAATCGTGATTTAAATAATTTCACATGGTAAAAAACTAAAATGGTCCAGGAAAGCAGCTTTTGACCTTGGAGAACAAAACTAAAGCTCTTGTCCGCAAGCCAATGCAAAATGGAATACAGCAAACAAATGATCAAGTGGTGATAGCACTTTATCGTTTGCAGATAAAAACTTATAGCCCATTCATCACATGGCATCCATGTTCTTGCAGTTGACATATGCTCCGTTTTTACAACAAAAAAATGGTTAATACAATTAGCTGAACATGATAACAAGCCAAACTCTGACCCAAAATGGGATACCAATGAGATATTAATTCCCATAACATGCTAAAACTCCAGCTAGTTAGCTAACACAAGACTATATAGATGAAAGATCTTCATATATAGTCTTGATACCTGGCCTATCTGAAACAGAACGTATGCATCTCAGAGCTATTCCAAGGACCTCCTTCATTCCCTTCTCTACCATGGGATTTCCCGTCTCCAGGATCATTGCAGCATCAAAACATTCCAAGCCTTGACCTTCTGCCACCCGCAATCTTACCCAATCTGTCAAATCAACACCTCCCTCCTCACCAGAGATCACATCACCAGCACATCTTCCAGTTAAGAGCTCCAAAAGTATCACTCCAAAAGCAAAAACATCCGACTTGAAGGAGGGCATTGGCTTCTTGGAAGTGGCCAACTCTGGTGCACGATAACCCAAAACCCCAGCATCAAGTATCTGTTCAATGGTGCCAGCCTGAGTCATAAGCCTGTGGAGGCAGTAATCAGCAACCCGTGCATTTAGATCTGCTGTATCTAACAATACATTTGTTGCTTTAAGGTTCCCATGAGGAACAGCACGATCGAAATGGAGATAGTTCAGGCCACGCGCCACATCAACTGCTATTTTCAGCCTCTGAGCCCAGGTTAATGGCGGACCTTTTCTTCCTGGCCGATCTGTGAATTCAAATGTATTAAGTTCAAGCAAAGAAGGGCAGCAATCACAATTCACAACAAAATAAGATCAATAAAAATACAGAAAAACTAATGTTGAAGTCAACTAGATCACAAGCAAAACTAAAACACACATGCACAAAATAATATTAAATCTAGTTGCACTTTGAGAATCCTGTGGTTATAAATGATATGTAAACAAGTAAGAAGCTCCTAGCAACCAACATTTATTAAATCAAACGCCAGATAATACAGGAAAAAGCTGAATGATATCAAGCAATTGTACTCGGCTTAAAAATTCATGGTAGAGTTTGTTGCAGATTCCAGAGACTGCATTGGCATTTTCAGGACAATGTATTAAATCAAACTGAAACTAAATGATGTTTAAACAAGGTATTCTCCAGATTTATTTAAGTTCACTGATAGACATGTCTTTGATACATCAAACAGATACAAGCATTTAAACAGATACTTTGCAAGTCCAAATTCCCTATTCTAGTCTACCAAATCAAATCCAATATTTCCATCATCTTGTTGATTGTTTCTCAGCTTCCCTAATACCCCACCCTTAATTTGCTTATTTATTTTATTATTGAAACCTTCCTATGTAATAAAAATCAATCTTGTCACAATGGAAGGAAAGAAGGAACATATACTACCATAGAGGAAACTGGCAAGACTTCCAGGGGAGATGTAATCTGAAAGGATAAGCTTCTCATGCTGCGTAGGACCCCAATAATAGCCTCTCAATCCCACAACATTTGGATGCCTGATGTTTGCAAACTTCTTAGCCTCTTTAGCAAATTCTTTTCTCTGTTTTGCTACTCCTTCCCGCAACCACTTCACTCTCAACAATAAACCATTCTCCAGAGTTGCCTTATAAGAGGTCCCATGGCTGCTTCTCCCCAAAACTTCGGCTGGGGCTCTTGAAAGCTCTTCAGGTGTCAATGTTATTGTATCATCAAGAAAATGTAGTTCACCAATCAATCTATCTGGTGACCTCACATCTAATCTTGCAAGATTTTCAGCCGTGAATGAATCACCAGATTCTGGTGACCATGAAATGTGGCTGTTCTTGGATGGGGAGAAGCCAGTTACAACTGCCATTTTTTCCTCAGGGCTAATAATCTCAGATGATGATCCTTTCCGCGAGGTCACAAGATCCTCAGCTGATACACCTAAGGCACCACCTTTGTCAGTTGCACGACTTACACCAGTAACATTTGGCTCAGAACGCCCATGGGTATCCTTGCTTGTAGCATATTCTGGTGGGGATCTTGAAATACGTATGTAATGTATGAAGACAGCAAGCAAGATTAATATGAAGAGAGCAACCACACATGACACGATAATTATCACCTTGAAAATAGTGCTTATATGCCTTCCCTTGGAATTTTCAGCATGCGTATTGGTAGATCCAGGAGGACCATTTGGAAAATGTAACCTAGCATTCCCAGGATAGAAAGAGGAACTTGGGAACCTCCTTAGATTTTCTGGGACAACTCCAGACAGATCATTATATGATGCATTAAAGTTTTTAAGCTCCTTCGGCAAGTTATTCGGCAAAGGGCCTGTAAAATGATTCTCTGATATGTCCAGTGAGTTTAGTGAACTCATGTCAGCAATGGTAGTAGGAAGAGAACCAGAAAAATTATTTCCTGCAATACTGAGCATTCTCAGACTAGTTAATGACCCAAATTCATCAGGAAAATAACCACGAAGTTGGTTGTTGGAAAGATCAAGAATCTGAAGATCAGATTGAAGAGAGGAAGAAGATAAATTAATGCCACCAGAAAGCATATTATTTTCAAGATGGAGCTCTTGCAAAGTAGGCATTGTGAGCAGACCAGTTAGAAGAAGTCCATCAAATTGATTGGAACTAACATCAAGAACTCTAAGCTTTGGATAGTGCATCAAGACACTTGGAAGGTTGCTGTTAAGAGAATTTCGGGAGAGATTTAGATAATTTAATCTTAAAAATTGAGGGGTTACTTCAGGAATTGGCCCTGTCAAATGATTTCTACTAAGATCAAGAAATTCTAGATTCCCCCATTTCACCATCCTGGTTAAGTTTCCTTCCAATTTGTTATTTGACAGATCAAGTACAGCACAGCTGCCAGTCAGCAATGGCAGCTCACCAGTGAATCCATTCGATGAAAGATTAAGAGAGTGCAGTGTTGTTGACATAATCATACTTATTGGCCCTGAAAGACAAAGATCATATAAGATACACAGATAGCAACAGCATTAAAAATCATTATTTTAAGGAAAAATATATAGAAATTGTCTACGTACCTGACAGATTATTGGCACTCAAATCCAACTCAGTTAGAACCAATGGGTCTCCTTTCAGTAGGCCATTTGGGATAAATCCTGAAAATCTGTTGTTGCTTAGCTTAAGGATTTGGAGGTCATAAACAAAATCAAATCCAGGCAATTCTCCAGACAATTGATTGTAGCTGAGGTCCAACACCTTCAAGTCTTCAAACACTGGTGGCTCACCACCACTAACTAGAGAACCAGTGAATTGGTTGTGGCTTAGATTCAAATACTTGATACTTTCAGAGATTCTGGGTAAAAACTTCTCTGAATTGAAACTTTCTAGCATATTATCACTCAAATCAACATAAGTGGCGTTTGAAAGAAGCATAAATTCAGTATCCAAATGACCATCAAGCATATTCGCATGCAAGTCAAGCACTTTAAGGGCAGAAATCAGCTCAAAACCCTTGGGAATTTTTCCAGTGAGGCCATTATGGGATAAATTAAGAGACAACAGGCTATCCAATTTAGTAAATGATGCAGGCACTGCTCCAGAGAGGGTGTTATGGCTCAAGTCCAAAGACTGGATTGAAGACATTCCTGAAATAAAGTCAGAAATTGGACCAGAGAAGTTATTCCCAGCCAGCGACAGGTTCTGCAAGCTAGCTAACTGACCAATTCCCACTGGTAAAGATGAAGAGAAGAGATTATTGGAGACATCGAGAAATTCAAGACTTTTGAAGTCAGCAATGTTGTTGGGAAGTTTTCCTGATATGGAATTGTTGGACATGGAGAGTTTGACAAGCTTCGTGAGGTTTGAAAATACACTTAAGTCTGCTTCAGCAGAGAGGCCCAAATTATCAAGGACAACCCCAGCAACATTCCCTCCATTACAGAGAACTCCATTCCAGGAAGATGGACATCCATTAAAGTCAATAGATTCCTCATTCCAGGAACTAAGAACATAACCAGTGGGATCATGCTTAATGCCTTTCTTAAATTCCAGCAATGCTAAGATGTCTTGGGAAGGAAGCTGCCCCATGACAGAGAAGCAATATAAGGAAAACACAAAGAAGCTGAGGAGCTTCATATTCTATTATGAATGGGTGAATGTCGATTTATGTATAGCCGAAGCTCAACGTGAAGACAAAAAACAGTTCCAGTTCGAAGAGAGCAACGAGCTTTCAGACCCAATGGCACAAAGATCAACTAAAACGCTAAGATACATTCCTTCAAAATTAGGAAAAACTTCCAATCTAAAATAAAGCAAGCTAAGGGTCTTTGAAGAAGAGACTCAGAACATCAAGCTCCTAAATCAAGACTTAAGGAATCATTATCAATCAAAATAAAAGAAAGCAAGAACTTTTCTTCAAACCCCAGAGTAGCCCGGAGACAGAAAGTAAAGCAAACTCCAAATACCTCACAAGATCCGAAATTTTACATCAAACAAAACCAACTACATGGAAACAAGAGGTTTTAATTAATTGGTCTCACTTCTAGAAGAGAATCACAATTACTGTTCAGCTTCAGCATATACAGCCATTAGCCACACGAAAAAACCCAAACATGAATGAACTGAAACCTACTACTCAAAATGGGTCACTTTTCAGAGATCTAACCAAGCAAAACACACTTTTTCCTTACCAAAGTCACCTCTTCACCTCTTTAGTACAATGCAGGATCAGGTAAGAGTTCCCATTGTTAAAAAAACAAACTTCTGAAGCAGACCGAAGAGCTTATCAAAGCTTGCTACCATGACGTTCTAAATCTCAAGGGCAGAATGGCATTGTGGCTACAGCATACACACAAAGAAGACGAAATGGGAATATACATCCAAACTGCAATAAAACAAAGGGACCCTGCAAACTTTTCTACTACAAAAGTGAAAAAAAATCCTAAATTATTTATTTATTTTTACTTTAATGGAGAACGCAACCAAACCTCGAAAAGACATACTTTTACCGCTTTTTACTTGTGTCTTTTAGCAGGCATGTGAGTGGGAGAACCCTAAAACAAAACCCTAATTACTTTGTATTAAAAGTAAACAAAAGTTGTTAATCATTTCATGCTTTTGAGGTTTAAGCGCCACTGTGTCAGCAGCAAAAACCAAAGGGAAAGTAAAGCGGGAAAAGTGTAAAGAGTTTTTATTTTTTTTTGGTATAATATAATTTTATCAGCAAAATTAGGGATTTACCCGCCAAAAATTCCAGGGAATCTCTCACTTTCCTAGTGGACGTCAAAAGATTTTATCAAATCCAGCTTAAGATTTTAGGGGTTTGCAATTTTAACCAAAAAAAATTGCAGAGGCATGGGAAGTTGTGCGAGCAGTCCACGTAAGAATGAGGATCCCACCAATTCCCCCTTGACTAGGGATCTTGGTTTTTTGTGGTCACTCGCTCCCTGCAAAGTTTCAATGAAGACAAGCAAACAGCGGAGGCAAGGTAGGTGGAAGCATAATGGAGAAGGGCTGCGGCGTGGGACCCACTGGGCCCTCTCTAAATTAGCTTACCAGTAACTTGATGACAACGTAGACTAAGTGGGACCCACAAAGTCTTCCTACAAATTCCTGTTTGTAAATGAAGAGTGGACCACACAGTTAATGCATGACAAGCTTACAAAGAATGAGAGAAAAACAAAGGGGCAGTGAGATTATGTCGTGTCCTCCTTTGATATTCATTGAGCCAAAATAAGAGATTATGTTGTTCCTTCTTCTTTCGTACTGCATCTAAGAATATGCAAACTAATCATGTTAGTGGTAAGTAACTTGCGACAAGTTAGCAAAAAATGAACCCAGCTCAATTGAATCATGTGTCCTACCCAAGCTTTAATATTATTTAATTTAAACTGTTCGCGCTTAATCCAACTTAATGATAAAAATAATTTTTTTATTCTCATACTGTACGTAATAAATTATTCATTTAGATTCGTGTATAATCAAAATTCAATCTTGATTCAAATATTTTAAATTTAATGAGAATATTAATTTAGAAGGAATATAATTTTTTAAAATTTATATTTTATTTGAGCTTGAGATGAAACAAATAAATATTTAATTTGATCGGATTTGTTTGCAACTCAAACTATACCATTAAAATAATGCTGGAGTCATTCTCCACGTATGTGTATAGAAAAAAGAAATAATATATAAATTTTAGAGAGAAATTTAAATTATTCCTCTAATTTTGAGAAAAATTTTAATATTACATTAATATTAAAAATTTAGCATTACTTTCATATAAATATTATCAAATATATTATTTTTCTAATTTAATAATTTAATTTTTTTAAAATAATTTATTTTTATTAAAAATAAAAAAAATTATTAAATCAGATTATTTAATTAAAAAATATACAATTAATAATATTTATATAGAAATAACACTAAATTGTCAATATTAATATATCACTAAAAAAAAAATTTCCTAATTTGAGTGATTGCATTTAATACTTTATCACCTTTTTAGGGACTAACAACGGAAACTATGCATAAACTTCAAATTACACCCTACATCCACTCTGTGCTAAACTACGGCGCTGGTTATTCATTAAATATATAACGGGGAGTAAATGTTGGACGTAATTTAAAATTTATTTATAATTTTAATGGTTGATTGCAAATTTTAAAAATTATATATAATAAATACAATTATCATAAAATTGAAATAAGTAATTTATGTTTTTAAAAAATTTTATTTGCAAGATGATAACGGATTTTCCTAGAAACTAATATTTTAGTAAAAGTAAGAAAGGTTTTGTGTGATACATTTTATTGATAAAATTATAAAGTCTGGGGTACCTTTTGCATAATATTTTGGTGCAAATTTAAAGCCTTTAAGATAAAACAAGTTTTTCATACACAATTTATCCAAATATTTTATATTTTTTTGCTAAAAAAATAAAAAAGAGAAAATAAGGATAACCAGCATAAATTATCTTTTTTAGGTATTATCATAAAAGTATTCCATTATTATAGAGTGTTCAATTTAAATCATAATTATTACTTAACGGATAAATTCATCATCATAATTTTACTAAAATGTTAGTAATCTCACGAATTTTTATTTTTTTATTAATTATAATTTAATATCTTTTATATCAAACTCATGACTTTGAAAATGAAGTAATAATTACTGGGCCAACTATCTTTAACAGTTATCCAAATATTTTATTGAAAGAAAGTATTAGTGTATAATATAATACACACATATATGTAAAAGATTTAAAAAAAAAAATCCTGATATAAAAGATGATTGATATTTGTTCCATATCATTGGGATTTGGCACAACGTTGACGTTCGTAAAGTTGATTTTTCTTTGATGATAAGAGTAGTTATCTGTCTAACGCAAGTTGGATTAATATTGACAAGCTGCAAGAGCCGTTAATTGCAGGTAAACATTA
Source organism: Sindora glabra (assembly GCA_020226215.1). Classification (NCBI taxonomy): domain Eukaryota; kingdom Viridiplantae; phylum Streptophyta; class Magnoliopsida; order Fabales; family Fabaceae; genus Sindora; species Sindora glabra. The sequence continues at coordinate 73,342,166 of CM035235.1, forward strand.
AAGACTAAATTCAGTGATTATTCCCCTGCTAAATTTCTTAGTGTTAAGGATAACTTTCAAAAGTATTTAGTTTAAGTAACATATGATATTGTTTAAAAGTTTTTTAATATCTTAAATTCAACTTCAAAACTTTATGTATATATATTTAATGAGTTAACAACTCTTATCAATAAAAAATAAAAATAAAATAACTCTACATTAATTAAAATACGAATAATATGTAATTTTAACATCAAAACTTGAATTTTGGACACCAGAAATTTTGCAGACTTATATATGTTCAATGACTTCACCACATCTATGCTAAAAAGATAAAATAAAATTAAATAAAATAACTCTACGCTAATTGAAATCTGAATAATATGTTGTTTTAACATCAAAACTTGAATTTTGCACATCAGAAATTTTGCAGACTTGGATTACAAAAACCTAACAAGTGTACTTATTTTAGTCCATTAAATTAATCATGTCCAAAAAAAATCTTGATTTTATAATCCATTTTCCAAATTAAAGATGAAAAGGTTAAATATTAGTATTTTAGTAATATAATAATATTTGATATTATCTTAAAAATTAAATTTAAAATTTTATATATATACATAATATTGGAAGGGAAGGTGGGGTTGGAGGTGAAAAAGAATTATTAAACACGAGTCTGGGGGCAACATCATGAAATATATCACAGATGCACCAACAACACATCCTCTTAATTTCCATGCTCTCATCAATGTAATTCCAACAAACTTGGTATGATTCAACGTTGAAAAACACGGCTCTCAAATTCCATTCCTTTTCTGCCATAATTTTGCCTATCTTTTTTGCGAGCACGATACTGTGACGTGAGTACAGACTTGTGCAATGTGTCTGTGACAATGGTGTTGCACGTGTATATTAGTTTAAGGACGTGACCAAAAATCAAGAGGCAAGGACAAACAAAATTTAATTTTATAAAAAAATTGAAAAAAGGAAGAAAAAGGAAGGAAAGTTGGGCGAGGAGAAGAAAAACCAAATGGGTGACACATGCAAAGGTAAAGCACAAATTTCTTAACTACCAATTCTATCTTTAATTTTTAGAATAAATTATACTGATTTCCTCTAAAATTTAGGTTAATTGCACTTTCATTCTTCCATTTTTCAATTTTAGCACCGGACCTCCCTACCAAATTCATTATTAATACACTCCCTTTTTCCGTTTTTAAATTTTAGTGGTAGGTCTCCATCATAATTTCATTATTAATATTATCTCTTTTCTTGAAATGATTTTTTTGTTAGGTATTATGGTCAATATTAATCAAATATGAGTTTATATTTTCATGAAAATTTTGCTCTTATATCATAACTTTGAAGTTTTAAAAGAGGCTCTTTACAGACAAATTTAATTTAGAATGAACTCATTTCCTTTTTACTTATTGAATAATAAATAATAAGAGGGGACCACAAAACTAGATTGAATTCAGTAATCTCTTTTCTAATACAATCTTTTCCAATAAAATATAAACTCCAAAGTTAATACAATCTCTTTTCTTGAAATGATTTTTTGTTAGGCATTATGGTTAATATTGATCAAATATGAGTCTATATTTTCATGACAATTTTGCTCCTGCATCATAACTTTGAAGTTTCAAAAGGGGTTCTTTGTAGACAAATTTAATTTAGAATGAACTCATTTCCTTGATATTTATTGAATAATAAACAATAAAGGGGAACCATAAAACTAGATTGCATTGAGTAAATGTAATTACATCATCTTCATAAATAATGGAATCCTTATAATAACATTAAACATATGGAATACCGAATATCCATTATGTTATTTTGGTATTTAAGCTTAATTTTATAGATGATCAAAAACTAGTTAAGACACATTAAGAATGCAGGTGGACCAAGATGAAAGGAGATATCACTTAAGGCCGAGAATTATCTTCAGGGAGTTACTTGCCTATAAAGCATAAAACCAAATAGACAGGTTGCTTCCTAATTATGTGTCATAAAATGAATGAAAATAGAATTCCATAAAATTGATGTAAAATTACAAAAGTCTTATTGCATGTGAGGATTTTTTATCTTATCTTGCATCACATTTCAAAAATTCGGGTCACAATTCTAGAATTAGAAAATGATGAATGCCCAAAATTTTTAGAAGCTACAGAATTGTTGCTTTAAAAAAGAAAATGCATATGGTTAATGTGATATCAATGCTAGATCTCATAGAGACATAAATGCTAAATAACCTGACTCCAATTAATAGAATATTTGACTTAATTTCAATTAGGTGAAAGCTAAAATGAACTAAAATATTTGAACTAACTTCTTAAAACCCAGAGAAAAGTCATGAACATAAGCAATTTCAAATTCTGCAAACTTTCAACCTAAATTTTTTTCATTATTAACATAAGTCCAACTAAACAATATCAAAAGTAACAATCCAAATAATGGATGGCATCCAATACATAATACATATTGATAGACATCTATTTTTCCTTGTAACTCCATTGAATTATGGGTTTAAACACCTCACTACAAAAAAGAAAATCGATCTTTGCTTCCAAGGTTTACTGCCTAAAATTGATTCTATGTTTCCATACTTTCTCTCAAGCTCAAAATACTAACCAATCATTTTCCTTCCACAATCATCATCATCTTCCCTTGGATATTGTTTTTATTTCTTCTAATGGTGGAATTTTGGAAAAGAAAAACAAGAATGAGTTTGTAAGTTCTCCACTTATTTTTATTGCAAACTCATATATGTCTTCATTAGCTCTAGAGAAAAGTCTATAATGGATTTCTTGCTCTTTTAAGTTTCAATTTATATATCATCATATGAATCATTTTTGTGTAAGTCACCTTTGTCCTTAAAATTCTTTTAAGAGGAAGTGTAATTCCATGAATGTTGTTGCCTTAAAATATGGATTTCATCAAGATGTTGCCATTGTTCCAAGCCTAAATCTTAGGTGAAATGAAGAAAGTTGTGAAATGGCAAGAAATTAAAGGTTTGTTTATCTATTATTTTTAAAAATAATTTTTTATGTTTTTAAAAAATAAAGAATCTATTTGAAAATCTACTCCTAAAAACTATGACTCTATATATATAACTCAAAAACAAAAGAACAAAAATAATTTTTATATGTTTTCAGAATTTATTTTCTTATTTTGAATATCAATTTTATAAATAAATAAAATATATTCTTATTTACAATACCTACTATCTTCTAATCATAGTTTTTCTTCAAATCAAATATAATTCTTAAAAAAATTAAAAATAAGTTTTAAGAATAATCTTTGAAAATATAAAAATAAAGATATATCCAAATATATTCTAAAGTTTCAACACTAAAAGCATTTGTTTGCCCTTCTTTTAGTCTCTAAAGATATTTTGATCAATAAATGACCCCATTCAATTCTATTAGCTTTAGGGCGATAAACACCAAAATTAAAAACACGAGAGATGAGACTATAATAAGCCAAAATCTTAAGCGAGGTAAGTGTAATTTATCCTAATTTTTATTATTGAGTGATTCATGCATTGTTTTTTTGCTCTTTTTATTTAATTCATTACGTTGTTCTTTTTCTTTATATCCTTTCTTCATAAATCACAATATTTTACCCTTTTTTTTTCATATACACGGCTCCTATTTTATTTATAACTACGTATTCTGTATAACATTTATTATTTTATAATTTTTGCATTATTTTCTTCTTTTTATTTGATCTATTGTATGTTTTTCATTTTCACTACTATTATTTATAATTTAGCCACTAACATCACTAAATAATATAGATATAATATAATATGTTTCATTTTTATTATAATAATATTTTAAATTAGTTAATATTTTAATGTAAAAAATATTGATTAAATTAATTAATTATGTACCTATTTTTAATAAATGTTTGAAAATTAAATCAAAATTATTTATTAAAATTTTATAAATATGTTCATAGTTTCAAGTCTTAAAATTCAAATTAAATATACATCAAGTAAAATTTTGTCAAGATTTATATATTATATGCTATTTTGCTTCTTTATACCTAACTTATTGCATATTCTTTTTTAATTATTGTTGTTATTTACATTATAGACGTTAATATCATCCAATAGTATAATACAAATAAATATATTTTTTATTATACAAATATTTTACATAAGTTAAAAATTTAACTAATTAAATCACATATTTACATATTTTATTTTTAAATTTTATTATTTTATAACTCACAAACTAATTCTCTTCCTTTTTTTTCAATTTCATTGCATGGTTTTCATTTTTCTCAAACACTAATATTACTAAATATAATATGGAATATTATATTTTTAGAAAAAATTATAAACAAGCAGAAATATTAATATAGAAAATATTAATTGAACTAATTATTTTCATATTATATGCATGAAAAAATATTTCAAAATTAAAGTCAAATATATTTATTTAAATTTTATTTATGTTTTCTTAATATCAATTTTTATATTTTTTATTTTAAACTAAATATATCTGAATTAGGATTTTGACAAAATTTTACAATTCATTCACCGTTCCTCTGCCTTTTATTACATTACAAGTTTTTGGTTTTTCTACTCATCCCTTTTATCCACAACTCAAATATTAATATCATTACATAATATAATATAATATAATATGTATTATAAAATTATTTTAAATAATTGAAAATTTTAATTTAATTTAATTATTTAATTATATATTCTATTTTAACTCTTATTACTATATGATTCACACACTATCTTTTTTTTCATTTGCTCCATTGATTTTTTATTTTTATTTTATTTTTTTAAATCCATTTATATTATTTATAATTCAAATACTAATATAATTAAATAGTATAGAGATAAGATAATTTATCTCATTATTATTGTGAAAATATTTTTAAACATTATTAATCATTATAATTTTCTATATATTTTATTTTATTATAAAAGTATTTAAAATTTAAAATCATATTTATTTAATTATTTTAAAATTTTCATTATTTTTTATCAATTTTCAAGTTTATGTTTCAAATAAAATATATATTAATTAAAATTTTGTTGTCATTCAGAACTTCATGTTGAATATAATAATAACCTTAATGTAAAAGTGACTTAGAGTGTGTTTAGTTTGTATTTTTAAAAACAGTTTTGTAGTTTTAAAAATAAAATAATAAAAAAACTTATTTATTTAAGTGTTTTCTCTTTTCACTTTTAAAAATTATTTTCAAAACATGTGTTTTAAAAATAAGAAAATAAGAAGAATTTTAAGTTATTCTTATTTTTTTATTTCCAAAACATATTTCATTAATGGTATTTCTGTAATTTAAAGTTATTTTTAAAATTACTTATCAAATACATTCTTTTCTTTGCTTGTTTTTGAAAATTGCTTTTAAAACATAATTTACAAAACTGTTTTGAGAATAAAAAATTGAAAATACAAATAAACGCACTCTTACTTTTCTCTGTACTTTTGCTTCTTTTTTTTTCTCATTGGAAGAGTAACTATAATATGTGTAAATTTTTATCCTCATATACGAGAAATTTTAAGTGCTCTTTGCAGTACAACTCTCTTCCCCCCCCCCAATTAATCATTCTTATTCTTCCCTTTTTTCTACATTTTATAATAATTATTAAAATAAATAAATAATATATTATATTATATGCATCCCTTATAATGTATTATTTATATGTAAAATCAGTGCAATGATTTCATTGTGTTTTCTTTGATTATTTTTTAGTTTCGAAGATGCATTTGTATTTATAGTTAAAAAATTGAATATAAATAAATTAATAATATCATTTTAAATGTACGTAAACTAGATATTTATACACTTCATATAAGTTTTTTATTGCCCGCTGAAAATATTACTTGATACAAGTTTTTGTTTTTTTTTTTACGAGAGTTATAATTTTTTCTTCCATTTTTTTCTACACTTCATCTATAATATATATATATATATTTGTTGAAAGAAGAACCTCCAAAATTAAAATATAAAGTATAATTAATTATAATTTTTATATATGATAATATGATTATAAAAATATACAAAATAATTTATAAGTTTTATTTAATTTTAACAATAGATTAAATTAGTCACATCAAAAGTTACTGTACAATTTCAAGCATAGCGAATCTTCGTATATTCTTTCTCTTTTGCTCTTAAAGAATTTTTACTTTTAAATTTATGAAGTTAAATTATATACATAATAAACAATTGAAATTATGATTAGTAGTTTGAAACATTTTTTTAAAAAAGGATAGTAAATTCTCATATTATTTACTATAATTTGCTGAATATATTTATGTAAATTTACAAAGTAAATCAACTTTATCGTAAGACATCTATTTTTACGTTAAAAGCTGTGCATAGCAAGGGATAAAACTAGTACTAAATTGGCGTAAAATGTATAAAATTAACGCAGACGTTAAAATATTTTTTGAAAATGATATTATAAAACATTTGTAGTATCAATATAATTAATGTGTACACAATCTTTTGAATTTTAATTTAGTGGTTTGATTCAATGATATGTGTATTTTTATCTTTTAACGCTACTAATCTAATATTTTTTCTCTCTCCTGTTATAGAACGTATTCCATACTTCAGACAATAAATGGACTCTCTTCACGTATTAGGTCAACATAAAAGAAATGACTTCTGCTGCGAATTTTGAATTTAGATGGGAGAGCATGACCTTAAATATTTTTTAATTTTTAAAATTTAAAATATTTATTTAATAAACTTTTTTTAAAATATATTTTTGGAATTATAATTTAAAATAGAAAAATAGAAATAAATTTTTAATATTTTTAATTTATTTTTTTGGTCTAAATATCATTAAATGAAATATTTTTTAATTTACTTATTCACGTGCTCTTTTTTATTTTTAATTTAAAAATAATTTTTGAAAAATTAATTTCTAAAAATAGAAAAATCGAAAACATATTCAAACCAATCCTAAATTCTCTTTTAGCAAATTATCCCCCCCCCCAAAAAAAAAACCTCTTTCGGAGCGGGTTGTGGCTTTGGGTGCCCGCCTGGTTGGGGCCCGTTAAATTCAACACAGCTCTTGTAAAACCGGCAGAAGTCGTCGACGAAGGTTCACTAGGGTTTTGCGCAGAAAATTGTAAAAGGAAGCCATGAGCAGAAGCTTGGGAATCCCGGTGAAACTTCTACACGAGGCCTCGGGTCACGTGGTCACGGTCGAGCTCAAGAGTGGGGAACTATACAGAGGAAGCATGATTGAGTGCGAGGACAACTGGAACTGTCAACTTGAGAACATAACCTATACTGCCAAGGTATGACTAACCACTCTTTGTGTGTAGTTTTAGTACTCTCTTCTGTTGAACTGTTCATGATCTTTATTTTGAGTTTAGTTTCATTCATAGAGCTTGGATTGCTGATTCGGGCTTCTTCGCTACAAGTTCACGATGAATGCTGAACCAATTAGTGTGTATTATTGAAATTTTTAGAACCCTAGGTGACACAATCAATTTTCGGAAGCTGAAAAATGTCGTGTATAGGGGCTGTCGGTCATATTTCGTGGGGTTGAAATTGAACCAGTTATTTTGGTTATATTAGAGATAATCATCGATCCAATTGAGATTGTAATAGTTGCGATTCAACTTGTGAAGAGCTGAGACCTCAGAGATGAACTTATTTTGGTTATATTAGAGATAATCATCGATCCAGTTAAGATTGTCATAGTTGCGATTCAACTTGCGAAGAGCTGAGACCTCTTGATTTAGGCCATAGCTCTTTGGGTTTCTCAAATTCATAGGGGAAGAGAGAGGAGGTCCAAATCTTGCCCTTTCCTTATCTGAGGGAATTCCTACAGCCCAGAAGTAAGTTTATTTTTAGTAGTGGAGTAGCTGTGGAGTTTTCGATTGGGAATCAAAGAGGATAGGTTACAATCTTACTGACTAATGACAGTGTAGTTGTGTAATAAATAGTTTTGTATAAAATTAGATTTGGTTTCAGTTAAATGTGACTTGGAAAAGGTAGGGAATTTAGAAAGCAAGCAATGTAGATACAGTAGGAAAACCTGATGCATCAATTTTCCTGATGTAGCTCATTTTTTCTTCCACACCAGAATATCCAACTACAATTGATGCTGCAGATGGTTATGCATATCCAATTATACTTTTCCTTGGCATAATTTTAGTGGGGTGAACTATTATACCAATTCCTTTTTGTAGAGCATTCTTATCACTTTGAATAAAGTTCGGGAGACTTTCTTCAGCAGTAGGTTACTAGGTTTTATGAATCAACCAGCTAGAAAATTTTCTAATGCTTTAGTTATTGATTATATATATATTAACTAAGGAGGGGACTGAACTGCTAAGGACATTCTTGGCAGCAGATCCTCCTGTGGTGACTGGTGCAGACTTACAGATTTGACCAACTTGACCTCTGAAATATGTGATTAATTTAGAACATTGCTTCATGCCTACTTTGCTTGTCTGTACTTTCAGTCTTTCCCTGTTTTCTATGTTTTGGTGAAGATATATCATATGCTGATACCAAATTTAAGTGGGCTATTCAGTTTTAGATTTCATAGAGGCAATCTGTCTTCTGCATTCAATTATATTTAATTAACATTTATACTCAACTTCACATTAGTTGGCATTAATGGCCAAATTTTCATCAGGATGGAAAAACATCACAACTAGAACATGTATTTATTCGAGGCAGCAAAGTCAGGTATGAACTATAAGTTATTCACATTCTGAAAAAGATTATATATTATTTCTGTGTCAATGCTGTGAATTGATGTGAGTTTTAACAGGTTTATGGTTATACCAGACATGCTGAAGAATGCCCCTATGTTTAAACGCTTAGATGCTAGGATTAAGGTAAGTCTCGATTTTCAACTTTCAAGTGATTAAATTCTGCTTTTTTGGGTATATATTTGCATCTGTAATTTTGCTTTCTGAAACTCTTGAAGGGCAAGGGTACATCACTTGGAGTTGGTAGAGGCAGAGCAGTTGCAATGCGAGCAAAGGTACTCCTTATTATGACCCTTTTCTTCTCAAGTGTGAAAACGTTGATTTCCATTTGATCCTGCATAAGATGTATTGGGGTATGATTTTTGTTTCTCAGCTTAAAGGAAAATCCAAGTCCCGCTAGTTTGAAGAATGTGTTGATGTTAAAGTTTAACCTCATGTTTGTTGTGTGAGTTGTTTAACATGATGTTTCTGTGTAGGCTCAAGCTGCTGGCCGTGGAGCAGCACCTGGTAGGGGAGCTGCACCACCTGTGCGGAGGTGATTAGACTTCAAGATGGCATCTTACCTATGCTTATGCGTATTGGATATGAAGAGCTATGGAATGCTTTTTTGTGTGGGGAGGGAGAAAATATCTTGACGGCACTTTATTAGATTGCTCTGTTTGATGTATTAAAGGCTCAAATTTTATTGACGTATTTGATATGGTCTCCTTGTATTTGGCATGTAGTTTCTATAATGATTCTGTGAAAATTTGTCTGTTAATGGACTAGGAGTTGTTGAATTATCCTGTGTACAATGCTTTAATTCTTTAAGATTAAACAAATTTTTTCATAAAAATAATTGTAGTATTTTAGAAAAATGAGTGTATATAATTAGCGAATACTTGCTGAACTTACATTTTGAGATAAAAGATTGGACGTTCTCCCATTTCTGATTGGGTTTGGCACAATGTTTAAGTTCATGAAGTTCAATCGTTTTTACAAGATGCATGAGCGGGGGTGCTTAGAGCGAAACAATATAGACGACGATCAATGTTTAGTGCACAAATAAATCCCTCAGATTTAACACGTTTATTTTGGGGACAATTCTGCATTAATTGAAATATGAATGACAAAATATGTAGTTTAGCGACTTTCAGTTGTGACTTCAATCCTGCACACCAGAATGTTGCGAACTCGGATTACGAGACCTAACTAGGAGGCAATTAATTATTTCTTATTGTAGTACTTCAATCATGTTAAAAAAAAAGCCTAGACTCAATTCAGTTTCATAATTAAAGAAAAAGGGAAGTTAAGTCACCTAAAGCAGAACTAAATATCAGAGTTGAAAATTGAGAAGACTAAATTATTTTAACTAACATTGAGAACTTGATTTGAAATTTATTGATCCCTATGTCTAAGACTGGTTCGTGCCCATTGAAGATGGGCAGGTTAGAGAATTGGTTGAAAAGCCAGTCAGGTTCGTGTTAAAAAAGGGAGGAAACAATATAAAAAGACAAACTCTTGAAATGGAGTTGTGGAAGAATGGCAGAAGCGCAAATATTAAACACAGAGAATGCAGCAGATATTTAGAGTGCAGCATTATGAAATATATCAAAGACGAACCATCATATGCATTCTATCCTCTTAATTTCCATGCTCTCATCAACGCAATCCGATATCGGGAAACAGCACTCAAATTCCTTCTCTACCATAATGGGAGTGGTGGAAGAATGGCATTACCCGCGCAAATAGGTTAAAGGGCATAAGGACATGGCCAAAAAGCACCAGAGTCATGGACAAGCAGAATTTAATATAATAACTACCGAAATTTGGGTAGCAAGATCATCCCATTTCCCGCATATTCCATACTTGAAACAATAGATCAACCACTAAATATTCATCCATTCTTTTCACGCATTGGTTAAGCATAAATAATTCTTGCTACGCATTTCGAAACTTTACTATGAATCCCTTACATTTCATTGAATGTATTACAAATTATGCAGACAGGCTAAACACTAATAGCTCCATCAATCAAAGTTCAAACCAAAATTTACATGGATGGATCAATCCAGGGTATCGGGTTTGATTAATCCAGCATGCAAGACTTGATGTGTCAGTTCGCGACGATCTTTTTCTATTTAACATGCTAATAAAAGCAGGCAGCAGAGCAGCAAAAGGTTGCCGTTTTACAAGCGGTCAAAGACTAGTCAATAACCAAGACAACAAAATATATTCTATCAGAACCTCATAGCTAACATGGTCCAAAAATCTCATTTCAAGGTTTCACCAACAGCAAGGTGCGCCTAAACATATGTGCGCACAGCCCAAGCGAAACACTGAATTATAGCCTCAAGTGAATTGCCAGTCTCACTTTTTACCCCCACCGGAAACATTGAACTTGAAAAATATGACATCTGCATCTTGAACTACATACGTCTTCCCCTCCTGTCTGTACTTTCCAGCAGCCTAACAGGAAATACAAAGGAAATGTTAGACCTCTTAAAGATGAGCACACACAGTAAAATGGAGAGCTAACATGAGATGTATATAAAATTACCCCAGCACACCAGAACTCAGGTCAGCTTTAGTTGGGTCTAATATTGGGAAACACATTAAAATATAATCTTAAGCATAACAAAACATAAATGAAAACGACCTCCCTTCACTCAGATTTTTCAACATTACATATCAAAAAGACAGGTCAGGTGGATGCATATAACAATGGTCATGGTGAAACCGACTCCTTAAGGACAACCACCTGCCTCCACAATTTCAAAAGAAAAGGCCATAAAGCTGAATCATCATACAAATATAATCCTTTTTCACTAGGAAACCCTCTAGAATAGTCTGAGTCTTAAAAATTAAGCGCACACCTTGACTGCTGCCTCACTGCCAAGTTCTTTTAGATCATCAAACTTCATGACCTGAAAGAACAACAGTCAACTCATAGTAGTTGTTGAAAAATTGAGATTATATGTCAATACACAAGTCACTATAACAGAATATACATCAAACTACTTTTTATTTTAAATAATCAAGTTGATGAAGAATAAGTATGAACAGATATCGTTTAGTGTGTGTGTGTGTGTGTGTATAAAAATCAAATGAAATACTGCAATGAGAAGAAAAATTATCCTCCATCTATGCACTCTTCTATCCTTTTAATAGATTCTTACGCCAATATAGCAACATCCTAAGAGGGTGCTAAGGCAATACCTCAATTTAATAGAAGGGAGAACAAAACTGATTATAACTAACAATATTAAAGATAAGGAGGTAAGAATAACCTCAGCACAAATAAATCCTCTTTCAAAATCAGAATGGATAGCTCCTGCAGCTTGTGGAGCCTTTGTTTGCCGTCTAATTTGCCAACACTTAACCTGAAAGATGTAAATCGTGCCAATAAAAAGAGCAGTGAATTTATAGGAAAGAAATGTCAGTACATTATAAATGAAAAAGCTCTATAAAAATAATTGTATAACAAATACCATGGAATACGTGTATGAATCTTAATAAGCTTTTTGAAGTATTCAAGCAGAAATGTTACCTCATCAGGTCCAGCTGTGAAAAAGTAAATGAGATTAATCGCTGAAAATCCGGTCTTTATGATTTTCGGAAGGGCACTGTCAACAAAAAATGGACCAGGTATAGATAACAACATATTGGCTCTTTATAATTATTGACCAACATACTTAGTCACCTGAATTTATAAACACCAATTGGGTAAACTGAAAACTAACAGTATAGTTAAATAAAAAAAATAAAGAAAGGCCATCAATATTTAGATTAAATCATCCAAACAGTGAGCACAAAAAGGTCTTTCTAATCATTCAGAAAGAACCACAAGTATTACATCTTAAAGAGGTATATGTAAAAATATCTACAGGACAAAGGTTATTTTCTAATGCAAGTGTAGCAGAATGAAATATGCAGCTTAGCCTTGATTCTCTGAGTATGCATGTGGATTATTTTTGTTTTTGTTTTTGTTTTAATTATCCTCTTAATTTAAGCCGTAAGCGGGCATTATAGAACATATACATGCAGGCACACGATTATAAGCATATAGCATTTCACTTCAAAATCAATGTCAAGAGACATCTTTTAGGTTCAATAGTTAGAATTGAATTTATGCTGCCCTACCTTGCATCATTCTAATTTATGTCAATGATATCGAAAGTAACATAACCACAAAACTATCTAACTAACAAAAAGCCCCCACTCTGGATATCAACCAGATAAACCCGTTGAGTTAAACAACACTAAAGTAAGAGCTTACTCAGGATAGTGTGAAATCTAAATTATTAAGGTCATTATGTTCCTCTTGATTCAGGACAAAGAATAGCAGATATATAAGCCAACTCAATGGAAGTGCAAAATCAATCACGTATTGATCCTTCACTGCTACAAGTAAGCTAAGAGAATCCTTATATCAGCTTTTCTAACATGCATGATGACTCTCACTCCCCTACAGAATCCAATATTGAGTTGTCTTCTCTACCTTCCCTCTTCCAAGCATGACACCCTTCCCCTTCCATGAATTTTCCCAGCCATGCATGCACCCCACCAATTATATCCCAACAACCAGAAAAAGAGAATTCATATGCCTCTATTAATCACTGAAAGTAAATCATTCTACAAACTTCAGAATGTAAATCTGGTTAATAACCAGATCTTGAACAGACACTTCAATTTTAAGCTTTACAAAATTTCAGGCTAATTAGAGCACCAGATCCTCAATGTAACCTTCCCCAAATTTTTTAGAAGAATCTTCTAGCTTTTGTAACAGAACAGCCTTTATTGTTTCAATTTGTCCACACATATCTACCGTGCAAATCAAGACATAAGGGGATAAAATGAAATTAATTTTCAAGAACTTTCAAAGCAATAAGTTAGAAACAACAGCACTTGTTGAAAATACTCCAGTTCCTTTTAAAAGTATAAAATGTTTGCAAAATAAGGTGGTGATGGCACATTAATTGAGGGTAACAAACCTCTGAACCTTGTTCTCCTCACAATACTTAGCTGCTTCATCAGGAGGCATATCAGCAAGGTTCCTCTCTAAGGCACAGCTGAAAGGAATAATTGGCTCACCGCCATGCTCCTGGACCCTGGAGAACAGAGAGGCCAATCTCAATCATCGCTGCTTAAGCATGACAGAACAAATTGAGAAAATTATACAGGAAACTCCAATATTACCAATAACGAGAGAGGACACAACTTAGCACATAAGAAACAAAACAATGTGAGAAATCTATACACATACTGATTGTCATTTAAAAAAAAAAAAAAAATAGGCAGCTAACTTTTACTTCCCCTACCCAGTTGGACATAACTTGGTATACAACGTTGCTATTTAATTTTCAAGAGAAAGAACACTGATGAAGGACTGTGGCAAAATCAGTTAAAAAATCACAAAGGGTGTCTCAAGCATTTGTTTTGAACATACTTGATCTTTTTTTTTGGGGGGTGGGGGACCTCAAGCGTTTGTTTTGTATTGGATATTTTGTCATTTTCATTTCAAAAGTATTTTATATATTTACAATACCATATTAACTTTTATATCTTCTGGTCATCAGTTGTATTCCGGCTTGGGCTTATGTTGTTTGGGGTTTTAAAGAGTATTATAATGTTTATTCACTCATAATTTTAGGGAAGTTTATTCTTACTATATTTGTTTGTCTTTTCACCTTTATCTTAATCCCGATAGACGTGTTTGGTTGCTAGACTCTTTTGGCATGTTTACTTGTAAGTCTTTCTTCAATTTTTTGGTCCAGCACACTTCAAATATTGATTTTTCATTCCATAATTCTTTTTGGGAAATTAAGGCTTCATGTAAGGTTAAACATTCTGTTTGGACAACTCTTTTGAACAAGGTTAATAGTAAAAATTTGCTACAAGCGCACGCAAACCTCATAATTCTTCTTAGACTTGGCTGTCTTGTGGGGGATGGTGTTTGTTCCCATTTTTGGGAGCATACTTAGCTGGCAGAGATTGCTTTTTTCTTTTAAAGATCATTTTCCACATCTTCATCGTTTAGCTACCTTTCACAATGCTGCCGTTTCTTTATTTCTTCAAAGGTTCAAATGATATGAAGACTTCAAATTGCTTGATTCCTTCAACCTTTTTATGGTTTCCTAGACTGGCGTACATGGTCCTTAGATCATTTGGTTCTTAAACTAGCAAATTTTTCTTTGATATTTTGGTCAAAAACCCTTCAAATCAGTTTCTGCCTTTTTCTAATTCTTTTTGGGCTGCTGTTCTCCATAGGATCAATACTAATAATATGCTTCAAGTGCATAGGCTTCATGTGTGATTTGTTACTAGAATTCAGACGCTATCAATCATTTGTTTCTAGATTGCTATATCATATATGGCTTGGGAGCTTTGAACCAAATTGTTGTTTTCCAATCTGATGTTACCTAGGTTTGCCCTTTAAATTTAGGTTTTTTTTATCTATTAATTTCAGGAATTTTGGGGGTGATAAGAATAAGAAGGCTCCCTGAAATTGTACTCGTTTTGCAGTTATTTGCTCCATTTGGTTGGAAAGCTATGCTAGAATTTAAAAAATGATCCAGTAAGTGTGCATTTATGGGACAGGACTTTGTTTGTAGCTTCTCTTTGGATGAATGGTAATGGCTTATGGCTGAGTTTGCCCAATTTGCATAAAAAATTGGGCAGCAATCTTTTATTAATATTAGCTTCTTTCTTTTTTGGAGGATTACTTATCCTCTACATACACACATACATACGCACATACATATGAGTGCATGCATACAAATATGAAACAAAAAATAATACAGTAATATAAGGCGAAACAAAGCAAGAAAAGCATACATACCATGCATGAATTTTTGGAAGAAACTTGTTCTTTTTTCTTTGGTAATCTTTCTCGGTCATGTTAACCTGTGCATAAAATGCAGATATTAACATGTAGTATTTCATAAATAGAACCAATTTAAACCCTCAGCATGAGAGGAATGCAGCAATGAGACAGACATGCAATAGACATGACAGTAGATGGATAATGACAAGCCTTTATAAAATGTTAAACAAATGACATGGCTGGGATAGCCAAATAAATAATCTACAAAAGGAAATATAAATGATAGTCTGTATTATGTATGTAGATGGGAATGATCTTATAGAAAGACAATATTATTTGAAGGTAAAGGGGCAAATTTCAGAGGATAAGGAATCCTCTGAGAAAACAGACAAAAGACTATTGACTAGAGCAAAACAGTAACAACCTACGAACCTTTTGGCATGGACAAAACATTCAATGAGTATTTTATCTCAATATACAAGAAGGAAGACTTTTACAACCCAAATAAGAAAATTCAAAGTCAATGAAGAAAAGGAAGTTACCAAATATACAACAGGTTTGGCAGTAAGCAACTGGAAAGAATTTATAATGTCACTATCAGTAGTCTTCCAATCCCCCAGGCGTACATCTTTTCCTTCCTCAAGCAATGCCTTAACCTGCAACAACAAGAATCGCCATTAAACTTCTACATCCACATTGGATCTACAGGACTTCTTATACATTTGGATTTTGAATATTTAGGGATCAAAAGAAAATGTCCCATTCAGAGTCGGGAAGTGATAGCATCTAAATCATGTGACATTGTAGGGCAGAAAAAGGAGTTTCATGCTTTATCATGACTTCATTAGTAAGTTAATAACTCCAGTTTGACCACTTAAGTACGTCACATACTACCACAAGATTGGATATAATCAGAAAAATGTTAAGACATGTTACAAACAACTGCTTTTTATACGGTATTTTGTTGTAGAATCTTGAAGAAGGCCATGTAACGTGAAGACAGGTCTTCCATCCAGCCATGTTCAAGATATTTGTTACATGTGATCAGTGACACTGCTTTTCATAAAACAGTATATGAAATCTTAAAAGAAAGCCATGCAACAGAAAACACCTTGTAACACACATAACAAGAGAGAGAAGTAAATAAAGAGTAACCTTAACCACTTCAATTAACAGAAAAGAATAAATACAATGCAACAGGCAGCACGAACTGCAAAAATATACAAATTGACATATGGAAGAACAAGTGGCAATGGCAAATGAAAATAGATTGGATAATCTGCAGAAGCTCAAGACCAAACCCTTTGACAACATTCATGCTCGACTTTTAAGTGCTTGTCATTACTCCTCTTCATGCTCTTTTCAAGATCTTCTATCCGCTTCTCCATGAATTCAATATCCTAAAACATCATGCAAAGGGCAAGGCTGAGAATCTCCTTAGATGAACATTTATATAACAGCATAAAAACAGATTAGCGAAAGATCTTGTTTTGAACATTCTTTGTAGAGCAGGAGCATTGGACCTGATTTTTCTCCACCACTACCACATTGTTTGGATGTTAATGGAAAGTGGGATGTGTAGAAAAGTATTATCTCATTTGTTGTCTAGATAGGTATAAAAAGATATATAAAAAGGTGCATGCTAAGGTACCCATGTGGTACCAAACCCATGCTGATGTGGCAGCATGGAGAGCCATTGGATGAGAATATGGTAATCTCATCCAATGGCTCTCCATGCTGCCACATCAGCATGGGTTTGGTACCAAATGGGTATCTTAGAATTCCCCATATAAAAAAGGATAGAAAATAGGTGGAAAACTATTTTCTCTTGTTTGGTTGGGTAGAATAGTAAATAATATTAATGAAAATTTGATTTCTGATAAAGAACAATGGGGTAGTGCGATCCATGTAACCGACCTCACTTAGTGGGATAAGGCTTTGTTGTTATTATTGGTTGGGTAGAATGGTAAAAGGAAGGAAATTGTTATATTATAAATTGACAAGTTTATGCTAAATAGTATTTGTAACCTTTGGCACAGAGTAGAGGGCAAAGTTGGAATGAAATGTAAAAGATGAGTTTTCCATAGATTTTCACACCAATTTGGCAGAGAAAAAATTCAATGAGAACCCCAATACTTTTCATTACCTTTGTCTTCTCCTCTACTCTTTTCTAAAGCAACTGAACAAATAAAAGACTGAACCTCAATATTTTCTATCTGATTTTGTCCCCACCTTTCTTCAAGCAAATATACATAAAAGACTGTTCCATCAAACAGTAGATTAATAGCAAGAGTTGCCACAAAAAGTTCCAGTTCCTATCCACATTCAATCCAATATCTTTTTTCGATTAAAAAAGAAACTTTAATAAACAGGGGATGGAATACAAATGGAGAGGATAAGTAACCTCAAAATCAATAAAAGATTTCTGCCCAGTATCACGAGCTATTCATGCAAAAAGCTCAGGAATCACAACTTAGCAAAGTAGTACATATAACATCCTGAAGTCAAATACATACCTTTAAACGTAATTCTTCAGTAATAACCTCTAAATCCCTCACTGGGTCAACAGAATCATCTACATGGATAATATCTGGATCCTCAAATGCACCTAATAAACAGCAAGGGCTCTAGGTTATATTGCAATCAACCATAAAGCAACACAACAAGGCTTTTTAAGTTGCAAAAGATTGTAAACATCTTACGTAAAACATGAAAAATGCCATCTACTGCACGGATGTGGGATAAAAAACTATTTCCTAAACCTTGTCCTTGATGAGCACCTCGAACCAACCCAGCTATATCATGGATTTCCAAGAAAGCTGAGACCTGTAAAAGAATTTGAATGCATCATGTTAGGAGACAGAATAGTCCACCAATAACAAACAACTAACACATCAGACACAAACAAATAGAGGTTACTAAGTGGTAACTGACTGATTATGTATTTACAATTACATAGTCATACTGATATAATAAATCTTTGGTGGGAACTCAAGGAAATCAACATAGTAACATGACCAATAGTGTACTATAGAGACCATGAAAGACAACTTGTACAGTGAGATAGATCAATAGTGTCACTACAGCAACAACATCAAAGCCACCTCTCAAGGATATTAAGGAAGGCTGGGTTTTAAACATGCTACCTTCATGAGTGGTGCAATAACCAATTAAAAAAGCTAGATAATTATGGTAACAAAGACCTAGTACCGGTAAATGATAACAAAAGGAAAGCTAATTGCCTGCTTGCCCCCTGATGTAGCAAAAGGGTTCTAGAGTCTAAGAGATAAGATGCTCCCGAGAGATGATTGCATCCAATCCTAACCTACTATAGACATAAACAAGATAAACAAGTGGTTTCCAGTCAACACCACAATCTACATGACATTCTATAGCAACCTTATGCTATTAAATTTTCCAATTTGAAGAACAATTTTAGTCAAGACTTAAGACTATGACTTCAGTAATAGATATCCTCCACAAGGTTTGCCAAGTGCCAACAAAATCCATCAATTTGTTATTATTTCTATCTTATCTATGTTCTCACCCAATTGTATTTTGAGGAATTACTAAACACCATTTGCCATCATCATAATCAATCAAATTCATGAGGAAGGAAAATGGATTGTTGAGAAACAAGTAAGTACTAATAGTTTAGCCCATGTAAGACCCATTTCCTGCAGTGGGGCATACCTCAAGTTGTTTTAAAAGCTTTCTTGATTCTCATGAATATCTTAGTACCATCAATGTCATGTATTAATTTTTAATGTAATTTCCATAGTGTATATTTTTAATCATTTTATTTAGTTATTTTAGGCTGTTTTAGGGTTATTATGGTAGAACTAGAATTAAAAGATAATTATATTGTCTGGGAGCATTTTGAATAATTTCTTAACGTTGAAGTAGTTTAAGCAACTTAAGTTCTTTAAAGGTTATGACTTTACGTACATCTAGGTTTCTTAGAGGTTAAGTATTTTCTATCCTCTTTAAAGGAGATGCAAGGCTGTAACAAAGAGAGTGCAGTTTTATTATAATACAAGATACAAGAAGAAACGTTTTCTGTTTCCCTGCTTCTCACCAGAAGACCAACCCACTCTTGGCTCTGTCTGTCTCCCCATGCGATCCCCTATGGCCCAATCCTTAACTATCCTGCTACTACCTCTGCGTCAATTACTTAAGGTTTAACAAATTTACTAATCAAGAGTATTTGCCTCTAGTTAAGCTACCTTAGCCTTTATGCAGGTATGATCCAAATTACCCTATGGAAAGGCAGCGACCAAATGTTATATATGGCAACTAGAGATAATGAAAGCAAAACAAAAAAATTTCAATCCAAAATATTCAGCAATTTTGTGATTCATGAGACAAATTCAAAATTTAATAGAGTTTAATTGATTTTTCACAGCAGTATTGCTAGTTCTTCTTTAAATGACCATAGGCTTCATTGTAAGATATGAATCTAAGCTATGAGTTACATACTTCACTTTTTGGCTTGTATAATTGGCAAAGCCACTCAAATCGCTCATCAGGAACATTGACTCGTGCCTCGTTAGGCTCGATGGTGCAAAAAGGGAAGTTCTCAGCAGGTATTGCCAACTTTGTCAATGTATTGAAAAGAGTAGATTTGCCAACATTTGGCAAGCCCACCTGCGAATGCAACATATAAAATCGTGAAACTCACTAACTCAAACAGTAAATATGTTCAATATTTAAGCAAATAAACACCAAACCCTGTTTATAATTCGGGCCCGAGTTACAATAATGCTGAATCTTATAAGTAGAATTAACCATAAAAAAAGTATGTGTTTTCACAAAGAACCTAGCTTGATAGTTGAAACTAAGATCATCGCAACCATGTTATAAATTTTTCCACACTCGGTTATTAGTCATTCAACAATTAAGAGAGAGAGAGAGAGATGAAACTAAAACAAGCAGATCTTCGTAATATTAATCAATTAAACCCCCCCTAAAATAAAAAGATCCTGAACCCAACTTGAAAACCCGATATTGATACTATATTTCAAGCATATATCAGCTTCGAAAAACACACGCACGGGGGAAAAAAATTCAATCTCGAGAACGAGACAATTTAGTGAGGCAGCAGGGGGAAGCAATGCATACAATCCCAATCGCAATCCACAATAGGATTAGCATCACAAGCAAAGTAAACAAATAAATAATAAAAAAATACTTTCCCCAATTGACAACGCTACCAGAGGCAAAACAATTTCCATTTCCAGAACAGAATCAGTGAATGAAAGTAAGGAAAACGAAGCATACAATCCCAATCTTGAGATGAGACGAGAATCGACCAAGGATGGGTCGCTCAACTGGGGCTTCCTTCGATTTAGCGGCTTTGGGTGGCATTGTCTCCCAGCCACAGAAAGAGAGCTTCACCGAAGGGTTTGACTGCGCGTAGGAAGGAGAAGCTTTGTTTACGACACAAAAAGAGCTTCAGCAAAGCTCTGCAGGGTTTTGTTGGGTTAGGAGTGTAGTTTTACCGAACTGAACTGTGATTGCTGGCCGCTTTTCATTTTACTTTACTGTACAAAGATATTAGGGCAAATTTGGTCAAGCTCCCATTAATTTTGACTTCATTACATTAATAATTTTTTTTATGCTGTACACTTTCGTTCCTCTAAAACACTTTCACCATTATTGTAAAATATAGCAGTGTTAACTTATTTTACTGCAACTTATTTTTTAATACCATTCTTCATGGTAAAGAAATTATTTTTTTCATATTTTTATATATAAATATTGTAATAAAATTATATAAAGAAGGATATTTTTTTAAAGAAAAAGTACATCTACACATATAAAAATATAGGAAAATAATTTCTAATTGTGAAAGACAATATTAAAGAAAAGATTACAATTTAATAATTTAATATTATTATATTTCATAATGATGAAAATGATTTAAGAGGTAAATGTGTATATTTTTTAAAAAGAGGTTATCAAATGTAATTAAAGTAAATTTCAAAAATAATCAATGTAAATTGTTCGAGATATTAAAATTCATGCAAGATAAAATAACTATAATTATGAATTATAAATAATATTTCTTCCATGAATTTCCTGAATTGTAAGCATATGCAAAAATTTTCGAGAGGAAAAAAAGCATGATCAATTTCACTTACAAATATAGCTGTCAATTAGAAATAATTGTCTTAAAATATAATGTTAACTGAGATGAGATATACATTGCCAAAGAGCTGTTTGCTCTTCATCCATTTTACCCAGAGCTATTATAGGGTAAATTACCATAATAGAATAAACTTTTTTTTTAACATGAAAATAACAAATTTCAACTTCACAACTTTGGATAAATATATATTTGTTTGGAGGAAATGTTGGGCACTTTTGATAATAAACAGGTTCAAATCCCTCCTCCACACGTCTCATCCAGAGTTCATCAGCAACACGTTCAAGGGTTATCCTGGCTACTAACAATTCATTTGAAGGCTCACTTTCGTCGGTCACCTTGAGAGTTTAGATAATATTAACAAATTGTTTAATTCTCTTAAGATAATTCAAGACATAATTATTAAAAATAACAAATCTAGCCTTTCCGGTTAAACTACTTGACAGAATTAATGTATTAATGTATCCTCTTAATTTGTCCGAGTATTCGGATGTCAAGTTTAACAAATCAAAATCCTGTTTTCATAACGGCTAAACCAAAAGTATTCGCCAGCTTGCAAGTGTGTTTCAAGCCAATAATTAAGCAAGTAAAATAGATAAAAAATTTATTACGACCAAACTCGATTGTGACCGGTGAAAAATTCATTTTCTAGTTTCCACCAATGTATTTATTTAGTTTGATCCTAATTAATAAGTATTATGTATATATAAAAGAAAATAGTACTTAAAAATTTTCATTGAGGTTCTACAAAAGATGAGAAAATTAAATATGTTTATAGTTATATCAAAATAAAGATAAGTAAGTTTAACTAATTCATAAAGAATTAGTTCAAATGTCTTCTCTACCTAAATTTATGACAAAAATAATGCTTAAAATAAGTTATTTATAATATTCTATGCTACCATACTATCAACAATGAACTCTCATAAATCTAGTTCTAAAGAGGTGGATGTGAATACTCGACTTAAAAATTTGTAAAATAAACCACAAAAGAGTAAGTTTGGAGTTTCATCTATAAGAATAATAATAATTTACAATAATTTACCCATTAAATTATCCTTCTTTAATAATTTATATTATATTTAAGCATATTAATAACCAATAGCCATCATTCCATTTTCAATGTATCATATAATAATACTCATAAATACCTACACTCAAGATCACATCTCATTTGGAATAATAAATAATAAATAAAATATATTCATCCATTTTTTGACTTCCAAATCCATCTTATACTATACCTACCTATTTCCATATTTATTCCTTTTGAACTAACTATATATTCTACCAATCTTATTAGTCAAAATTTCCTATCTTATCCTATATTTACATCATTGCACCCGTCACATTTCCCATTTTTTATGTTACTTGTGGCATGATTCCTAATACAATTTAAACATTAGAGCTCAAACTTTATTCAATGCAGTCATAATTTAATTTCAATGTATATCACAATATATCTTAGCACCATTATGCCTTCTTGTATGGCTACATGTATTCATACATATTATAGTAATCAATCCACAAAATATTCCTCAGCACACTTTATTTTATGATTAATACAATAAGTTCATTACAACACATTATATCATACAACCTTTACTTCTTCATTTCATAATTACCTAAGTCATATACATATTTTATAATTATTATAAACCACTCTATCTTTAATATTTAAAGACCAGACACCCCATGTTGAGCCATTATAAATTATGAAAATATAAAATAAGTTAGGTATAGTTTATTATATGATCATTATAGTTGTGACTTTTAAGTGATATTTCATGGATAACACAAAAATTATAAATATACCATTCATGAAATTTATTCCATATGAAAATAAACTCAATTATCATTTTATAGATTGGTCATTTAGGCTAATCAGCTAAATTTTAAAAATGTTATACCTTTTTTAAGATAGACATAAAATTTTTTTTTTTTGAAATCTTAAGCTTCTATTCACTATTCTAATAATATCTTAAAATATACATAAAGTATTAATTTAAAATTAATTTTATTTAAAAGTAGACTTAATTACCTTTATAAAGATACATAATTCATTTAAAACGAATGTAAGATAAGAGATTATGCCATTTTATCTATCCTAAAATTGCCTCTAAAGATCTACATACTCCATTTTAAAGCATAAATTCACCTCTAGACCTTTAAAATCAATTAGTCACTCGATTCACACATCAAAATCATAGTTTTTTATGAAAATATTATTGTTTATCTAATTATAAATACCCTCTAAACACATATATTATACATCAAACATTGATATAATCATTAATATACTTACCTATTATATCATATCACCTCTCTTTATTATTTATTACTTCCATCATATCAAAATAAATGAGTTTTAAGCAAAATCATAAAATAATTAATATTTCATCAGTATTATCATATAACTATAAAATCCATAATTTAGCTAGATTATCTATTATCGTAAATGGAAAAGGGTGTTAGGAAGTTAGTTTGAAGATTTTTCAATTCTAATCATATCAAAATTTATAAGTTTTATGGTTAGAATTTACAATACCTAATAAAACCAAATAAATATCAAATTTCTTCATCAATCAAGTATGAGGGATTCTTGATAAAAGTAACATTCTTACCTTGATTACATGAAGAAACAAAGAATAATCAAGGCTTTTTTTGCTTAATTGATAAAGTGATAGAGAGATTATGTAAGGAAAAAGCTAGGAAGAAATGGAGAAATAGGGAGAAATAAAAGAGATTGGAGTTTAGGGGCTAATAAAGAGGAAAAATAATGCTCCAGGTGCATTTTTGAAAAATTACTCCTAAATCTCTTCTATACTTATACCAATATAAAACTTTATACTTCATAATTCTAATAAGTTATTCCTATTAAATTTTCACTAAATTTATATTTTTATATTTTTAATTTAGTCAACTTTATTTTATTTTATATTTCACATATAGAATTCCTAACTCATCTAAATTTATTTGTTATCTTACTTATTCTTTCTTATAAAATAATTTCTAATTTATTAATGATTAAAAAAGATGTAGCAACACTTTCCCCTTTTAAAAGAATTTATCCTTAAATTATTGATACATATGATATTTTAAGGCTAATATAAAATTATGACTATAACAAACTTACCACGTTCCAAATAATTAAGGGTATCGTTGTTGCATTTTAGACTCTAACTTCCATGTGGCTTCCTTTACCCTGTGATGTTCCCAATGAAACTTTATAGGAGAAACCCTTTTAGATTTTAGTTTTTGAACATGGCAATCCAAGGTCTCTGCTAGTTGTTCCTCGTAACATAATTTAAGATCAATTTGTAATGATTTATCTTAAATCATATGAGACTTACTTGGCAGGTATTTTCTAAGCATAAATACATGGAATACAGAATGGATAGCTTGTAAACTATTTTGCAACTTCAACTAATAGGTTATCGCTTTAACATGCTTGAGAATTGGGAAGGGCTTGATGAAACATGGTGCTAATTTA
The DNA here is from genome assembly GCA_020226215.1 of Sindora glabra. Taxonomy (NCBI): domain Eukaryota; kingdom Viridiplantae; phylum Streptophyta; class Magnoliopsida; order Fabales; family Fabaceae; genus Sindora; species Sindora glabra. Next base: position 73,367,326 of record CM035235.1, read on the forward strand.
CTATTTTTCCCAAATCTCATGACACCTTTCATAGGCGAAACTTTTAGAAAAACCATATATCTCATTTGAAACTTTAACTCTCTCTCCTTCTCTTGTCTGCATATGACTTTTATTAATCTTGAACTACTTTTAATCGATCTCGTATAATTCAAACTTTTTTCAAAGCATCACTTACAAAATTCGGTCCTAAAAGTCATGCCTTCCTAAGTTTAAACTATCTTACTGGTGATCAATATTTTTAATCATGAAGCACTTTATATGGTGCCATTTGGATGCTAAATTGACATATGTGGTTATAAATAAATTTTATTAATGGTAGATACTTTTCTTAGATTCCTTCAAATTCCAATACACAAACTTTAAGTGTATCCTCTAGTATCTAAATGGTCCTTTTAGATTGCCCATTAATTTGTGAATGAAAAGCGATATTAAACTGTAGCCGAGTTCCTAACTTTTGTTGGAATAATTGTCAAACATGAGATATGAACTAAGTATCATGGCTAATATGATAGTAATTAGAACTCCATGTAATGGCATAATTTTGTTAAAGTACACTTAAATATATTGAGTTGCAATAAAGGCAATCCTAATAAGAATAACATATGCTAACTTTATCAATTTATCAATGATGACTTAAATGAAATTATATCCTTTATGTATTTCAGGCAATCCAATCAAGAAGTCTACTATAATATTTTCCCCATTTTTATTTTGGTATTGGAAGCAGCTAGTATATTCCAATTAGACATTGATGTTTTGCTTTTACTTATTAACAAATAGACACTTTATTATATGATTTAATGTAACTTTTTTCATCCCTTTCCACCAGAATACTTTTTTCAAGTCATAGTACATTTTTGCTATTTTTGGGTGCATAATATAAGATGAATTGTGAGCTTAGTATATCAATTCATTCTATTCACTTGTTAAAACTTAAATCTTTGCTTGCTATTGAACTAGTCCTTTCTCATTAATAATTAAATCAAATTTTAGTTCTTTAGTTACCTTTTTCACCAAGGTTACATAGTTCAAATTAATCTTTTGTGGATGTTTGATTCTTTCTATAAAAGTAGATTAAATGGCCACATAAGCCAACATCACACCTAAATTTTTAGATAGTACCTTTATCGGTTTACTTACGGATTTCCTACTAAATGCATTTGTTACCACATTAGCCTTATCAAGATAATATAAAATAAAGCAATCATAGTCCTTAACTAATTTTATCCATTTCTTTTATCTCAAATTAAGATCTTTTTACTCGAAGATATACTTTGAACTTGTATAATTTGTGTATATTTCAATAGTTTCTCCATATAAGTAATGTCTCTATATCTTTAAGGTGAAAATTACTATTACCTTCTCCAAATCATGTGTAGGATAAATTTGTTCATGTCTCTTTAATTGTTAGAAAGTATAAGCTATCACCTTACCATGTTGCATAAGTATGCATTCAAGTCCAATCCTTGATGCATCGCAATACACCACATATCCTCCAATGCCTGATGAAAGTGCTAATGCTAGTGCTAACATCAAGTATGACTTTAGTTTTTTGAAGCTATTTTGATATGCATCTATACACTCAAATTCGACTCTTTTTTGCATTAATTTGGTTTATAGTGTGTAAATTTTGGAGAAATTTTTAATAAAGATTTAATAATAACCTCCTAACTTAAGAAAACTATAAATTTTCATAATTGATGATGGCCTTGATTAATTCTTTACTACTACAACTTTTTAGGGATCCACCTAAACTCTTTTGTATGTCACCACATGCCCTAAAAAAATAACATTGTTTGTTTAAAACTCACAATTGAAAGCCTTTACATATAACTTATGCTCTTGTAATATTTGCAAAACTACTCGAAAATGTTAGGCATGCTTTTTCTTACTTTTCAAGTATATTAGAATATTATTTATAAAGATAATGGTGAATTTATATAAACATAGTTTAAATACATGATTCATTAAATCTATGAAATTAATAAAAGCATTAGTTAATCTAAAAGATATCATTAAGAACCTAAAATATCTATATTGAGGCTTAAATATAGTTTTAGGAATATCTCCTTTATGAATTTTTAACTAATGATAACCTGTGCACAGATCAATCTTGGGGAAGTACTTCATTCTTTAAAGTTAATTAAAAAGATTATCAATACAAGGAAAAATATATTTATTTTTTATGATGACCTTATTAAGCTAACGATAATCAATATTCAACTATATAGATCGATCTTTTTTTTTCACAAAGATGATTGAAGCTCCCTAAGGTGAAGTACTTGGACGAATGAAATATTTATCTATAAGATCTTGGAACTACTCTCTTAACTCTTACAACTTTGTCAGGGTCATCGATATGGAGGAATTAAAACTAGTTTAATGTCATACAATAAATCAACGTGGAACTCGATTTCACAATTTGATAGTAATTTAAGTAATTCTTCTCAGAACATATTAAAAAACTCTTTCACTATTGGAATAATATTGATATCAGAAATGGGTTAATTCAAATATTATATAATGCCAAGTATATTATGCCCTTTTTTAAATGATTGTTTAAGCTTTAATACTCGAAATAATGACAGCAAAGTTCATTAATCTATCTCTATGGAATTTAGTGGGTGAAGAGCCCTTTATGGAAAATATTACAGATTTATCAAAATAATTTATACATGTATAGTACTTAAACAACTAATCTATCTTCAATATTATATCAAAGTCACTCATATCAAGTAAGATCAAGTTTACTGACATTGCATGATCATGAATTGTTATAAGACAAGCTTCTAATTTACAAATGGCTATAATGGATTTCTTTAAAGGAATCATTACAACTAAAGGAGTATTCAACTTTTTAGCGGGGTTTATTTAGAACAGTGACAAATTTCTTTGATACAAAAAAGTAGGTAGCACTAGGATCAAACAAAACTTTAATAGAAAAGGTTTCAAACTTTCAATAAAGATAGTACTTATCACAATAACATTAGAGGTATAGGCCTCTTGGTAGGTAAGTACATATACTCAAGCTTGATTCCCACTTGCTTCTTCTCTTTGACCTAAAATATTAGCACTCCTTAAAGGTCTTAGGGTTTCTAGAATGTGGAACCGATAGAGAATTTATATTTTTCCGTTGAAATATAGAATAACTCATGCTTTGGCTAATAACATTTCTGGGGCAATCCTTTACCTCATGCTTAACTATTCTATATTTAAACCATTCTCCCCTAAAATAATTACAAAGACCATTATGGTGAAGCTAGCATTAAGTACACTAAGGTTTTCCACTATCTTACCTTAAAGATTGATTTTGTTAACTTGGAGGATTATAATGAGTTCTTTGCTTCTTAAAGTTGTTTCTTGAAAAATGTCCATGACGTATGTGTTGAAAGATGGTGGCCTTTTAGTGGAATCATTTTCATTATGCCTAAAAATAGCTTGAGGAGACACCTCCATAAAGAATGTACTTAACTTGGTCCCTTAAATCGACTTCTCTTCTTACTAATCTCTTTAGCTTGCCTCTTTTTTCTCTCATTAACCTTCATTTCAAGTGCTAATGTTTGCTCTACCATTTCTTGATACGATTAACATAAAATCTTTCAAAGTGGAAATCCTTGAGGTTATTCATAAACCTTTCAATTTTAGCCTTTTTTATAGAAAATAAATGTAAAGCATACCAAAACAACAAGGTAAACCAAGCGTTATACTCCACAATAGATAAGTCCCCTTGTTTTACAGTCTTAAATACTCAAACTCTTCCTTAATGAATACTTAATGGTAAGAAGTGATCCATGAATAGTTTTGAAAAGTTTTTTAAGTTAAAGGCTTTAATTCCATATTCCAACTGATTACTATGTCAATGAACCAATAATGGACCACATCATCTAATTGGTAACCTACAAACTCAATTAACAAAACGACAGGGCTTTGTAACATCTCACTTAACCTCGCATATGTTAAAGAAATTGATGTAAATTTACTACTAGATTAACACTAGAAGATTTAGGAAAGTTTAATTAAAAAAATCCTTATATGATTTTAAATTTATATTTTATTCCTCGTATAGGAGGGTTACGCTTATGCTCACGTTCTTTTCCTTGATCATGGCTTTCATTATATCATCAATGTTACCTAAATACTTACTTTGATCTTTTGAGGCATCATGCCCAAATTACTAAGTAATGATTGCATTAACTTACTCTAGTACATGTTTTAGATAGAGCACAATCTGAGGTGAAAATTATTGATTAAATTCTCCACTAACCTCTTACCTATCATTACAAGCTTGAAGATCCTTAGGCGATTCTTTATTTCCCAAGTGATTGGTTCACACTTAAGTTTATGTATTAATTATTATAATAATTCAAGTAATCACTACATAATTCGTCAATCAATTCATTATACAATTCATAATGCACTTTGTCACACATAAACTCCACCACTTACTGCTATAGTATAATAGGGTCCATGAAAATAGTACTAGCAATACATGATCCTGGGTACACATATACCATTCATTTAGTTTTTGATCAATATCTATAATGGTAGTATATAGATATAACCTAAAAGTCTCATCCTATTAAAAACTTAAAATATACTTTGATATTACCTTTGGTATGATCTAAACTCAATTATGACTAGCATGTAAGTTATTTTTTAGTTTCCACCAACCTATTCTTAATCATTTAGCTTAATCTTAATTAACAAGTATGATGCATATATTAAAGAAAATAGTAATTTAAAATGAAAATGTTCATTAGAATTCATTGAGGTTTTTGTAAAAAGATAAGGAAATTAAGTATGCTTATAATCCCCCTAAATAAGGATAAATAAGTTTAACTAACTTATGAGAAATCAATTCAAATATCTCTTGCACCAACTTTATGACAAAAATAAGGCGTAAAATAAATTATGTATAGGGTTTTGTGCTACAATACTACTATTAATGAGCTCTTATAGAATCTAGTTTTGAAAAAGTGAATGTAAAGGCTTGACCTGAGAATCTATAAAATAAATCATGAAAAAATGAATTTAAGGCTTGATCAATGAATAATTTATAAAAACAATAACAATTTATAATAACTTACACATTGGACTATCCTTTATTGATCATTTATATCACATTCAAGCATACTAGTAATTAAGAGCTAATATCAATAAGATTAACATATAATTATTTTATTTTCAATGTGTCATATAATAACACTTATGAACAACTATACTAAAATCACATCTCATTTGGAACAATAAGTAATAGAAAAATACATTCATCTAACTCTTGACTTTCGATCCAATCTTATATCTTACTTACTTTATTACTAAAATTTTTTCATTCGATATTTAAATCATCACCCCCATCACATTTCTCATCTTTGATGCAACTCATGGCATGATTTATAATGCAATTTAAATCTTAAAGCTTAAGCTTTATTCAATGTAGTTATAATTCAATTTCAATGTCATCACAATACATGCCAACACCATTATACCCTATTGTATGGCTACATGCATTCACATATATCATAATAATCAATTCATACAACATTCCTTAACATATTTCATTCAATGATTAATGCAATATGTTTATCATAACACATATCATATTATACAACCCCTACTTCCTCATTTCATGATTGTCCAAATCATGTACTTATCTTATAATTATCATAAATTATTTTATTTTTTATGTTTAAAGACCAAACACCCCATGTTAGGCTATTATAAATCATGAAAACATAAAATAAGTTAGATATAGTTTATTATTTGGTTATTATAGTTGTGACATTTAAGTGATATTTTATGGATAACTCAGAAATTATAAATATATTATTTATGAAACTTATTTCATATGAAAATAAATTCAATTATTTTTTTAATAGATTGGTCATTTGTCCAAATTAACTAAGTATTAAAAGTGTTATAATTTTTAGACAATAAACACAAAATGTTTATTTTTTTAGAAATCTTGAGTTTTTTATCTTTGTTTACTATTTTAATGATATTTCCAATATATATATATAAGATATTGTTTTGAAACTAATTTCATTTGAAAGTAGACTTAATTGTCTTTATAACAATAGATAATTTGTTTAAAACAAATATAAGACAAAAAAATTATACTATTTCAAAATTGGCATAAAATTTTGGAATTGATGAATTAATTGACCAATCAATTCACCTCTCTTAAAATTGCCTCTAGATATATAGAATCGATTATACACTTAATTCTAAAGCCTAAATTTGCTTCTGGACTTTTATAATTAATTGATCACTTGATTCACCTATGAAAATTATAATTTTTTTATGAAAAATTTACTATTTATCCAATAAAAAAAAGCCCTTTAAGTGCATATATTACATGCTAAACCTTGATACAATTATTAATACACTTACCTATCATATTATATCACATTTCTTCATTATTTGTTACTTCCATCACATCAAAATAAATAAGATTCAAGCAAAATCATAAAGCAATTAATATTCTATCAATACCATCATATAGCTATAAAATTTATACATTATCTATATTATCCACTCACCTTTTATGGAAGATAAATCTCAAAAAATTTTATTAACCAAGAAGAAATAGGAAAAATTCTTAATGAAAGTAACATTTTACCTTGATCAAATGAAGAAATCAAGAAGAATTGAGACTTTCTTTGCTTAATTGATAAAATGATGGAGAGTTAAGAGAAATGAGAGAGACTGAAGTTTAAAGGTTGATAAGGAGGAAAAATAGTGTCTCAAGAATATTTTGAAAAATTATTTCTAAATCTCTTTTCATACTTTTATATTCACTTGTATCAATATAAAACTTTATACTTTATGATTTTAATAAGTTTTTTCTATCAAATTTTGACTAAATTAATATTTTCATATTTTTAATTTTATTAATTTTATTTTATTTTATATTTCATATATAAAATTCCTAATTCAACTAAATTTATTAATTATCTTAATTATTCTTTCTTACATAATAATTTATAATTTACTGATAATTGAAAAGGATGTAACAAAATCCATAGATAATATAGGTAATTAGTGGTCACAAAATAGGCTGGACCTCTTTATTTTATGTTCATATATTTTGAGTTTATATAAATATGCCTCCACTAGCTCAAAATTATGCAATCTTACTTGCACAAGTGTAAGCTTACCCATAAGCTTAGGCTTTTTTTTATTATTAAAATTTTTAGTAATTCTTTAGACATTTTAAAACTTTTTTAATCTAACCTAATTCCTAATCCAATATTTAATGACTTAATATAATTTTTTAACCTTACTTAACTAACTAATTATACAAAATAAAAAAAATCTAATTACTTAATTACAATTTATAATAAAAATATTTTTTTAATCAAATTCACCTTAAAAGGACATCCCTTTCTTCCTCTACGTTTGATTTGTGTATATATGTATTTAATGATTTAATCACTTATAATAGTAAAAAAATTACTAATATAAATTACCCACAAACTAAACAATTTTTTTCATATTTTTATAGACTTATATGGATAAGCCTACATGAACCCATTTTACATTTTTATTAACAATTATTCATGATAAAAACGAAAAATACAATTTCCACCTGTTAGCTTCAAGATGCACTAAAAATGGCACAATTCTCACAAAACCATTTTTAAAAAATTAAATAAGCCATGGTGTTAAGTGGTAGCTTGACTTCAAAAGTTAATATGCATATACATAGAAAAATATTTGATGAGTAAAAGATTAAAAATATGAAGAAAAAAAAATTCGTGCAATATCGCAGCTCTTTTATAATCATCGTTAACTGCAATTTCATAATTTGACATTTTGACTACAAATTTGAGTAAAAATTGGTATCCCAATAAATATGACATGAAGAGAATAAATATTCAACTCGAATAAAGAATGCAATATAGTGTTACAATTAATCCATTAATACAAGATATTCAGAGATTACTATGCAAAGATCGTAGCTGACATGCAACCTCCTTGCAGACTTCGTCTCTTCTTATTTTTCCTGTACTTGTGAGTGGAAATGGCTTTCTCCATAAAATAAATATCTTAGGTGTCTTAAACCTGGAAATAGATAGAACCGATTATTCACTAAACCACTTTATTACTTTCTTCCACACTTAACAGAAAAGGAAATAAAGGAAATAAATATATGTTAAGAACCAAAGTAACCCAAAAGCTTAGTCTATCAAGGAGATATCCCAAAATGGTTGATATCACTGACAATACCGAGAACCAAATTATCCCAATTACTTGCAAAGAAATGAGGACTAAGGAGATTACCTGCTTAAATTCATTTCCTTACAATATCGCTCGAGAATCTGTCTGGATAAGTGAAGCTCTTTACTTGGAACATAATGCTCCGACCATTGCCAATTTTCTGTTGGTTGGATGCATGCTACTACGACCTCTGTCAGGCGAGCATCCGGGATTCCCACAACAACAACACCATTAATTCCAGGATGTTCTAGTAGAATTGTCTCAACCTACTTCAGGTGAACAATATTATTTAAACTTCTGTGACTAGTGAAAACAAAAATCTCAATTTTGCACCAAAAAGAAAGCACAAATATGTATTTTTGACTTAGCATACACAAGTATTTCCTATTACTTATTTAGTGCCAGTTCTACTACCTCTTCAGGATAAATGTTCTCCCCACCACTCTTGATCCGGCCATTTTTTCGTCCAACTAGCCACAAATTACCATATTGATCAATGGAACCCACGTCACCTGTGTCGAGCCAGACTTCATCGCTGGGATGTAGTGGATTTGTCAGAATTTGATCCCAATATCCAAGCATTACATGTGGTCCTCTCGTTAAAATTCTCCCAAATTGACCAGAACCGTCTGTACATATGTTCAGTTCCACATGGGGTGCAGCCTTGCCAACACAAACACCTTGTGGCTGGTGAACAAGATTGGATATTGTCTTACCAGCCATCGGAAGTGGCTGGGTGGCAATTCGATGTGTCGGATCATAAAGGGTCAGGAATGTTAATGAAGAGCAAGTCTCAGTCATCCCTTGCATAAATAAAAGAGATTGCAAACAGAAAGAAAAGATCAGTAAGAACATCTCAATGACAAGAGGCTTCAACAAATATATCGAACTCCAGAATCTCTAAAGAAGTGCAGAACTCTTATCCAAAACTGTTTATTCGTGATCTTTCCAATTTATTAGAGATGGGTCTGGTTGTAAATTATTTGTTCTCATGTTGGCCTCGGTTATAGGATAAGATGATGCAATTTTCTAAAGTTATTGTAGTTAATTTTATCTCCTCATCTCTGTCCTCTAATTCTGTACTCTAACTGCTCTTTTTCATCCCATTTCTGTTATTGTAGTTGCATCAGCCTTCATATTATATCCAAGACTAAAAAATTTTCATTACTCTGAGATGCATTGAACTGAACTTGTTTCGAAAACATGTACAATTCTGCTAATGTTAAATTTAAAGTTCTTTCTGATTTATGGCCATATAATGCAGGTTAAGAAAATTAGATTCTAGTCAAAATATTCCTTTGGAATTCAAAATAGAAGAGAACTGGAAAATCTTCCAGACCTTGGGTTCGTTAGATCAAATTCTGGACGAAGAAACTGGGAAAATAGAGACATACCATAAGCTGACATAAGCTTAGCTTTATGGAAGAATATGCTGGCGTTTTTTAAAAGCTCAACCGAGATGTGCCCACCTCCATTTAGGATTTTCTTGACGGTTCCTCCGCCTTTCCACTTTTTCTTTTTTCTGCAACAACAATGAAATTAGCTTGCACTGTGTACAGAAAACTACTATTCCTGGTCTTAAGCTAAGTTGAACATTTAAGAGAACAATTAAGTAAGAGAGCTTCTTTGCAGTAGGGAATTGTTTATATTATTTAGAAATGCAATGGTGTAGTGAAGACAAAAGCTTGAAACAATTTACACAACTTTGATTTACGCACATGTTTTGTGTAAACTAGGTAATTTGAGGTAGAAGTGGAAAAATGTCTATTGAAGCTAAAATACAGCATCCTTTACCAAACATAAAATCTTGCATTGCTAAATGTGGCAATCATTTTATATTTAAGATAAATTATCGTATGATAAGAGTTTGTTATTAAATACTCAAAAGTTGTCTGTACACTAGCATGTTTATTAAATTAGCATACAATTTTTGTTCCTCGGGGGATTTTGACAAGATTATACCTAACTAAGGAAATCAGATCAGCCATTATTGCAGGAACTGTGATTAGAGATGTCACAGAATATTGTTCTATGGCATCGATAGCTGATTGGGCATGAAATTTTGGCATCAAGATGTGGCAACCTCCAACCATTAGCATGGCCAGTGCTGATGACAAACCACCAATATGGCACAACGGAGCAGTATGCAGATAGATCTGTTGCATAGCCAGTGGATAAGCATCGAAAACTCAAACTTCCTTCAGCTTAATCTTAAATCTATCATACTGCATAATCTAAGTCTCAACAGCTTTGAAAATGAAAAATGGTTAAACTGGAAACCAAAGAAGACAAATGCATGTCGATGAATATGGCATACATCATCCTCACCGTAACCAACAATGGCAATCTTTGCTAGGGACTGGATGATCAAAGCTCCATGGCTCAGGGTGACTCCCTTGGGCTTTCCCGTAGTCCCTTGAGTTAAGAACACAGTAGTTTTAGGAAACAAAACAAGATAAATTTTATAATTTTCTAGATAGCCAACATATATGATGCTACCTAAAAGTCATGTCAGAGTCAGACAGGTGTTGGAATGTCTCTTCAAGTAAATATAAGGCTTACAGGAATACATCAAGATTTCAGAGCCCTCAATTCAGAATTCGTAAACCAGATATTTCTTTTCCTAGAACAAGATTCGTCTTTAATATTATTCTGTTTAAAGTCATTGTATAAACTTCAACTGCTAATCTAATTGCGCTTCTCTGTTTAGTGCCTTGAAAGGTTAGTCAGCCCCAATTACACATTCATACAGCACATGCACAGGGAAACCTAAAAATGTAAAATACCATTGATCCAAAGAAGGTTCTATTGCTCCAAAGCATAAGTATTCACTCTTCACAAACCCACAAAAAAAAAAGCGCATGACTATAAGTTAGCAAGAAAAGTGACTCAAAAATATGAACCTGAAGTAAAGCAGATTATGGCAGAGGCTCCAGGTGCCCAGGAGTAATTTAATGATAAAGGCTTTACACAATGCTTCGTTAGCATTTCTGGAGTTAATACTGCAAAATAATGAGACTATTACGACACAGTAGCTTTTTCATGCATGTAAAGGCTTCGTAACTCATACTTTTAAACTGGTGTCTCCAAATGTTCAGCAGTATTCCTACCATTCCACTTCTTAGTAAATTCCGATGATGGGGAACCCAACAAAATATACCACCTCAGAGATGGAATATCATCTTTCTGGAGGCTTAAGTGCCACCTGTAACAGCTCTCATCTGTCACCAACATTACTGGCCTCACTGAAGTCATTGCTAATCTTGCCTCTTGAAAGCTCTGCGGGTGGAAAAAGTTGATAGAGATAAAGCAAAATGTAATGCAAGAGTATGATACATGAAATGTCGATAAGGGAAGAGCCTGTGAAATGATAATAACAACAATTGCATGGAAATAAAGACAAATTAAGCTTTGCTACATATGATTTCCCCAGATAGGACCAACCCATACATTGAATGAGTCTTTTTCTGTCACTCAATGTCCTCATAATACAATCATGTACATTCACTTATGTACATTGTAGACTTACTGTACATATGAATGAGTCATGTATTAGTTAAGATTTTCATATGCCATAAGCTTTTATTCCACTTCATCCAGTTGACTACTTCCTTGGTTTTCAAGAAAGGAGCTCATGTTGATGCAGTTTAGATAAATGATTGCTATTTATAGAATTTAATATCTGATTCATTGGGTATCTGAAGTGAGCTGAACAAGCATAAGCAGTGGACCCTTTTTTTCATTTAGGATGCAATAATTGTCAGAATTTTTAAGGGGCCGTTTGGTTGGGGATAATCAAGAAAAGGTTTGGTTGGGGATAATCAAGAAAAGGAAAGGGAATTGCAGGGTTTCATTCCCTTTATTTTTGTTTGGTCAAGAAAAAATCCATTCTATTTCCCCATTTTCCTTTAATAGGATTACCCCAATTAAGGGAATGGTGATTCCTCCACAACTCTTAGAGAATCCTATTCCCTTTCCCTTTCCCCATCTTCAACATGATAATTAATATAATAAATATAATTAAATAATAAATAATAATATATTTTTAAGTTATTAATAATTAATAATATTAATAAAATAATAAATATTAATAATTAAATAAATAATAATTATATATTAATAGTATTACTAATATTTATTTAATAAATATATAATATTCTTAAATATTAAATAAATAATAAATATTATAATATTATTTAATTATATTAATAATATTAGAATATTTTTAATAATTATTATTTTGAATATTATAATATTTTTAAGTTATTAATAATTAATAATATTAATAAAATATCAATAATTAAATAAATAATAATTTTATTTTTAATAATAATTATAATATAATTAAATAATATTTAAATAATAAATAGATAATAATTACTATATATTAATAATATTATATAATATTTACTTAATAAATAAATAATATTCTTAAATATTAAATAAATAATAAATATTATAATATTATTTAATTATATTAATAATATTATAATATTTTTAAGTTATTAATAATTAATAATATTAATAAAATAATAATAAATATCAGAAATAATAATTAAATAAATAATAATTAATATTATTATGATAATATTAATTATTATTAAGATATTAATAAAAATTGAAATAATATGGATGATAATAAAAATAATATTAATAAAATATTAATAATTAATATTAAATAATTACAAAAATTATAATATTAGTAAATAAAATAAAAAATAATAAGAATATAATTATAATTATTATTTTAATAATAATTATAAATAAATTATTTTTTAGTGTAATAATTATTAATAAAATAAATTAAAGATATTTAATTCCCTTTCCTATTTAAACTAAATAGATTGGGTAATCAAGAGTCATTCCTTTCCTTTTCCCCCTAATTCCCTTTCCTGATTCTATTCCCTTTTCCTAATTTGAACCAAATGGCCCCTAAGTTTATAAGGCAAAAATGAAGCTCAAATTATGTAGTAGAACTAGGTAGTTATCAGCTATTAGGAAGAAACTATGTAGCGATCACAGGGTTATGGTCCAACAGTAAAGAAAATTTTTGATGTAGTAAAGAGGGAGAGGCAATGCTGTGAATCAGTAAATTAACCAGAAAGTCAAAGAGTATATGGGATTCACAATTAAATTCTATATAACCTTCTGAACCTAGCTGTGAACCAGATAGAATATTTACAACAATATGAGGAGAATGCAAGATTAAAAAGGAGAGAGGGATACACAAAACTCAACCATTTCTTGAATTCCTAGGTATGTTGTCTTGTCTGTACAATAAAAAAAAAAAAAAAATCCTTCTTCAGGTAGGATCATAAATCTCATCATCAAAAGTATGAGATGTGCAGAAATGGTTAAAAAAGAAAAGAAGGGCTGTACTGTCTAAACCCAAATAATGATAGTTGACTAGGATTTTCAAACCAAACTTTCAATTTAATTAGTAGTTCTATGCACCCAGCAACATGGGAAATATGTAAAAATTCTCAGTGTGTAAAAACAGCTTACATCTCATTAAGTAAAGCTGCCAACATTACAATTTAATGTTGGTGGGACCCTCGGACAAGGTCCAAATCCCGCAAGTCCCCAACAAAACTATAACAAGACTATAAGGACTGCAGCTAAAAGGAGAATGAACCTAAATCAGCTCTCGAATGTTGGTATCAATTTGGCTGGACAGTGGCTTCAGGAATGTTTCACTTATCCAGATAACAAGTCAAGAAGCAATCAAGTCAACAAAAAATGCACTCACCCAGCGATAGTTCAAGGGCGCAGCTATTCCTCCAACAAATGCTACAGCTAATAACCACTCCAGATACCAATCACTGAAACAAATACCATCTAGCATTGATAAAAGATTTAAAATAAGCCATAGACAATTCGTCGAATAGAATGATTACATATGCCAGATCATCAAGCTTCCCTTCATTTGCAAAATAATAACTAATTTTGAATGCCTCAAACTTGAAGTAGAATATATAATATTTTCATCATTTTGACCAATAATAATTTGTTTGATTAACACATTTTGAGAAAAATAAATGAAGAAATGAATTTGACTATAACTTATTTAGAGTGTCTCTTGTTAAATGCTAAACATTGAATAAGAAGGTAGAGTATGTATCTTCCCCCTCCCCCACAAACCCGCAACTTAAAAATGGCAGACCCTTATCATTAAATTATATACACTGTTTTGTTTAATTATTTATGGCATTCCTTGACTTAGTAATAGTATGGGCCTACGTTATATCATGGTGTAATTAAAATAAGAATTGGACTAACACCTAAGTTGAATTTGCTTGATCTAAATCCATTTCATTCCATAAGAAAAATGAGATCAAATATAAAAAAATTTAGAGCATAATCAGCAAAATTCAATTAGTTTCAAACTGTACCTTACCTGTTATATGCAGCGATGGCAACAACATCACCGGCTCTGATTCCAAGCTGGTGTAGCCCATCAGCCAGCCTCAATACCTCCTCCACGAACTGTTCCCCAGTCTTACTCCGTTCGCCGACCACTGTCACTGGAAAATTTCGCCGGAAAGTTGATAAGCGGCTCAAACATTGGCAAATGTGAGCCGAGTACTTACTGCCTATTTGATTCATGGAGAGTCAAACGCTCTGTCTCTCTCTCTCTCTCTCTCCCCCTTCTGCAAAACAAGAAGAAGAAGAGAGGTGATGGTTGCGGATTTGACCTGTTTGAAAGAGGGCTTTTAGCGCGTACTTTATCTGCTTCTCTAGTGGAAAAAAATAGGAGAGGAAGAAATTATGAGCGGCGTTTGGATAGACCCCAAACCCGAAGTGATTGGCTGTCGAGATTGTTGGCACCACAATTGCCAATTACAATTTTTTTTCCTTTTTTCTTTTTGATTAGTTTGCAATTTTGATTGAATTCTGACCTCTATTCCTTTTCATTTTTTCTCTACATACTTTTTCTTTTAATTTATTCAAACCTCAAAGTCAACCATGGGAGGAACATAAATAAGTCATGACCCTAAACCCTTTCTCTTGAATTAAAATTTAAATAAATTTTTAGATTTTTTTTCTTACACAATTGTTTATATGCTTCTTAATAATAAGAATAAGGGGAATTTACACTTAATTTGTATGTAATTTCGTTAATTTTTACTTAATTCACTCATATTTTTATACATTGTAATTTATCTGCTTGTACTTTCTATTATTAACATTTTACTCACCTAAATGTTTTTTCATCCAATTTTAAAAGAAAATTTCATAACAAATGAGTTAAATGAAATTAGAAAAAATCACATACACATAAGGTGCCATTCTCCTATACTTATATGAAATGATGTCAAAATTTTTTAATTAGGGCTAAAATATATTAGTTGGGTTCCTTAATTTTATTTATAGAGAAAAAATATATTATATTACATGATACGAGTAAAATAAAAAAAGTAAAATTCTTGACATTTGTAAGTAATAAAATTCATACATTTTGTCTTTGATAATTTTGTAAAAAATAGAATAATGAGTTTAAATTTGATTTATTATTAATATAAAATATTTTATACAATCAGTGGATAAAAATATAACATATTATTAAAAAATTAATAATTTTTACTAACATTAAAAATATTTTAACAATTTTTTATTGATGTAGCAATGCATGGATAAATAATATTATAAAATTGATTTGCAATGATAATGGATCAAATAAATATGGAATTGAAAGATTGAGATGAGTCATACTTATAAAAAAAGGAGTAGATATACAAATTGGTTGGCCTTTTTTACTCCATACATAGTAGAGAGGAAAGAAAAGAAAAGTGATATAAAATTTTTAGATTTGAGTTTTTTCCTTGCTTGTTTGGAAAGAAAAATGAAAGAGAAGAAATATAGTTGTAATTAATTTATATATAAAAATTTTTAAATTTCCTTTTCTTTTTACTTTCTTTTTCAACTAACTTTCAAATTTTAATTTTATATTTTTTCTTTCCTGTCCTCCAATTCTCTTTTTAAACAAGCATAGCCTTAGTCTCAATCGTGATCTTGCAAGTCCTTGAGAGCCCTTGGTGATGTTCTTAGAATTTTTATCCTTTACATAACTAGTTTATAGTCCTTTATTCTGGGCTTAAATGCCATTTATTTATCAAAATAATAATAATAACATACAATTTATAAATTTAAATTAAGAAGATAAGATTAATATATATTTTTAGTCTCAATTGAGAATTTTAAATATCAATTCATATAGATATAAAAAATTATGATTTATATCTATGTGACTTCCTCTGAATTCACTTAAATCACTCGTTATAAAATATTTCATTAAAAATTGAACAAGAAAAAGTTTAGGTAAGCAAAATATTAGCATTAAAAAGTACAAGCGAATAAATTATAATACTCAAAAATATAAGTGGATTAAATAAAAATTAATAAAATTTTATGTTAATAAAGTGCAATTTTTTCTAAAAATGATAAATTAAAGGCACGAATAACATTCTAAATTCAAATCTATGATATTAAAAAATAAGATAACACAAGATAATATTAGAAACCTCTACTTCAATAAGGATATTAATAATTCTCTATGAGTTTGTAATGAATGTAAGGAATTTATTATGATACTTTTAAGATTTCAAAATTCGGAATGATGTGATAAGTTTTGAAATTGTTTATTGAAATTATTTAATTACAATTATCTATCTTTTAATGAATGTGATCAAATAATTTTAATCCAATAATTTTTAAAATCATCACATCATTCTAGATTTTAAAACCCTAGGGTACCATAAAATTTCCTTGAAAGTAGTGGTCTTAAAAAAATGTGCTTGAAAAGTATAAATCCTCTCCTTTTCCTTTTGTCATTTTCTTATCATTTTCAAAAAAATAAAGATATCATTTTTATTGGTGAATTCTGGTGCCAGTATATTACCATAAAGGTGTTCAATGGTTAAATGTTTAAATTTAAATTAGGATATATTTATCTCTATACAAATGAAAGCAAAGAAAATTATACAAACTTTGTAGATATTCAATTAGCCCACTACATCTATATTCACATGTGCTGAGGTTGAATTGAATAACACAACGCTAAATGAGCTTCCAAAATTCTTTATTCAATGTTCAAGAAATTTGTGAGTTAGTGCTCCTTCTCTATTTTGTGCATTTTTAGAATGATATGTACTAATTTGAATACAAGGATTGGAATATATAATTTTTCTCTAAGAAAATTATGAAAAACCAACTGCTTAATATGAATTGATGTGAAAATGCTTACATTTTTTGCACAAGCATGGAGTTTGATTGTATTGTTTGTGCTTAGTTTATTGGGCTACAGATGTAAGTTACATTGATGATGTGCTAGTAAAGTTTGTATATTAGATTTTGGTAACTACTAATGAATGAAATCCATTTTTATTGTCTTTCTTGCAATTAATGGGTGAAATTTTGATTTTACTTGATAAATTTGACAAATGATACTCTTAGGCATGAATAAATTGTTTAAAAGTTTTCCTTCTTATTTAATTATTCTTTATGTTGATCTTAAATTGTTTTATCTTTAATTTCTTTTAAATGATAGAAATGATAATTCAATTAATACATATAATAAAACCTCAATTCAAACTTTAAATATGAAAGAGAATAAAATTCTCAAGACAACATCAAGTATCGACAAATTTTTTATCTTCTAAACTCACCCTTGATTTTGTTATCAATCAATTTTAATTTTTTCAATAATATGTTAATGGCATTGCTTACCTTCAACTCTCTTACTTCATAAAACATTTTTAACCTAAGAAAATAAAATAAAATAAAACACAAGTGATAGCATATGGATAATTTTTTAACCATAGAACACTATTTAAAGATAGATTTCTTTGGAACAAGCATATATCATTCATTTTAATTTTAAATGCCTTGGATTATTAGTGTTTTTGAAAGTATATGACTGATGTAATTTGCTTGATAAGATCCTGTTCTACATGCTTTATTAGAATCATATTTATCAACTCAATCTTTTATATGAATGGACTTAAATCACAAAGTATTGTTATTCTAATTATTGGTATATATATATATGTATATGTATATGTATATGTGTATGTATATATATATATTGGATTATAGTGATCTGTTTTATAAGTCATGCTTTTTCACAACTATATTAGTGACTTTGGAAGGCCATAGAACTACAAGCCCAAAGTCATTGCCCACATGAAATACATGCATTTCATATTTTAATGCTTAAGAAACATTTTTCTTGATTCTTTGTTTTTACATCAACATAAATAACAAATCATCCTAAATTTGAATCTAAAATATTAAAAAGTAATGATAGTAATGAGTTACTATTCAAGTCCAAACTCAATAGTAACTATCATTCTAAGCTTGTTAAAAACTTGATAAGATTCAAATTCAAGATCTAAATATGATTTTCAATTTACGTTAGATAAGAAAAATATAATTGTGAAGTTTTTTTAATTGAAAAAAATATAAAAATATTTTTATTGAGAATAGTTAGCTGGTTATGGAGTATGTTATCTTAGCAAGTCTAATAAGATGTTAAAAAAAAAGTCAAGACTCATTAGGTATTCAATTATTATATCTAGACCAAAATTATTTAATAATTAGTTTAATTTGGATTTGACCTTTTATGCTCCAATTTCTTAGATTGTAAATGGCTTAACATATTAAGGTAATGAATTGAGGACTCATTGACATCATGTATCTTTAAAATATTTTCATGTGATTTTAAAAATAGAAAATCTAACTTTTATGAAATGTAGAAATTACTTGTATGTACTTTTAAATAATATGAATTTTGATTGAAAATTAAGCTTTTATGAAATGTAGAAATTTCTTATTTATGTAATTTTCATATAAATATCATGATCATGTCTTTTCAAAAATTTCATGTTGGGATATTTCCTGTCCAACAATTGTACTCAATTAAATCCTATAATTATCATCCATCGACACACATATAGAATGTTGCATTGTTAGTGACTTATGAACTTCTAAACTTGATGCCTAAAAATGTTAAGGGAGTGAGCAAACCACAATTTAGTAAGTGGAATCCTATCCAATCTTAAGTGAAAAAATATTGTAAAACATACACTTTGTATAACATATATACTTATACATATATACATTGTATAAGTAGATATATTCAAGATAAAGTTTTTAGGAAGTTCAAGTAAATCTAGAAAGGTTTAGTAAATTCTTTCATTCAATATAACATTGTAACCTCAATCATTCATTTAAGTCCTCCTTCATTACATAAGCATAATTTTATTAAGTTATAGATCTCTCCTACTTTTTCTAACATGTTACCCTTAGCCTTGCTTAACTCTCAACCCATATCCCATTTCATTTCATGCAATTTATTTCAAATTAGGTTGTTATTCCTGGTAGATTCTAACTCATCTAACATTCTATAACTTTACCTTATATCTTTCTCGCAATTAAACATCAACATGAAATATAGTGATTGGTTTAATAAATTAAGAAAGTGCAATATTTTGCTATCTTGAGGAAGGATCATATTACCTTACCATTAATTAGCTAATTACAATTCCCTTATCTAACATGAGTATACATATATAAGTATATTAAACATGAAGAAACTTACAGATTTTATCATAACATATTATGCATTTTATATATCTACTATTTTTTAATTTATTTATTTTAATATTTGATATCATTACATGCTAGGTAAGTATGAAGCATTTTGCCATTTTATACTTAGGTCTATCTACTAGTTGAAATCATATTATAATGTCTCATTTATTTTGTGCACTTAAGGCATCCTCGTATTTTTTTTTACAAGTAATAAGTACATATAACTCTTAATCATTTATGTTGCGAACCAACACTAATGTCATATCATTCATCATGAACCATTTCCTATTTATCATTATAATCATGTCATTCTCAAATCCAATTAGTGCCTAATATACTTGTTTACTAGCATTTAATTATATTACCTCCCTATGAGTTCTATTTCATTGAAGTCATTTTAGAGCTTAATTAATAGTTTTTAACCATAATATCTTTCTATAATCTATGCATTTAATATTAATTGATATTGATCAATTGCTCAAACTCTAATCTTATCATAAGTATTTCTAATGTGATTATCCTACTTATTTAAGCTTTAATTTATTTTGACAAAACACTTACATAATTTACCCAAGTCAATCTTTTCCTCATTGTAGCAAATAGATATAACATCAACAATCATCATGCATTATACATCTATTGTGGTTTTTTGTATTACCTAATAATAATAACAAATTTTAAAAAAATATGTTAATAAAAAAATATACCTTTTAAAATGTGAAGTTATAATTTTTTATATGAAAATTCATGAATTTTGGAAAGAAATTTTATATCTTTTCAACATTCAACAGTTATGTTTATTTATATGATTTTCCATGAACGGTTATTTGCTCTTTATAATGAAGAATCATTATTTTCTTTAACAAAAAAGTCTTATTCTAAATTCCTATAACTAAAATGTGTCTGCTTTTTAAATTCCTATTGGATTGATTTTGACTATAGAAATAAAAGAATTGTAATTTCTTATTCTTATTTAAGTATTATATCTTGAGGATAAAATTTTTCATCAAACCATTTACAATTAAGTGAAAAAATTACTATCTTAAAGATGGTTTTCTAGAAAGGCCTTATTTAATAATTTCCTCCATCCAAATTTTCTCATTTATTTATCTTTCTACATTTTTTAAATATCTTCCAATAACATTATCATATAGTTTCTATTTACTCATCCTAAATTAATCTTTAGTTATTTTATAATAACTTCCAGGTTTATAGAAAATATTTAAGCAATTTTGAAAATGCATACTATATATACAAATATACATAATTTAGAAAATAAAGCTAATTAGGCCAATTTCTCATTTGCCTCAATGAATGTGTCATATTAATCATTTTTAAACATTTATTTTCATTAACAAAAAAGCATAATAAGTTATAACCATGTACCATACTATTTGAACATACATGGGACTAGATGTGTGTAAGACAATTAATTCTAATGTAATTAATTTAATAAGTTGAATTTATCTTTGATTTGCATTTTAAGCTAAATAAGCAGTCAGGACCTTCCTTTGGTAAAGTTTCAATCATTAAAGCTCTTTTAACCTAACTACATTGTAAATATGTGAAATGAATGACAAACTTATAATCTTATATTTGATACACTAAAAAATTTTAATTAGTATGTACCAATAAATTTAAGTTAACAAAATTTTGATATAATAATCAAAACTTAAGCAATTCTTTCTTCCTTAAGACTTCATCATAACATTTCACCAAAAAAGGAGCTCATTGTCAAATAGTATCCTACATGTAAATTTAGCATTTTATTTTTGTCAAGATGGAAAAAGAAACTAATATGGAAAGAAAAATGAATTAGATAATGCCAGCTTGTGAGCTTAAGTTGGTATAAGTAATCGATCATATTATAATGAATGGTCAGTAGATAAGGATGAATCAAATATAAAATTAAAATAAATAATTATAACGAAATCAAAATCATATATCCATATAACACTATCATCTTTTTCGCATCTCTTGCAGCTATTTGGATTTCGATTTCATCTTATACCTTCGAATCCCTCAAATCTTTTCTCTGGTAATTCTCTTCATTTCTGATTAATCTAATTCATGTTTATTACTACATAAGTTTTTTATTTATTGATTTTGTGAAGATAACCTCTAATTTCTTATTTTTTTCAAAGAGAATTTTGAATATCATCCAAAATTTCAAAATTGTTTAGAAATCTTACGTAACATCTACAATTGCATCATTTCAAGTTTATATTTGTTATAACTAATAACTATTGATCACACAATTATATGATTCTTTTTAATCGCAAAATAATGTTTTAGTTACCGAAAAAGAAAACTGTACAATTTTATCTTTGAAAATATTAGTGTTGTTGTTATTTTAACAAATTAAAGAATCCCTAATTACCAAAAGATTTGAAGAATGTCCAGCGTATATACACACATACATTACATAATACATACATATATATTATGTTTATTCTCTAAATTTTATGAGTATAAGCTATTTTGGAGGTTGGGTATTGAAGTAGTCTGGCTAATGCCATTTAATTTCATTTAACAACTCATTCAATTGAAATAAAATTTATTTCCTCTATGAGCACTTGCGCAAAAGGCTTATATTGCTATATAAATATTATTGTGTAAGTAGTAAGAGAAAACAAATTAGATCTTGTTATAAGTCTGAAAGTAACTTGAATTTATTTCCTCTGTGAGCACTTGCACAAAAGGCTTATATTGCTATACAAATATTATTGTGTAAGTAGTAAGAGAAAACAAATTAGATCTTGTTATAAGTTTGAAAGTAACTTGAAGTTTCCAAACATTATTAACATGAGATTATGCCTTCCTTTAACTTTTATCTTGTTTCTTTGCCTAAGATTTAATTTATTTACATTGTAGTCATTCTGTGGGACATCTCAATATTCTGAATTTATTGGTTTATTTGAATATCTTTTTATATTTATTGATAATTGTAATAGAAATATTTTATTTTAGGACTTTTAAGGCTTTATCTTAGTCATTATCTAGAATCACTTTACTTAGCTTAGTTTTATTAGCTTTCTTTTCAGGTAAGTTTGCTTAGCTATTGTAGAATTATCATTTTGGATGGTTTTTATTAATCATGGAAATGAATATGGAGAGACCAATCTCAGGTATGCTTGATACACTTATGATCTACTTATGAAGGAATGAATAGTGAAAAGATAGTTTGTTTATTTTATTTTTAAAAGTTAACTTATAATTTCCCACCTTTCCTCTTAATTCACTTCATCCATAAACAAAATGTGAATGTTTAATATTTATTTAAAATAATACTCTAGGAAACTCTACTTCCTAAAAAATTAAGTCTTTTAATTGTTAGATTTTTATTTAATGCTTTAAGATTAGGTAATCTAATGGCAAATATACTTAATTTCTTAGAAGGTAAAGCTTCTTATAATATTACTCATTTATTAAAGTGGTATTGGCAAGTTAGATCAAGGAACATTAATTGCTAAAATTGTAACTTTTCTTAATGTTAATGAACTGAAACTACAACCTTTTTGTAATGGCTTGCACATTTATAAAATTCTTTTATGATTTATTATTTAAGCTATTGGTAAAACTCTTTATAAAATCTTAAGACTAATAGATATTTCCGTAATGGTTTAAAAACCTTTTTTATGGTTAAGAGTATTTGGCAATTGACACCTTTAAATATATTCTTATTTTTCTTTAAACTAAATCATTGGTGGCTTTTTTATAGGTAGAAAAAGATTAAGACACCTATTACTTCAAGAAGATAATGGCATTTGTGCTGATTGTAATGCTCCTGATCCTAAATGGGCGTAAGTATTGTCACCTATTTTCATTGTTTATATGTGTAATTATCATTATTATAGTCAAAATTTGGTTTAAAACTTAGACAATTTTGTATTAAAGATTTGTGAAGCATACTTGCCATTAAGTTATATGAAATAAAAAGTGTATATTATTTTTTTAATGTTAAAATATTTTTTAAACACATCTCACAGGTCATCAAATATTGGAGTTTTTATTTGCTTAAAATGTTGTGGTGTGCACAAAAGTCTTGATTCACATATATCAAAGGTAATACTTTTTTTTTTGTCTTCTTCAAGTTGGACTATTAAGATAAATGTTTTAGAGTATTATTTTTCTAAAGTCTTTCTTATAAAAGTATATTCAACTTTAACTTTTTAATAAATGATTTCTCATTTTCAAGTGGCTATACTTAACAATATAATAAAATTTAAAGCAAATTACATTCATAACCTTATTATTTTTAGAAATATACACTAACTTTCTTTATCATATGCACTTACCTTCGTTCTCTTTTATTTTAAACATGTACTAACATACCTTAGTTATAGAAAATAAAAAGGCTAAGTGTATATTTATAAAAATAGAAAGGAATGAGTCTATTAAGTTGAATATTAGGAGAGATGAATATAATTTATCTAAATTTTTTTTTGGCTACAAATATTGTCAATTTAAATGCCTTATACTATATGTGTTGATAGAAAATGTTGTATTCTTATATCTAAAAATGTATCCTTAGAGTTCTCATATTATAAGTATGTAAGTTAAAATATTTTTTTTCTAACTATTATTGAATTAAACTTGATAATATATCTAATTGTAAATTTGCCCTCATTTTATTTATAATTAGGAAGTTGTATGATAATTTCAATTAAAGATTTAAAAAAAAGATTATAATATGAGAAGATTATATTTAATGATGTTTATGGAATATGAAAAATGAAAAATAGGAGATAATTTAATCATATAAGAATAGCATCTTGGGCATGTTTTTTCTTCCTTTTATTTGTTTTCTTTAAAATGCCAAATATTTTAGCTAAATTTCCTTTCATTATGCTAAATATTGAAAGTCTTATACATATCATGAGTGCTAAAGATATTTATCCAATTAATTGCTAATACTTAAATATAATTGATATTGGAACTTTAGTAATTGAAATAGAATTTTCATTAGTATTTTTCTTAGCTTTTTACAAAAAAATAGGAGCTTATGTACTTTTTAGTTTATTTCTAACTAGTTTTGGCCAATTGGGATTATTTACATATAAGCTTATATCGCTAATTTTTATTTTAGGTTTTAATAGTCAATTATCTTGAAGTTCACCATTGTACTAAAACAGTCCATCCACTTTACATATGTAGTTAAAATTAGCATACATAAAAACAATTGATTTGTAAATATTAAATTTAACTTTTAGGTCTTGTCTGTGACAATGGATGAATGGTCTAATGAAGCAATTAACATGATGATTAAAGTTGGAGGAAACTCTTCTGCTAATTCAATTTATGAAGCTTATATTCCAGAAGGGATCACAAAGCCTGGACCAGATGCTAGTCATGACCAACGTTCAAAATTTATTCGGTTAGACATGTTTTGTGCTCACATTATATTCTATTTTGTGCATTGTTTAGCTAAAGTATGCATAATGGCCATGTTAATGATTTTTTTTCTTTTTTTTTTCTCTATAGGTCGAAGTATGAGTTTCAAGAATTCATGAAACCTAGCTTACATGTTGAATCATTTTCGACAGTAAAGATGACTACACAAACAAGTTTTTCTAGAGAACTTGTGGATAGTTTTCGAAGCAATAGTTTTACAATAATCTCGGTAATTTACATCATACTATTATACTCTTAATTTTAAGCTATGAAGTTTAATTAATAAAATTTATAAAATTTAATTTTACATAGGTAGGAATAGTATTGTGATTACCTTTATGAAGGGTTTCTTTAGAATCTAATTGATGTTAGTAGTGATAATAGGAAGATATGGTAGCATTTATTGGATTGTTGAAGGTGAAAGTGATTAAAGGCAAAAATTTAGCTATCAGAGATATGATGTCAAGTGATCCTTATGTTGTCCTGAATTTAGGCCAACAGGTTAGTTTTTCTTTTCAATAATTATTCTAAATCAAAGAAATTAATTACTTAAAAATTTTCTTTTTTTTTGAAATTTCTATTTCATGTTGTTGCTTTCAGAAAGTTCAAACGAATATCATCAAGAGTAACTTGAATCCAGTTTGGAATGAGGAATTTATGTTATCTGTTCCTCAACATTACGAAGTATTAAAATTGGTAAACTTTTACAATTCTTTTGTGAATGATCACAATATATCTAATGTGACAAATCTTTCTTTTGTTGTTATAATGATCAAAAATAATTTTTATGCATCTTTTACCATATAGTTACCATTGAAAATTAAAAATATTTTTTATCTTATTTCTTCTAAAATATATAAGAAATTTAATATTTTAAAACTATTTCACTATTTTATTCATGGTTCTTAATTGGTCGGAAAGGCTTAGCAGAAAATTCATAAATGTGATTTAAATATAATAAGATAATAATAAAAAGTTAAAAAAATCTTATAAGATGATTCAATATGTTAAGTCAATTTCATGATTGAAATTAAGGTTTATAAGTTGTAAGCTATCCATATTTATGTGATATTGGACACTCAAATCTTATAAAATGATTTAATATATTAAGTCATTTTCATAATTGAATTAAAGGTTCGTGAGCCAAAATAATTATAGTTTTTTTAAGCTAATTTAGTTTTAAAAAGTTCATGTTCTAGGTAGTGGTATTAAATGGATTGTATCCATAGACCGAATAAGTTTGGTCTATAGATTTAAGTGGATCAAGCTATTTAAATTTTAAACCATTTCAATCGTGGTTATACCAATTGATTTGCACAAATCAAAGTTTGGATGAACTAATTCAAATCAAATTTATGTGCGGACTTTATAATCAAAATCCATTAATTTACAAACTAAAGACTAAATTAAACCACTTAAAATTTTTTGGTCTATCTTTTATATAAGCTTATACAAATTAAAGTTTATACGGATCAATCTAGTCAAGTTTAGTTTATTCGTTTACCATCCTTAGTTTCGAGTGAAATGTTACCTTAAATTTTTACTTTAGAATAACCTAACTCTATTTGGTCATAAAAGTAATAAAATAAATAGTAAAGATAAACAAAGAAAGAGATAATATGCTTAAAATAGGAGAATTTTCTTATCATTTTTCAAAATGTTAATAAAAATGACTTATAAGCCTTTTCTAAAGTGAATTGGCACTCTACAACTTGTATAAGTAACAAAACTAATCTAACTCATTTTCTGTTAACAATACTCATAAATTGCTTCAGTAGTACACTTATATTATTAACCTAACTTGCAATAAAAATGTATAATTTATTTATCTCTTTTTAACTCTTAATAGTAATTATAATATTTTTTATTATAATTATAATAGAATAATTCTTTTTCTTTTGAATCGACTTATTTTCAAGATTCAAACTCCATAGAATTGCTATAGAGGTCAAACTAATTCTTAAAGGTTGAATCTTTTGGTGCATCATTTTCTCATTTGATTAAAATACCTAAATAATAAATATATTCTCTTTTATTAACTAGTTTTCAATAAAAAAGAACAACTAGAGTTAAATAGAAAAACTTATATTCATTTTATAGATAAGTAGCATTTATAGAGGAAATTCTATAAGGATCATTGTATTTAGTAGCTTGCTTGTAGAGTTTAAAATTTGAGTTTGGAACTAACATTTGTTTAGAAGGTTGGAATCTTACATAAGCCCCATCCTTTGTTGAAAATTATCTCAAATCTTTTTTCTTCAACTTATTTTTGCATTTTGTTTTGAACCTTGAAAACTTATATTTTAAAAGTGATAATGCAACTTCTTTATTATGCAAACCCCTATGCATTGTTGCATTAAAGGAATCACTAATAAAGATAAAGTAAATGGATAAGTGGTTTCTATGCATTAATCTTCTTATAGGATCATTTGTAAAGCAATATGGAAATAAGTGACATATATATACTAATATTCAAGCAATGCAAGTTACATACACCATATCAAGCATATTATTGCACATATATCTTAAATAGAATTCTAAACAATTATTAAGCACCATTGTTTACCTATCACTTTTTAGGTAGTATACAAAAAGTGTAGTAGTTTTATTTAGTTAAGCTCGAATAAGTTAGCTGAAGAATTCGCATAAAACGTCCAGTTTCCTTTTGAAACAATAGTTTTAGAAGAAGTATGAAATTTACTAACATTATTTATAAAAGCATATTTTACTTATGAAGTGATGTAAAGATATTACAAACTATGATGTGTGAGAAATGTAAAAATACTGCAAGCTATGAAGTGCTCTCCTTGAATAACCCATTTACTATTACTAATAAGAATAATTTTACATTAGATTTTAATAAATCATTAACGAAACCTATAACATATATCATAATTCCTCACAAAATTCTTACCACCATTCAACCTATTTTAACTTAAGATTGGAACAACTTTCTAGAAGATCCGGATATGCATTTAAGTGTTTGCTCATAGGATTATTATGAAAATTGCTCAACATTTAGGACCTAACTTTAACATCTTTCTCCTCTACTAGATCTCTGTTTAAGTAATTGAAGTTTTTAAA
This sequence comes from Sindora glabra, assembly GCA_020226215.1. NCBI lineage: Eukaryota > Viridiplantae > Streptophyta > Magnoliopsida > Fabales > Fabaceae > Sindora > Sindora glabra. The sequence continues at coordinate 73,395,619 of CM035235.1, forward strand.
AGTACTTCAAATGTTTATTAAGATCATAATGTAATGTGGTGATAAATATGCCTTAGGGTATTTCTGCCATCAAGGTTACTTGTTCTTGAGTATTTATCCTAAGAGAATTTTATTGCTTCCTCTCAATAGAAGAACCTTTCGATTTCTTTAAACAATATAGAAAAATTAATCACTTCCAACATTAGATAAGCAAGTCTAACAATTTTATCATTTTTAATGCATTTTTACATATTCTATAAGGTTTTACTATAAGTATTTTGTAATATTTGGTGAGATGTTAATTATCTATAAAATCCAAGTATTTGAGGCTTGGGTAATTATGCATATATGTTTGTGGGATACATATGGATGCGCATATGCTTTTCTTTTGTGCATATTTGAATAGAATAAAGAAAATTAATTTCTAAATTAAAAATCTCTACCAAAATAATTGTAATGCAGCAAGTATATGATTATGACACATTTTCGGCTGACGATATAATGGGAGAAGCAGAGATTGATCTCCAACCTTTAATATCATCTGCAATGGCATTTAGAGATGCAGGAATGTTGAGTGATATGCAAATTAGCAAATGGATGAAAGCCAATGACAATGCACTCGTAGATGATAGTACAGTAAATATTGTTGATGGAAAGATTAAACAAAAGATGACACTCAAGCTCCAAAATGTGGAAACGGGAGAATTAGATTTAGAAATTGAGTGGATCCCTCTTGATTAATGGGTACATTACTATTGCTAACTTATTTTGTTGAAATATTTGGAATTGTTTTTGGTTGTCGTGTAATATGTGACAACTTATTCATGCTTCTTTTGTATTAACTTAGCATTGAATTATTTGATGGAACGAGTTAATTTTTATCTTAACCGAAAATAAAAAGAATTTTTTTATAATATTGTTAATTATAAAAAGCTATTTTTTTCTTCTTGTTGACACATGAAGGTTAAAGACACCTTTCCAAAATTGAAGAAATTGGATGATTGGAATTTGAGTGCTCAATTTTGCAATATATGCCTAATTTTTTTTGCTTATTTATTTTGATAGAAAATATTTTTCATAAGATATAATTATAAAATATTAAAGTAACAAAAATTATTTTATTTATTCATGTTAAATATCTTCTAATCATTCAATTCTTTTTGTTGTCTCTAATTTTTGTAAAATTATAAATATAAATTTAGAATGTAAATTCAAAATAGTGCTAAAAATTGCAAATTTTTACACATGCTCAAATTGAAGGTATTGTTTAGCTACATAATAACAAGATGAAATAAATGATTTTATCTCTAGAAGGTCAACCTTTTTTAAGATCATATTTCTATGCACTAACTTAAAAAAAGTATGACACATTATAATTTTAAAAATAATATTACAATCATAAGTTATATAAGTAAAATAAATTAAAATTTATTAAATATAAATTCAATACTAATTCATATAATAAGATTCATTACTCTTACAAAGAATTAAAAGAGTTAAGCTTTAATTATAATATCTTATGTAAAATTTACGATTAGTGTTATGTGAAAAATAAATTAATATATTTTATTTTATTGATTTAAGTCTCATGTAATTTTATATTATATGGGCATTTTCATTATAGTTCTACTTCGTATAAATAATTGGTAAATTAATTGATTATGTATAAAGTATTTTGCAAAAGTAACTTTTAAACTAGTTAAAATTTGAAATATTAATAGAAATAGATATGTAAATTAAAATAATTCATATTTATCTATAGGTCAAATTATATTAATACAATTAAGATGTTTAAAATAAAAATATATTATCTAATATTAAATTAATTATATTTTATGAACTTACATATTTATTTACTTATATAATTTTATTTTATTATTATTTATTGTAAAACTATAATTATTTAAAATAGAATTAATTATATTTTATAATATTATATATTTATTTATATAATTTTTTATATTTAAAATTTAAAATTACAATATAATTATATTAAAATTAAAATTAATTATATTTTATGATATCATATATTTATTTACCTAATTATTTGTTTCATCAAAGATTTAATGTAGGAATATAATTACCTTAAATTTAATGAAAAAAATAAGGGTATATTTAAAAAATTTGAAGAGATAGTAATTTATAATTATAAACTATTTAAGATAGTTTATTAAATCAAAACTTTTTTTATAATAAACCAGTACACAAAATATCTTTAAAAGTTAGTTTATAACTTATTAACTAAATTAATAAAATATAAATTAATTTATTTATTATATGAAACAAAACCCTTTTTCTTAGTTGTAAAAGATATTTTATTTCATCGTGTTCAAGGTTATGAAATAAGTTTAATCTAATATCGACTATGAAATTAGTATGATATATAAATATTCAATAATAAACTTACATTATAGATAATAACATAAAATTAATAAAAACTAAATTTTTTGCCGTCGCTTTGATGTGAAGAAATTAAGCTATACATTTATTGGTTGGATTTTTTTTACTTAAACTCCGTTACTATTTATGAAGAATTATAAATTAAATGTTTGCAAATATTATATATTTTTATTGAAACCAAAATTATGAGTTGAACTTAGAAAGAGAAGGATTAAAAGAGAATGAAATGAGAAACTTTGGAGAAAAATTAAAGAAGAAGCAAATGATATGCCTTTAATAATGATAAAAAATGAGAAATAAAAAGATAAAATTAAATAATAAATTTCTTTCAAAATCCCGAGTGAGTAAGAAAATAAAAAAAAAATTAGAAATTCCTTACACCTTTTATGTAATGGCAAATAGAAGACATTTTTTCATTTGTGATATTTACTATTTACAAAATATCTTGGCTGTTATAATATTAAGTAGTGTTTAGTTCATAGGATCTTACATTCATAAGAAAGTATACATTCCAAAAAATGTGATTCCTGAGAATTTAATTAACGGGAATGTAACATTTTTACATTTAATTTACTATAAATTTTTCTAGAAATATTTTAATATCACATTCTCATTACATGAAAATCTGAGATACTCACCTCCCCCATGAATATTTTTTGAGGGAATGTTAAGCCAAATTTTTTTTGAGAATATGACATTTTCAGGTATTTTTTTTCAAACTTTGAAGTGAACATGGGAATATGATATTTTCTTAAAACATTCCCGAAAATATTAAAAATATTTTGCAAACCAAACGTCACCTTAAAGAGATAATTCAATTGAAAAATTAAGCGTGAGACTCTAAACAACTAATTATCTAAACATGTTAAAATTATTTGGTGAAGTAACACAATTAATAATAATTTGCAAACTTAGATTAATGAATGAACAAATGATATAGAATATTTTAATTATGCTAAAATTTATGATTGATTGGATTTTATTTTAACACTTAGACATATTTAGATATTTTATTTTTGGGCTTTTATTTTTTAATCTTCTATAATGGATAAATTAATTCAGTCTAACCCACTCATGAGAACTTCCAAGCCTCATCATATATATCTATGATTCAGTGGTTGTCTTGTTAAAACAACAGAAGGCATGTAATGTATATATATCAAGGTATGGGAAATTGGGAATATACCCCTAACCCTTTATTATTATTATTATTATTTTTTCATATTTATGAAAAATCAAGATGATTTGAGATCGGAGGGCAATTCATGATAAAAAATTGTATCAAATTTACTATAAAAAATATCTCATCGGCATTGAAATAATTTTTTTATCATAATTCATTTTTATTAATACAAATTCCTATGCTATTTAATATGATAAACATAATCATCTAGTTGGTTTTTCGATTCTTGTAATTACTTTTTCAATAAGAAAGTCTTCTAGTGGAGACAAAAGCACTTTACTAACTTAATACTATCATATTACAAGCTATATGGATATGCAAAAGAATAATCGTTATTATTTTGTTGTTTATTTCCCTATATTCCTAGAACAATATTTACCTATTCTACGATTTTTTTTTAAATAATTGTGTAGATAGGTTGCATCAATGTTATCGATCAAGGTGTCATTGATGTTCAAGAGGGGAAAAAAATATTTGTAGAATGGTACTTATATTGTACTTGTGAGTCAAGAAAAAAAATGAGATACATATTTGATGAATATTCTTAAATAGGCTAAAAATAGTAATTATATAGGATTTCGACCGATGTGACCTTAAAAAAGAGCATATACTCAATCAATTTATAAAGTCACAATTAACCTCTTTTTACCCTATGTCAAATCATACATAATTTACTTATCGAATAGTACTAATTGGATGATATTAGAAGCAGTTATTATTGTCATAAAATAATTATTCAAGCATGTCATTTGCTAAATCACTTGCAATTACTCAAAGATCAAAATGTCATTGGTATTCTTGTATTACACCCACTTTACTTTAAGTACTCAAAATATTGTACAGGAAATGATTATAATGTACCATTGACACAATAATACATTAATGCACCATCAAATACGATTGTTGATTTGTTGTTATGTAACATGTCAAATTTAACTTTTTTAAAAAATAAATCTAATGTGCAATAAATCCAATGATGTGTCGATTTATTTCTACATTGATGATCTACTATAATTTCTCCCTACTATATATATCATTTGTTGTAACAAATAAGTCTTCTAACTTCACTTTCTATGCTACTCTAATTCTTATTCTTTAAAATTATTACTGAATTAAGCATTGAAAAGCCAAAATAGGACGCACCTTTTTTTTTTTTTGATTTATTTGTAGGTGTTTTAGCCCTGGATATATTATTTTTTACCTTACTCCATCAATTTTCATTACTCTAATAAGGAGGGAAATATTAATTGGCGTGTATGTTTCAAAATATGAGTCTCCTCTACATTTAGTTGAAATTACACATGCTTCCTTTATAATTTTAAAATATATATCAATCTCTCCTCAATTTTACAAAAAGAAAACAATTAAGGTCATTATAAAAGTTATGTTAAGATAATGTCAATTTCAACTATTAAAATACAGTTAAAGATCAAGATAATTATTTTATGATTAAATTACCCTATTTTGTTTATACTCATTTTACTCGAGATTTTGAAATCTAACCTCACTCTATTTGTATATTAGTTTTGAGTGTCTTTAACCACACTCAATCAGAGTATGAAATAACCATAACGTTTATTAATTTTTCTTTTAAACCCCTGAACAAATATTAATGAAATGTTACGCTACCTCTAAGAAATATTATTATTAATGAAATATTGCACTACCTACAATAATTATTATTATTACTGCGTTTTGCCCACAATAAATATTATCATCTATATGATTTATGTGAAAAATAAACTTGTAAAACAAACGTTTAAAGAATTTAAGATCGAAATATTTCTGATTTTATTATAAATATTAGAAATCTCAATATTATTATTAAAAAATACAACAAACATTGCGACTAAAAATATTTGCATTAATATAGCAGAACCAGGTATTCAATCATCAAGTTTAACCTCGCAAGGAGTGGCAATTCAATTGGTTCAGCGATGGCTTTGAAAATTAATCGTAGCAGCGAATTGATGCGTAAACCAACATTATATGAATTTACAGCTCTACCCTTGCACATGAAAAAGAGCAGTGGAAATTAGAAGGATCTGAATATAGACTAAAATAGAATTTGTATAAATTTAATCTCTTATTAAAAATTAATATCAATTACATTTATATAAAATTAATTTTACATTAAATTTCAAATTTTATATAATAATTTAATAATTTTATTTCACATAAAAAAAATGAAAATTTTAATATAATATTAATTTTAGCTGAATATATAATTTTTTAATTTTAATAAAAGACTGATATAAATCCAATATTACAGAAATTAAAATAGAATTTTAGCCTTCAACATAAAAGAAATTCTAAGGATTGCTCCGCACCAACTCTAATTTGTTGCGATGGTCGTCGCGAGACGATTCCTTTGATTTATGCTTTCGGTATTTAAAGACATAAATCAACCCAGAAACCAATAGCAGGATGACACCTGTAACCCCACACACCAAGCTGCCTACAATTAACGCACTCATCACATGGTCTTTCCCACCGCCGCCGCCGCCGTTGCCGCCCCACCACGACGGCGACGAATCGCTCGAATTCAAGGCCCTCGGGATCCCGAAGTCCGTTGAAGTTGCCGTCGGCGACGTCGAGTGTTTTCCGTTGAAGAAGGACATCATCTCCGGTGGATAATTCATCCCTTTTGGCGGCGAAATCTGGAACTCCAGACCGTGATCCGATGGCCGGAGCTCTCTCCCTGTGGTTTCTCCGGTAAGTATGAACCCCATCAGCAGCGGCGCGTAGACGGCGAATCCCGTAAGCAATGCCATGCGAATCTGGATATGTCGCAGTGTCGCTGTTGCTGCGAATTATGGCTTGCTTAGCGCAGTGATGGTAGCAGGAGCATTTATCAGGGGACTGATACGCTGTCGTTTTGAGGTTAGGGGTATCTTAACACTGACACTTGGGAAGTAGCTTTAAGGGAACCAATAAGGAAATAATCAGCTTTGTATCGCGCTACCGTCGCCGTTCTCCTTTTTGTCTTCTACTGCCTTTTGACCTTTTTTTTTATTTCCCAATTTATAACTTTAATTTGTTATTAAAATTTTAAAAGTTCATCGGTAAACGAATGGATTGTTCTGTAAATTTTATCTAAAATTTATTTTTGTTGTAATTTATTTTGAATATTTTTTGTTATAACTTTAATATATACAGGATAGTTTAATAATAAGAATAATCAAGTCTCCTACTCATGCACGCATTTTTATATATATAATTTTAAAATCGAACTTCGAATATAAAGAAAAATAAATTTTTAGATAAGACTATATGCTTCTTAAATTAAAGTCTTTCAACTTATATTATCCCTTTTTAATATTATTATTTTTGCGCACGAGTTAACATATCAATATGTAGTTTTTTTTTTTCCTTTTTTCGTTCCCCCGGTCTCACCATAAAATTATAAGAGCTGCCATGCATTAAAATTTCTATTTAGTAAGGTAACTAAAAGGAAAGGATACAATACAAATTACTGGGTTTCAAAGAATTAACACACCACGAAGCTTTTAATCACCAGAAAAGAAAGAACGCACCAGCAAAGGGAAAAAGAAAGAGATTCTGCAGGCAAAGTTAGGAAGAGAACTTTTTTTCTTAAAAAAAAAAAGGCTAAACATTTAAATAAAGAACAATGAAAATCAAATTTGAGCGGGTTACCGGCTCATTTTTTTTTTCTTTTTTTGGTAGGGGGCACCAAAAATATCTTGGTAATTTGGAGGAATATGGCCATTGCCCAAACTTATTTCTGAGTTGGCAACATTTGAGACGTGTCATGCTAAAATTTTGTTTACATATAGGCTCCGACCTGCTTGTACCATAAAAGACATCATCATTATCATCATCAACAACAACAACAACAATAATAATAATAATGATCTATTCCTTTCTTCTTCTTTTTTTCCATTTTTTGCCATGAAATTGAATTTGATTAGAGATATTACACAAAATTAAATTCCTATGAATTTAGATTAGATTTATTTTTGAAAAAGATAATTTTCATATGTGCTTCTATAATTTGTAATTAAAAAAATAATATTTAAAATTATGATAATAAAGAAATACAAATTTTTCTCTTCCAAACTCCTTATATTTAATATTAAACATATTAATTATTTTTATTATTTTAATAATTTATGATTATGTTCCTAAAAATAATATTTTCCGCTAAAATAAATGAAGAAACTAGTGATTCTTGCATAGAAGGTGTGCTTTAGATCAGCTATACAGGGTGGGGGAGGGGACTATAACCGAAGACATTAAGCAGCGACAGTAATATCAAAGTAATACCAATTAACTCATTTTTTATTATTTCAGGCTCACTCGACAGAATCTAGACAAGGGATAAAGCTAGGTTAAGTCAAATTCTACCAAGTGTGAAATGTATAAAACTAGATGAATAAAAAGGAATATATCTATTCGGCTCTTGTACCATTCTTGTCTGAAAGGAGCATCTTAGTATTTTCCTCTCTCAAATTTATATTTTTGTATGCAAAAACATTGCATCCTTTTACTTGAAGAGAACAGGTTATTAATCAAAACAATTCCTCGTGACATTGAAACCATTTTGCACTACATAATATCAGTAAACTTCAACGTGCCATTGTTTGTTCTTCTGGAGATGTGAAAGCTTCTGTTCCCAATTTTCTCCTCTCTGCTCAGCAACCCTCTTCAATGTTTCTTGCATCCCGGGCATCATCCCTTTATGTCCACAGAAATGAATGTGAGCACCGTTATCCAGGAGTTTGAAGATTTCATCGCAGTGTTCCTCGATCTTATCTTGAACATGCATTCTGCCCCCATCCTTATTCTTTTGCTCTCTACTAAGGGCTCGATCATAACGAAAGTTGTCTGGATAGTTTCTAAGGTATTTGGTGAATTCATAGTCATAGAGGAGGCTGTCAGTATTGGCAACACCTAGGAACAGCCATGCTAGCCCGCCAAACTTGAAATTAGGGACAGACTCCATGAACATTCGGCGGAGATAGCCTCGAAATGGAGCAACTCCCGTGCTTGTCGCGACCATTATATGGGTAGCATTTGGGTCATCCTCAGGCAAAAGCATTGTCTTCCCGGAGGGGCCTGTCAAAAATTTGAGGATGACTTTATTGTCAAAAGCATTATCATCACTATTCCATTTGTAATAATTGCGAGTCAATTAATGGTTGTACCTTATAAGTTAAAAATTCAGGAAATGAGAGAGATGAAAATATAAATTAAACATAATGCTACAAGCAGAAAGCTACACCCAGAAAGGAAAATAAGATGAAGAAGAAGAATATTATACAAAGCAAAAGGAAGAAAAGTAATATGTGTGTGTGTGTATTTGAGCAGAAGGGGAGGATGAAGCGCCATAACATTAAAAAATAATAATAATAATAATAAATTGCACAAAGCAGAAACAGAAAATAACCATCCAAACCTTAAAGAAATTCTTTTGCCCTTGAACAAAGTAAGATGGGATGTCTCTTACCTGTGATCTGAACTTGGTCTCCAGGCTCTGAGTCACACAAGAAATTGCTACATCTGTCACTCTTAGAAGGGTCTTCCTTTCGTGTCTCAGGATCATTATAAACAGAACGGCGGACACACAAGCTGGCTGTTCTGCCATCAAAAAAGTCTCCATATCTAGTGGAAGCAATTGAGTAAAGCCCAACATTATTAAGAATCCCAGATTTTTTTGGATTTTCACCCTGCCATCCATTTACAGTATTAGATAATAGGTATATAGTTGTGAAACTAATATATATATATATATATATGAGAACTTCTGTACCCAGGGTGTAAAGCTGAATGCACATTGACAGTGGTGGGAAAGAGCTCATGCGGCCATTAGATTGCTTTGGATTAGTTATAACGAGATCTATAGAAAAATTTAATGGCCTTGGTTGGCCATGGCAGATTTATGTGAAGGCTATCTATGTCTATTTAGCTTCATTAATACCTGATCGAGCAAAAACAAGGAAGTAAGGATACACACACAGCATAAACTGATAGGCCGAGGCTCAAACCATCAGTTTGTTCTTTTCTTTTCTTTTCTCTTTATTTTTTTTTTTTGGGGGGGGGAAGAGGTGGTGCAACTGTGCAACAAGGGAGGAGAAGAAAGGTATCCAAACTCCACCTAAGGCCACTAACATCAAACCTCTACCATAAAGTTCATTTATAGATGAAATGTTGGATACAGTATACAAGGTCTTTTAATCACAATAGTTTACCAAAAGAAAATATGAAGCTCAAAAATTGATCATGATAATTTAACATATAGTACTGTGTCAGAGTGAGGAGCCTGATAAAATTTCAACGGAACTAGTCACTTACAGGTGGAATAATACCATAACTCTGCCCTTCCCAGTAGGGAACATTTCCACCATGATCAACCACAATATGAAATATCTCCCCACGCGCAAACGGACCCACCAGCCTCTCAACAGAAACAACTGTTGCTGTATAGGGTTTTTTAGGTTTATATAAATTTAATGGTGGTTCTGTAGCATTTTCCAACGCTAAAGGAGACACAGGAACTTTAGGTAATCTTAATTGTTGCACTGACATGCGTGTTACTCGATGACTTCTGAAACAGGAATTGTCTCGTCCCATGTCCAAGGTTGAGACTCGGGCCCATGATTGGTCTTGAAAATTTATGTTATATGGCTGCAGTGTGAAGAGTAATTGGCTTAAGAAACCAGCAATTATATAATCTGAAGAACAGGCTAAACTCAAACATAAATTCATAACCATAAATTGTCATTCTAACAATTGCATTATAATTCTCAGATGGTCATGCTAGAAAATGAACAATGTAAGTATTAATCACAAAAGTCTATAGAAACAAAACGATAAACTCAAGAACTAAGATAATGACAGCCACTTATATAAGAAACAGAAGAATGTTAAGTGGATGCAGTGATTACCACCGCATTAGAAAAACCTATATATATATATATAGGATCAGAGTCATACACAATAAATATAAATAGCTATCATCTATACCAAGATTTTTTTTTGGGACAAAATACAATAGTTTAAACTAAACCCTCCAACTTATTATACTTATTCAGGTTCAGAAATAAACTGAACAATCTATATGTTAAAATCTTGTTTCTTCTAAACACATTCTGAAGGGAACTATCATCAACCTCCATGACTGGTAAAATAATCAATCTATATTACTTCTTCTTCATCAGGGAAAAAAAGGGGATTCACCAACCCAATGACATTGAGCAAATTATTTAGTACAAGGGAGCTTTGCTAAGACACCATGACATAAATTTCAGCCAAATAAAAATGAGTAAAAAAATTCAAAGAAGACCCCTTTCCTAATGCGCTAAAATAAAATAAACTATAAAATAAAAGTATTGAATAGATAAAAAAAAAGAAAAAGAAATATAATGAACTGCAACTTCCATCTTGAACGGTTCCAACTCATAAATTGCAAAATTTATAGAGAAGAAAAGCAAAACTTTAGTATGGTTTGCGCTCTCACCACTTCATGGGACCCTCAGTAGTCTGGCCAGTAAACTAAAAATAACAGTTTGTAACCTTTCAAATGGAAGCAGTCACAATATAGTAATATACTATGTGATAAACTACTTGCCTATTCAATTCCAGGATTTTGTAAGGGAGAAGTGAGAGAAAGCCACACAAGCCATTTCACAAAACCCATGTTTCAAATATCAAAAGGTCTTCAAGTTAACATCCAAACACTAACCAAAACGAATTAGAAGAAAGAAAGAAAGAAAGCTCAAACCTTAAACGCAGATCTCCTGAGAAGCAAATCACCTCCAACAGAAACAGTTACAGCTACCTGCAAAAGAAATCAAAACTCATAAGCGAAATAAGTAGGAAGCTGAGAAATGCACATAAAAATTGCCAATATAAAGTAAAATGGAAACAAGGAAACGACCCTTTAAGTTTCCACAGTAAAGTCCCCCTCGGGCTAATTAAAAATCTAAGCTTTGACATTTTACAAGCTAATGTATAAGCTGTCTTCAGAAACCCAGATGACAAATGAGCCAAGAGGAAAAGAGTCAGCATCAAGAAAACGAGTTCCCTGGATTTACCTGAGATAGGGCCAAATGAACCATCTTGAGTTGAAAAATAACAAAAGGAAATTATTGAGCTGAAGAAATGTACTTGAATTGGACCTTGAAGGACATTCTACTGTAGAGGGGATCGAATATCAGGCTGGCACGGTGAAGCTGAAAGTACTTCGCCTTGGCTCCTCGGACCAGCACCAGCTCCGTACAGTCAAGAAGAAGATAATATATCGTACTTAACTTATCCATTCTTCAAGTATTTTCTGCTACCGGTAAATGGGAACCTCGGGTCGGATCCAGCTCGTGCATCATTCCACGTCCATATTCCGGGTTTAGGGTTGTATCCGGATTTAAGTTCAGTTTCTACTTGAGCCCATGAGCTTCAACACTGCATGATCCCAAGCCTATTAGAAGTGGGTTGGTCTGTTTGGGGCCATTGGGCCCATGGGCTACTTGTTCCAACCCATTTGTCTCTGATTTGTTCCCAGAGAGTTCATTAGCCACTACTTTTTTTTTAAAAAAAAAAATACTTTTTAATACAAATCTGAATGATAAATTTGCAATTTATCGTATAGTTTTTATATGTAAAATATATAGTATTTAAATTTTAAGTAAAAATTTTTTATATAAAAATTATAATTATAATTTTAAATTTCTATAAAAACTTGTAGAATTATAAGATAACAGCATTTATTTTAAAAAATAACCGCAATAAGAATTTGATTTTTAGCATATTAGCCCAATTCCTCTTCCTCTACTTAACATAAAAAGAAAAAAGGGCACAAGCGGCACACTGTATATGCACTCGGGCTAATACTTGACCTGCTACTTGTTTATGTTTTTATTTTTTTTTTCCTTATTCAGAATAAGAACAATATATAACGTCAATAATCTCTCTCAATATTCTGAAATCGGACTTAGATTTCTTTACCAAACTGAAACGTCTTGGATTTTGAGCCAATTAAAATTCTTTAACAAATAATTAATAAATTAACTAATAATTTATAATTAATTATATAAGAAGTATTTTATAAAATTAATTATTAAATTAATTAAAATTAAAAATAATATAAAAATACATTAACAAGAATAAATATATAAAATAAAATAATTTATATTTATTTAAAAATTAAATTATATTAATGTAACTAAAATATTTAAAATAAAAATATGATATCTTACATTTAATTAATTTTTATATTTATTTATTATACAATTCTTATTTTATTATTATTTATAATAAAAATATAATTATTTATATTTTATGGAATTATGTTGTGAAGGGTATGAAATGTAAATTAATTAAAATAATAAATATAAATTTAAAAAATAAAAATATAATAATTTATAACTTATAAATTATTTAAAATAATTTATTAAGTTAAAATTTATTTTTTAATAAATTAAGACTCTATTTCAATAAATATTTGATAAATTAACTGATAATTTATAATTTATAATTAATTATGTAAAAAATATTTTATAGAATTAATCATTGAATTAATTGAAATTATAAAATAATATAAAAATATATTAATGAAAATAAATATATAAAATAAAATATTTTATATTTATCAAAAATTAAATTATATTAATATAATTAAGATATTTAAAATAAAAATATAATATTTTATATTTAATTAATTAATTATATTTTATGATATTATGTTGTGAAGGATATGAAATTTAAATTAATTAAAATAATAAGAATAAATTTTAAAAAATAAAAATATAATAATTTATAAGTTATAATCCATTGAAAATAACTTATTAAATTAAAAATTATTTTTTAATAAATTAATATAAGAAATATTTTTAAAAGTTAATTTATAACTCATTGATTAGCTAATAAATTATAAATTATTTTTTTTTTGTTACAGAGCTTAATTATTATATTATTTATTTATATTTTCGTGTGTATATGAATTGAATTGAATGACTAATATATCTGTAACATCTGGCCTTGAGTTTTGAGAATCCAAAGTTAGGATGAGGATAGTTTAGATAATGGATTGAATTTTGACCATTGAATATAGATGATGAACCAAGGGGAGTAAATAGCAACACGTAGTGACACACCGAGAAACAACCAGACAGACCAACCCGATACAAGAAATCACATCCTCCTCCGCCTTATCCTCTCCGCACAACCAAACAAAATGCAAATTCCAAGTGTGACAAATCCAATCATGTTTTCTTTCGCAAAATCAACAAATTTTGGGCCCCACTCTTCAAAATGGGTTTGTGTGAATTCTCCGGTGACTTGTAAGCAACAAAGAGTAGGGAGGGAGAAAGCATCAAATTTGCCGTTAATTAGGCTTTGTTTAGATGAAGGAGCTAAAAAAAAGAATATTTATAATATTTTAATTATATTTTTTAAAAAATATAAATTAATTAAGATACAATATCATAATATTTCTAATTTAAAAAAAACTCTTAAAAATTCCTTTTTAATTCAATCAAGCACCATATTATAATATGTTCAGGATTTATATCCTTAGCGTTCATATTTCCAAAATTAAAAAAATGGTGTTCAAATAGAGTAATCATTCTATAGATTAAAATATTAATGAATTCTTTTCTTTTTATGTTATTGTTTATTGATAATTTGTGTTAATTTCTTGTCCATTCTCCAACAATAAATGGCACGCGGTACAAATCTTAGTCATAAAACCAAAGTGTATATTTTTAGACTTTGCCTCCCCACATATTTCAAATTTTGTACATTTTGGACATCGGAGTTGGGCTTGCGAATCACCTGGGTGACTTTCCCATCCTGCAAAGTCATGGTGGAACGATCCCTCCTTCGAAACTTAGGTTTAATACATTTCTCATAATATATAAAATCAAATTTTATAAACTATATGCACTGAAATCTGCCATTCTTGTTTAGTATTTATTGCATACAAATAAAATCTCACAGTAATAAGCAAATATTTCTGAAGCCTCCGGACAGGTCTAAGTGGGTCATAAATTAATTTTGGATTTAAATTTAATTTATATTTTATATAAATTATTTTTGCATTATTATTCATTTATATATCATCGCATTAATAAAAAATTATTAAAACTTTTTATTATGATTAAACTTTTTTAATTATTTTTATTTTTATAATGATGTATCTTACTTCTATTTATTGATAGTATAAAATATTTTATATTATAATAGGAAATTTAAACTCATTAACTTTATAGGATCAAGTTTCATAAATTAGTGTGTAATATTTAACACTAATACCGCATTTTTTTTATAGAGGTCTTTTAAGGTTCAAGGTGTAATGCATCCTTTTCTATTTTTTTATGTTTGAGTTGTTATGAAGTTCATCAATAGTCCTCTTTCTAATTCGGTTGAGTTGATTAATTTGCCACATGTGTTATATGAGTTTTTATATTTTATGGTAGGATATAATTGCACATAATTAATTTTGTTTGAAATTAAGCGGTTTCCTATGCATTTTAATTCGCCAAAAAAAAGAATATATTTGATTTTTTAATTTTCACTTAAATTTTAATTTTTCTTTTAAATTTATTCAAAGCAAAATTATATTTTAAATTTTCAAAAATGCACAATTTTGTTCAACAACTTGATATTATCATGTTTTTTAACAAAAATGTTTATATGAAATTTAAACTTCATTTAACATATCGTATAATATAATATCAGGATTATAAATAGTATTTTATAAGATAAGGTATTATATTATATAATGTTTAGTCTGTAATAGTATAAGATGAACATTTGTATAAAATTATCCTATTATCATATTTTATAAGAATATAAGGTTAAAAAAATTTAATTAATGAAAATGTATCAAAATTAAATAGACTAGCGATGAAGAGAAAAGGAATTTTAATTTTTTCTATAGATGAAGGAGGTAAGAATAATTTTTTTAATTTTAATATTTTAGTATTTATCTTAACACTATATTATTAGCTTTTATTCTCTTTCCTAAGGATTGAATAGTCTTATAGGAAACTAGATGTATAAAAGGAGACTTTCAAATAAATATAATTTCAAATTTTGAAAATATATTTTTACATCATCACATGTTTATTATGAATCTTCAGTGGCTATTTGATAAGCAAGACAATTTAAAATTTTAAACATAATTTATCTCTAATTTCTTGAAATTATTATTTGAATTTATTCAATATTTGTATTAGTTAATTATTAAGAAAGTTATTACATTATAATAGCATTTTGACTTTACATTATAATGGAAACAATTATATTTTTGAAAAATTAAAGGATAAATTTAATTCAAATAACATATAGGGAATAAAATTAAAATTTTAATAAAAATTAAGAAATTAAAACTTCCATTTTACCATAACAATGTGAAAATATAACTTTTGTATTTTATGTATGATATTAAGTTGGATATCACAAAAATGCCTCCATAAAAAAAATGATGTTAACTAATTTAGTGACATTGCGTATTTTTCGAAAGGTTAAAAAAAGAGTAAATTTACTTTGTATAAAATTTAAGCGATAGGATTGAATTATTTTTTTTTAAAAAAGGATCAAAAATATTTTTTTACGTTAATTTGTCATATATGTTATCTAAGGGTTCGTTTAGTTGGGGGGAAATGAATTTTTGGAATTCATTTTCCAATTTTTTTTGTTTGAACATTAAAAAATTTTGATTAACAGAAAAATAAATTCTGATCAATCAGAAAGTTGTATTATTTTTAAAGAAAATAACTTTCCCTTTTAAAAAACGGAATTCATTTTCCTTGTTAATCAATTCATCTATACCCAAACCTAAACTTTTTACTTTTTCACCTTATTACGTAATTATGATCATAAATAAAATTTATTTTTATTTATTAAATATTTTATGATGGATGCTCTATTTTTATTTTTATAAAATTTATTTTTATTTATTAAAGTTTAGGTACACATTTTTATGTAATATTTACTTAAATATTCTCTCTCTTTTTTTTTATAATGGATACTCTATTATATAATATTTTGTAACAATTAATTAAATTAATTATATAAATTTATATATAAAATTTTGTAATGCCTTTAATATAATTATTATTAAAATTCAATCATTATTGGACTATTAGGCACCAAAAATAATAAAAATTTTATTAATTTTTTTAAAAAGTAAGTAAAATTATAATAATTTTGAAGTAAATAATTTTGATTTACTTTGAACAGAATTAATTTTTCTTTATGTACCAAACACCAGAAAATATTTGTTCTCTATGCACAAAATAACAAAAAATTAATTCATTTTTCAGAAATATATTTTTTTAGGAAATTATTTTCTAAAAATTTCATTTTTCCCTAAACCAAACGGACCCTAAAAGTCCATTTCTTTTCCCAAGTTTGTTCAACCATCGGGTAATGATTATCAAGTTATTATCAATAATGTATCACTCATAATAATTTTTAATTTAAATGATTTTTAATATTTTTAATATTTTATTCTTTATTATATTTTGAATTTCATCTTAAAGTATATATATATATATATATATATATATATATATATATATATATATATATATATCTAATAGATTAATCATCTCTATTACTAAAAAAATTATATTATCAACAAATTATATCTATACATATAAAAACTTAAAATTGTGTCTGAAAGAAGGAAATTTTTTTTGTAAAACAAGATATTCCTTTCCTTGTATATATATAAATTGAGACTATCAAAGGAGTTGTTTTCCAACAAAACAATTGAAATTCGCAGAAAAATACCATATTTAAAAATAATATCATTTACTTATGTTCATAATTATAATGTGTTAAAGTATCAAGAAATATTCTATTTATACAATGATAAATATAGAAGTGTGGTAGAAAATAATATTTTATCAAAATTATTTTTAATCATTATAATATTTATTTTTTTATAATTATAAAAAATATATAAATAACATCACATCTAATGAGTTTTTTTGGGTAAAAAATATCATCTGACAGCATAAAACAGATCCTTATTAAATGGCATGCAAATAATAATAATAATAATCGGACAATAAAGATTCTCAATTTCGTGGAAAACAGAAAAGAAGGACAGTAAAATGGAAAGTAAGGCTACCAAACTAAAACTCCAAACATATTTCTATTTAAAAGTATTTTATCAATTTCTTTCTTTTCTTTTTATTAAAAATGAGTAGATTCTTCGATATTTATTGCCATCATCATTATATGTCTAAGATTATAAAACTATTTTTATTCTTAAAAAATATAAATATTTAATTTGATCCTTATTTAATTTTTATACTCAATTTGATCATTAAAAGATTTAATTTAATTCAGTTAGATTCTTTGAATCATCTAATACTAATATTTTTAACAAGATATGAAAGCCTAAAAATACAAATACTTTAAATCCTAAATCCTTTGTACATTATACTAATTATATGAATTTTAGATTAAAAATAAAAATATATGATGGTCACTTTAATTATATCTTTTCTTATTATTTAATATAATATTATTTTAATTTACTAAGATATTTACTCTTATGCAAGTTATTTTTAATGGCCATGCAAGCATCAAATGATCCTAAGATAAATTTTGAACTTTCGTATTATTATTTTCATAGATATAGTTGAAAGTAGATGGGGAAGACTTAATTAAAGGACATTGAATTTAAATGAAATTACTAAATTATTACTTGAAAATTTTAATTGACATCAAATTAATAGTGAATTTTTTTTACATCAATTTAATATCAATCCTAAAAATTTTGATACTAATTTGATTTTTTGAAAACTTTTTTGATACTTTCAATTAAATCTTTTATATAATAATTTAATAATTTTTTTGGATTAAATTAAAAATAAAAATTACAAAAATTATATTTATAAAGAACCAAAATAGTATTTTAGTCAATATCTAATACTTATTTTTATTTTTACTTATTTCTTTTATAATGCACATAAATATCAGCTAGACAAACTTGACAATAAGTTCACTGTCAATTGATCATCATATATGTGATGAATTTAAATTTAATTTATTATTAATATAAAATATTTTATATTATTAATAAATAAAAAATATATCATTAAAAAATATTAATTTAAAAAAATTAATAATAAAAATATTTTAATAATTTTTATTTACATAATAATATATAAATATATAATAATATAAAATTAATTTATATTGATAATAAATTAAATTTAAATTCATATATTATAAAGTGCAAACATGTGTGTACATACAGTAAGTACTGTATTTGAAATCATATAATATTCAAGTTATTATTGTAAGAATTTAAATTTGATGTATTATTAGTATAAAATATTTTATACTACTAATGAATATAAAAATAATATATCATTAAAAAAGTAATAGTAATAAAAAAAATTTACTAACAACAAGAGAAATTATAATATTTTTTTAATAATATAATAATATAAAATTAAATAATAATATGAAATTAATTTACACGGATGGATAAAATTTTAGTTCTTAAAGTAATTACTAATATCAATTTGGTTTAAGTTATTTACACATATCTATAATTGTATTTAGGAAAATGTTTTAGCACTACTTTAATATTTAAATCTAAATTTTAATATTACTGTTGATTATATTAATAAATAAGATATTTTAATGTTACAAAGGATTGAATTTTAAATTTAAAAAATAATTTTTTATTTGTAAAAAAATAGCTTTTTTTAAATTACAAAAATTAAAATTCGTGTCATTTAAAGTTATATTCATATATAAAACTATTTGTGAGTTTAATTTTGAATAAATTAATCTTAATTATTTTTTATATGGGATAAAAAATTTAATAATGTGATAGTATTATAAAGATTTTAGCTTAAATGTAATTTTGGTCCTTTGATTTAGTTTTGTAAATAAAAATAATTTATTTTAATTCTTTTAAATATTTAATTAATGCAATTTTAATTTTATTATTTGATTTCTATCAATTTGTAAACTTCTATCAATCCTTCTTTAATTTCTAAATATTTACTACATTATTTTTTAAATAAATCACGTCTTTTAGAGTTTAGAAGAAAATAAACTCTTAAAATGATTCAAACTCATGTATATAATTTGTTTCAAATATAAGTCATTTCAAATTAATATAGAGAAAATATTGGATAAAAATAGTCTTATAAAATTAAGAAGTTGATAGATCAATTAAGAGAATAAAATTTGCATTAATTAAATATTTAAAGGGTTAAGAATAAATTATTTTAAATTACAATAATTAAAATTGCACAAGTAGTATTTTAAAAGAATAAAAAATTCCATTTAAACCAAATTTTTTTTTTGTTGAATAAATTTTGCAACTACCTATTAGCTGGGTAAGAATTTTATCCCATGTAAAATGAAAATAGAGACTTTAATCCTTACAGTTACACAAAGTTTGATCCTCTTAATTTTAATTTGTGCAATTAAATCCTAAAATTTGAAATAATTAATAATTAACTTCATCCTTTAAATTAGTGTTAAATTCAATTAGCATAATTTTATGTATTAATTAGATTTTAAATATTAGTACTTTATCTTTACTTAGTCATTAAAATTCACTTGTACCCACCAAAATTATCCCCATTAAAACTAAAACACATTTAATTTTCACATAAAATCATATAATAAGAATTATAATAAAAATATTGGAAATTAAGTTATGTAATGAAAATTAAAATGAACGGGTTATAAATTAAAATATTATAGGTCAATCCCATTGATGATGTAGAATGGAAGTTTAAGTAAACCATATCAATTTATTAAGAATAAATGTATTTGAGTTTGTTGATGATGATTTTGGTGGGAATAATTAAAATTTTGTTAACTAAGTAGAGATAAAATATTATCGTGCAAAATTTAATTAACATATTAGATGACCCGTGGGATTGCCTTTATTAAATTTAATACTAATTAAAAGGAACATGTTAATTACAAATTATTTAAAATTTTAAAATTACATTATACTAAATTGTAAAGATAAAATTATAAATTCAGTAAGACTATAACCACTATAACATTTAGTTCCCCAAAATAAATGGAGGACAGTCTGAAAAAGGAATCAACAATTAATGACACTGCCGTTCATTTTTGTCGCTCGCTTAGTTTTTCCGTGGATTAATTTATTTGATGAAAAAGTATTGTTTATTGACAATATGCTGGAAATATACGTTAAAAATAGTCTTTTCTATTAGGAGGGTGTCTTACAAATAACTGTTTTTTGTTTTCTTTTTTAACTTTTAGTTGGTTTGGAACACTTTAATGAATTAGCCAAGTCAATCAAGTATTCTTTATATTTGTTAAAAGTTTTGTTTGATATAAGTAATTAATAAGTTAACTATTTTTATTAAAATATTTGGTAAAAGTAATTGTTAAATTAGTTAAAAATTATAAAATAACATAATATATATATTAATATAAATAAATATATAAATTAAATTAATTTATATTTATATAAAAAATAAATTATTCAAAGTAATAATATAATTATTTAAAATTTAATTAATTATATTTATAATATTATATATTTATCTATTGTTTAAAATAATGATATAATAATTTAAAACTTAATTAATTATATTTTATAATATCACATGTTTATTTATATATTTTTAATTTATATATAATGAATTAATGAGTACAGGATGTATCAAATAAAATGAATATTTCTATATGAAAATGAGAAAAATAAATCTTGGTTATCAAATGCAATATTGGAGGTTTATGATAAAAATATAAAGTCATGTAATTTTTTTAAGTAATCATGTGACATTGAATTATATTTTAATCTTAATCATCAATGCAAAATTTAATTATTATAATTCACTTCTTTTGTCTCTTGTATAAAAATATTCTTCTCATTTAATATATTTTCTTAATTGTTACACACCTAAAATTATAAAATTTAATTATAATTATTTAACAAGTGAATTTTTATTTGAATCAGTAATTAGAAAAAAGATGTGAAAATGTTTATGATTGGTATTTATTTCAGAAAAATAGAGTTTTAATGTGGAAATAAGTATAATTAAATTAGTTACAATGTTTTATAAAATTAGAATCAAAATAGAATTATTGTAAGAAATTTAGGATAATTTAAATTTACAAATTGCCCTCGTGAATTTAAAAAATATCTAAATTATCCCTAATAAAGGCTCATTCTTTCTTTTCCATTTTTAGTTTAAACATTTGATCACTCGTTTTTATCAAGCTCTAATCTTCATCTCTTCACATCCCTAGCATTTTCTTGATCAATTCCTTTAGAATATTTATTCATACTTTCATCAAAACAAAAGAAAAGAGTAATCAACCCATTTCCATAACTTTTTATTCAATCTCCTCCATTTTTCTTCAATTTAAGGTAAATGGATAATATATTTATTTATCTAAATTTATAAACTAGGAATTTTATAATTTTTTTTTAAGAATATGTCAAATATAAAGTTATAGAAATAGTGAGTGATAAAGATTGTTAATATGAGATGTTAGATATGTGCTTGGATAACTATATTAAGGTTTTAATGCAATAAATGTGAATGTGTAGCATTTTTTGCTAGGAAGGCATTAAACATTTTGTGAATATAGGAAATTCACAAGATAGAATTGAGTGTGCGATCGATTACTAATGTCCAAAAGCAAAATTTAGGGGTTAAAAACTAGTTGTTCAATCGATTCACTATGTGCCTAGAAACATTTTTGTGTGAACTAATTGCACAATTGATTCACTGTGTTCTAGTTAGTATTCATCTGTGAATTGATTGTGTAATTGACTCAAGGTCCAAAACCTAAAAATCTCATTGTGAATTGATTGCTTGATCAGTTTACATCACCTTATTTCACATTTTTACTCTTCAATCAATGTAATGTGGTTTCTTATTCTTAATCATAGTAATGATAAAAGATCACCTTGTTAAGTATCATTACTTTTTACTTTAATGTATGAATGTTTTGTCCTAATTTAAGTTATGATTGCATAACTTTCTTAGATGATTAAAAAAGATGAATGTTAATATGGTAAAATCTTGAAGCACAAATTCTAGATTCAGATCACATGATTAGAGGCTAATAAATGTTAGGAGGGATAAGATTGGAATTGTGACTAATAAATATCAAGAAGCATAAGGTACTCTATTTGTCATTAATTATTATTGTTTGATATTATTGTTATAAGATATGAAGTATAATTGTAGCCTGATTATTATTGTGTTAGCTAAGTAAATTATTTGCATATTGGGACTTTAAACCTTATTGTTTTCTTTGTGAGTGATTACAAATACCCAAGTTAAAGTCCTACAACCACCACTAACAATTCAATAATAGAGATATGATACGTGCAGTCATAAATATTTAATAAGAAGTTAGTCTAGAAGAATCATAAAAAATTGATGACAATTTGTATAAAACCTAAATACTTGATTGTATAATTTTATGTAAATATTTTTTTGATAATGAAATGAAATAATTAATTATAATCAATGTTTTAATTATTATGTGACAATATCAAATTAGATTTAGATTGGCTCGTGGTTATTACTAATGGATCAATGCTAGTTATAGTCAGATAAGTTGTGGCATTCATGAACATATGTCAAATATTTATTTATATAACTAAAATATATATTGTCATTTAATTAAATAAAAAGGAATAAAATTGAAAAAGTTTTGAAAAGTTAGTAGCTTATAAATCATATGTTATCTTGTAAAACTTATTAAATAAGAATTTATTTTTTCAAATAAATTAATATATAAAACATTTCTATAAATTAATTTATAATTTATTATTTAAGTTAATAAGTTATAATTTAACTTATTTGTTTACTAAACATAGACAAACAATTAATTCAATTAGTTAAATTGGAAAACTCGGAAACTCAACATTTTTAAATACCCTATTCATTAGATGTTTAAAATTACCCTCAAATTATACGATAAAATAATAATTATTTCAATTAATCATTTTGTTAAAAGTGCAATTGGAAGAAATTAAATCCTATACATTTAATATATAAAACCTACGACTCAACCATAATGTTATTATATATATTTGGTTTTATCCGAATTATTATAATATATATTAAAATAAAATGATTCTTCATAAATATTAAATAATTATTTAAATTTTTATTAATTAAATTCATATATTAAAAATAAAATTTTAATAAATATTTATTATAATATATTAAATATATTATTGTATAATTATTTAATAAATTGTTTATTATTTTCACATCAAAAGTAAAAATTAATAAGATTAATTTATACATAAAAATAATAAATATATGCATATATTGTCACATGTATATTATATCAATAAAATTAATAATTTCATTGTTGGAATTATAAAGCATCGATAAAATACTTTTAAAAATATATAAAATTATAATTTCACTTATGAATTATAATTTATATATATAATTTTATTTTTCTATGTAAATAATTTCATTTTTAAGTAAAGAATAAAATTATATATAAATTATTATTTAAAAATAAAATTATAAAGTTACATAATTAATAAAATATTCTATCAACATCTTACAATTTCGAGTGTGAAATTTTTATTTTTTTGTTAAAATAAATTGTCACATTGATATAAAATAACATATTTAGTTGTATAACTTTTGATTATAACATATTATGATAGAAGTAATAATATTGATTTACCAAATGTATATATATAAAATTTTAAATTTAAATTTCGAAAGAAAATTTTATGTATATATTAAATGATTTGTTATCCATGATACAAAATAGAGTGTGTGTTAACAATCGCGACGGGGAAAAAAAATTATAATGCATCATTAAACTGAATTTCAAATTTAACAATAGTTTGTTTTTATTAATTAAAATTGATTCGATGAATTGATCAATTTCTTAGTTATTAAAAAAACATTTATGGTTCACATGTTGCAGAATGATTTTATCTGATTAAAATTCAAAACGTTATTTATAGTTGAGTTATGACATTATTTTTATTTACTCAAACCATGATGTAATGTTCCGGAAAAATGCGAAACACAAGTAGCTGGTTTTTAAAATATCAGCATAGCTATTACCAAAAAAAAAGAAGATAAAATATCAGCATAGCTAATTACTAATAACAAAATAAGCATAATTGAAACGCAATATATCTATTAAAAAGTAAGATATCTCCACGCACTAATAACATTTTTTCATTTTTCAATAATGAGAAAATTTTGTTGAAATTGATTTTAAAAGAAAAAAAAAATGTTGGGACTCTCCCAGAACCTGAAAGCTCTTCACCAATTGATTGATATTTGATATCATAGAAAAACCCTTCAGATTCATAGCATTTGCTCCTTAAGCCCATCCGTGCGGCTGAGGGAAGAGTCCTTCTTCAAACCTTATCTCTTCACTCATAGCTCTTCTCTTCTCTCCTGCGGCTTCTCTACTTCTATCTGTCTGTTTCCTCAATATCTAATCTTTCATTCAATTCCTGCATCGTTTCTTCTTGTTTTATCCATGGATTCCAACCCTTCTGCTGCTTCAGAAACTGCCTTCTCTGCTTCAAATCAATCAGCCTCTGCTTCAGGTTCTCTTCCTTCTTCTTATTCTCCTGAAAATTTTGATATTGAATTTTTGACACCGAAGCCTCCTATTGATTTTGACGATGATGGTAGTAAACGTGCCGGCTTTACTATTAATGGCGGCGGTGATGGCGGGTCAGATAATGAAGGGTTCTTGAGTGGCGAGGAGGAGTTTGAGACTCCACTTGATAGGCCTGTATTGGTATACCCCAATGAACAAACCCTAGGAAAGTCCGCCGAAGGGGATGTTGTTCACGTCCCTTTCGTCAATTCTTCCGAATTTGAATTTTTCACTCCAATGGCTGAGAGGCCAATTGCCAAGGTAACTGTAGATGAACACGGGAATGAAAATGAAGATGATGATGATGAAAATGGTGTTGGAGAATCAGAGGGTGATGCTTTGAGAGGCACGAAACCAGAGCAAGGCAGTGAGAGTAATTTGAATTCTGGTGAAGAGGGTTTGGTGGAAAAATTGGGCAGTGCGGGTGCAAATTGGGAGTGTAACGATGAGTTCGTGCATTCGAAGTCTGTTAACAATGTCAATTTTGGTGAAATGGTGAAGGATAGTGGTCTGAGGGACAGCCACGAGGAGCTTGTTGAGGGTCATGACGGTGGTAGTGATAACAAGGGTATTGGGAGTGGAAAGTTGGATGAAAGCGTGTACTCTGTGTTTGAAGGAGAAATGGCTGCTGAGAAAAAAGTGGCGGAAATTGACAATTTGAAGGACCAGGAAGGAACCGAAGAGCAGAACATTGGGTTTTCATATGATGGACAGCAGGCAAATCCAACGGAAGCTGATGGCCGTGGTGATGCATTTAAAGGTAATGGTAATCCAGTACTGACTGTCGAAACTTATCGTGTAGCTTCTTTGACTGTAGAATTAACAAATAATAAGTCCGTTGAACTTGAAAATGATGTGTACATTTACAAATGCAGGAGACTCAGTTGTTGAAAATCGTCAAGTCAATTTGTTGGAGTCTGGTGCAGCTGTTGCTGAGGACGAGGAGGAAAATAGAGAATCCGGGATTAAAGGGATGGAGCCTTCCATTGCAATGAGCCATGATAATAGGTTTGCTCCGATTGAACATGATACTGATGAACCTTTTGATAAGTCTGTCAAAGAGCAGAACAGTGGGCTTTTACATGATGGACAGCAGGCAAATCTGACAGAAGCTGATGGCCATGGTGATGCATTTAAAGGTAATACACTCCTGCTTGTTGGGCCTTGTCATGTTGATCCTTGATTGTATAATTGGCATATGAGAAGTCTCTTGAACCTGAAAATGATGTATTACATCACATATACAAATGCAGGAGACTCTGTTGTTGAAAATCCCCAAGTCAATTTGTTGGAGTCTGGTGCAGCTGTTGTCGGGGATGGGGACGAAATCAATGAATCTGAAATTAAAGGGGTGGAGGCTCCTGCTGACGTGAGCCAGGATAATGGGTTTGCTCCGGTTGAACGTGATGAAGAAACTTTTGAGAAGTCAGTCAAAGAGCAAAAAAATGGACTTTTATATAATGAACAACAGGTAAATCTGACAGAAGCTGGTGGTGATGGTGATGCTTTTAAAGGTAATAAACCTTGACTGTTCGAACTTATCATGTAGAATATTTTTTGAACAATGAGCATAAAAATGATGTGTTGCATTTATATGCAGGAGACTCCGTTGTTGACACACTCGAAGTCAATTTATTAGGGTCTGAAGCAGCTGTTGTTGTGGATAAGGAGGAAATCAATGAATCTGAAATTAAAGGAATGGAAGCTTCAGCTGGTGTGAGCCTGGATAACCAGTTTGCTCCCATTGATAGTGATGCTGAAGAACCTTTTGATAAGTTTGTGTCTAGGGATGCCAACCCTGATCAAAATGTTGATGTTAATGAAGATTTGGATTCCCAAAGTCATACTTCTGGTACAGTGATGAAAGGTACGGAAATTGGCACAGAGGCTCAGTCTGAGGATGGAAAAGCTGGAAGCTATGTTGAAGCCTCTGGTAGGCTGGCTGAAAGGCCAGATAAGGATGAGGTTCAAAAGCACCCACTGGCTGAAGGAGGGATTGATAGTTGTGTCTCAGATGAGGAGGGTGATGGTATGATCTTTGGAAGCTCTGAAGCTGCACGACAGTTCCTGGAGGAGTTGGAACAACATTCAGGTGCAGGCTCCCACCTTGGTGCTGATGGCTCACAGGATCTTTCACAGAGAATTGATGGTCAGATTGTGACCGACTCAGATGAAGAAGCAGACATAGACGAGGAAGGGGATGGCAAGGAGTTATTTGATTCTGCTGCACTGGCAGCTCTTTTGAAAGCAGCAACAGGTGCTGGACAAGATGGTGGCAGTATCACAGTAACCTCCCAAGATGGATCAAGGCTTTTCTCTGTTGATCGCCCTGCTGGTTTGGGATCATCACTCCAGTCTGTCAAACCTGCTTCACGACCAAATCGTGCCAGTCTTTTCACTCCTTCCAGTCTCAGATCTGGTGTTGATTCTGAGAGCAACTTGAGCGAAGAAGAGAAAAAGAAACTTGAGAAATTGCAGCAAATCAGGATAAAGTTCTTAAGGCTGGTTCAGAGACTGGGTTTTACTCCAGATGAACAAATAGCAGCACAAGTTCTTTACCGGATGATTGTTTTTGCAGGGAGGCAAACGAGTCAAATATTTAACTTTGATGCTGCCAAGAGGAGTGCTTCCGAGCTTGAAGCAGATGGAAAAGATGATCTAAATTTCTCCTTGAATATACTGGTTCTTGGGAAAACAGGTGTTGGCAAGAGTGCTACCATAAATTCCATTTTTGGTGAAAGGATGACAACTATTGACGCATACGGTCCTGCCACAACTGCTGTAAGAGAAATTGTTGGTATAGTTGATGGAGTGAAGATCAAGGTTTTTGACACACCAGGTCTTAAATCATCTGCGGCAGAACAAGGTTACAATAGGAAAGTCTTATATATGGTGAAGAAGTTCACAAAAAAAAGCCCCCCTGATGTTGTTCTCTATGTGGATCGTCTGGACACACAGGCAAGGGATCTTAATGATCTTCCATTATTAAGGACAATTACTAATGTCCTTGGCCAGTCAATCTGGCGAAGTGCTATAGTCAGTCTGACACATGCTGCGTCCGCTCCCCCAGATGGACCATCAGGTCACCCCTTAAGTTATGATGTGTTTGTCGCTCAACGGTCTCATATAGTTCAACAGACTATAGGACAGGCTGTTGGTGAGTTCCGCTTAATGAATCCAACTTCAATGAATCCTGTGTCTCTTGTTGAAAACCATCCTTCTTGTAGGAAAAATAGGGATGGGCATAAGGTGCTTCCTAATGGTCAAAGCTGGAGACCTCAGTTGTTGCTTTTGTGCTACTCGATGAAGATTCTCTCTGAAGCTGGTAATCTTTCAAAAACACAGGATCAAATTGACCAGCGGAAGCTGTTTGGTTTCCGTCTCCGTGCTCATCCTCTTCCATACTTGTTATCTTGGCTATTACAGTCACGTGCCCACCCAAAACTCCCTGCTGATCAAGGTGGTGAGAATGGTGATTCTGATATTGAATTGGCTGACTTGTCTGATTCTGATCTGGATGAAGATGAAGATGAATATGACCAGCTCCCACCATTTAAGCCTCTTAGGAAATCTCAGATTGCTAAGCTTAGTAAAGAGCAAAGAAAAGCATACCTTGAGGAGTATGATTACCGAGTGAAACTTCTCCAGAAAAAGCAGTGGAAGGAGGAGTTGAAAAGGATGAGAGAGACAAAGAAAGGTAAAACTAATGTTGCAAATGATTATGGTTACACGGAGGAAGATGATCAGGAAAATGGTAGTCCGGCTGCTGTGCCAGTTCCGTTGCCTGATATGGCCCTGCCACCATCTTTTGATAGTGATAATCCAGCTTACAGATACCGTTTCCTGGAGCCAACTTCGCAGTTGCTAACCAGGCCTGTGTTGGACAATAATGGCTGGGACCATGATTGTGGTTATGATGGTGTAAACCTCGAACATAGTCTAGCCATTATCAATAAATTCCCAGCAGCTGTCACTGTTCAGGTCACAAAGGATAAGAAAGAGTTCAATGTCCATATGGATTCGTCGGTTGCTGCAAAGCATGGAGAGAATGGATCGACCATGGCAGGTTTTGACATCCAACACATTGGTAAGTCACTAGGATACATCATAAAAGGAGAGACAAAGTTTAAAAATTTCAAAAGGAATAAAACTGCTGCTGGGTTCACTGTGACATTTTTGGGGGAAAATGTTAGCACTGGCCTGAAAGTTGAGGATCAGATAGCTCTGGGTAAACGTTTGTTTTTAGTGGGCAGCACTGGGACAGTGCGATGCCAGACTGATGCTGCCTATGGAGCTAATGTAGAAGTGCGGCTCAGAGATGCAGATTATCCAATCGGCCAGGACCAGTCGTCATTGGGTCTTTCTTTGGTGAAGTGGAGAGGGGACTTGGCATTAGGGGCCAATCTTCAGTCACAATTTTCTGTTGGACGAAGTTATAAGATGGGTGTTCGTGCTGCATTGAACAACAAGCTCAGTGGACAGATTTCTGTGAGAACAAGTAGCTCTGACCAACTTCAGATTGCCCTTCTTGCTATTCTGCCAGTTGCGAGGGCTATTTATAAGAACTTCTGGCCCGGGGCTAGTGAGAATTATTCCATCTATTAAGTTCTTGTTTTGTTGTCTGTTTCTGTTACTACGAGTTCACGAAGTAGTTTATGAGACGCATGCAGTGGTTTATTTTGGTCATTGTCTTGAATAAATAGTTACTCATTTTGTCTAAGGCTAGTAGATATATCCTACTATATTGGGGGTGCATTTAATGTGCCTGAGCTATGTACTGGAATTGAGATGAAACTAAGAGGGGATTTATTTGCAATTGCAATTGTTATTAGCTTTTTATCAGTTGAATAATGTTGAATGCTCAGATTTTTCCTGTTATTCTGTGTTCTGTTGTTATTTTGTTTGGTCATTGTATATGGCTTATGGAAAATGTAGTGTACAAGTGCTAGAATCATATATCATGTATATTCGAATTTCATGGATGTGCTTTGCTTAGTGGCAGGCAGCATATGCTATTGACTGTTGCTTGGTATGATGTGCGAAGACTGAGGAGAAAGACCGTCGATGTCATGCATTAAGGTATGTTTCTTGCTGGCAAATGAGCATCGTTTAGTACAGCTCCCATCCCTTGATTCTTCATGGCAACACACGGTATACGCCATTCTAATCGACGTGACCTTTCAGAGAAGGCTAGGGATATTAGTCTGACCATCAAATAAATTCGTGTATCGAGAAAAGATGTATGCTTCATATTTCTAGGGTAAATATTTATTTCTACTAGATTATGTTATATATATATATATATATATATATATATATGTATTCGCTTTGGTAATACTTGATATTCTTATTGTATTCAAGATTTGATGTTTAATATTTATGTGTGTGTGTCTAGTAATATTAGTCTGACTTTTTAAAGAAGGCTAAAGATATTAGTCTGACCATCAAATAAATTCATGTATTGAAAAAAGATGCATGTTTTATATTTTATAAGGTGAATATTTATTTCTATTATATTATGTTTTATATATGTAAATATATGTTGAGAGCTTGTAGTTTAAGTGGTATTTAATGCTCCTTAAAGTTTTGTATTTTTCGTTATATTTAAGATTTGATTCTTAATCTTCACCTTTCAAGTGATATTATTCGATAAAAGTTTTATACCTTTCGTTATATTCAGTATTAGATTTTTAATTTTTATGTGTGTATATTTAAGAGTTTAATCATTTCTATCATTATATATATAATGGTAAATATGGTTAAATTATTAAACATACACGCGTGTGTGTAAAGTTAATGACTGTATTACACGGCACACGTGTTAAAATTATTGGCCTATTTCCTCTGCAAAATTTGGCAAACTATCCGAGTTGCTTTTAACATAAGGATTTTGTATTTTGGAGCCGGATCTTTCTCATCTCAGAAGGGTGTGAGTCCATTTTAAAATTTTTAGGAGAGTTGAAACCATTTATATGAACTTTTCCTTGGGCGCGTGCAGCAATTGGAAGACTCAAACTTGGGTTGGGCTGGGTTCTTTCCTTGAGTGGATTAACTTTAGTTGCATTAACGTTTAGTAGTGTTATGAGGGTCATATTTATTTTATTCTATCAATTTTAAAGAGATAAAAACATACTTTTCATTTTAAAATTTACTATTCTTTTTACTGATATTCATAATTTTAAACAAAATAAATTTTATATTTATTTCTTTTTGAAATTTATCTCAACCATTTTCTAAAATAATGAAGGGGATCCACTTTCCTTGACAAATTTATTTGACACCAAATCTAGAACAGAGCCTCTTAAATCGATTTTAGGGTCAATGATTCCACAAAAATTAACTTTTCAGGATCCATCTTGTGTCAAAGTTGATTATAAACTGAAAAGAATAGCTTTCCCTCCTATAAACAATTCTCAAATAGTATACCAAGCACAATCATAATATTTTTTTTTCAAAATTATCTACAATCAACTAAAATTAATTCTCTCACCATTTTATCAATCTTGAGAATTTCCAAGATAGCAGATGAAATGCAATGCATAAGCCAAAGATTCAATGATTTTATTACGGAGTTACACGAGTTCAATATGAATGCAAACCTCTTGCTTCTGCAAGATGAGTCTACCCAGCAATCATTTCAGTTTTGGTTGTGAGGGCCTAAACGTGGTTAGGATTTGTCTCACTTGCCACAAAAGCTGCATGATTTTTTTCACCCCCTAGATTTATAATTTACCCTAATAAAGTTTGTTGGATAATGGACTGAGAGCGACTTCTTAGATATTGACTCATTCTTTGTCCTCTTTCAGATATTCCTAACCTTAATCATGCTGCTTAAACCCTACAACGCAATATATTCAGTGATTTTCAACGCAACTTAATCCAAATTATTACCTTCTTCTCTTGGCTCCCTGTGTATCCCATAAGCTAAGTTTTTCTTCCTTCCTTCATTCTTTCATTCTTTTCAACAAATTATACTAGAACGATGCTACATACATCTCTAGTTAATTTACATTCTCAAATAAGATAAAAACAAATTATTGCTATCTTACCGTATGCAAAAGTCGAATATGAATGTAATCTCTGTGTAGTAACATTTAATGTTATTTGTGTAATTTATAATTTTCAAGAAAAAAATGAATATATGTAACATTTGTTAATGATTTGAAGTTAAATTTTTTTCTACACCCTAAATTAAAGGTTTTATTGGTTTTTCAGCTAATTACGCACAAGGGTGTAAAAAAAAATTAAAAATGCAAAGAAAATTTGCATCAAATTTCCACTTATTGGATCATTTTTACATGTGAGAGTATTGCAACAACCATCTTGCATTTGTCAAATGTAAATTTCTCCAGTTATTTTGGCAGTTTTAGGCATCTGGGATCTTTTTTCATGACTAAATAAGTTGTTTCTAGCTCTCTTTGATCCTTCGAATCACGTTTGGAAATTAAATTGATGATAACAATCGAAATTAGGAGCAAATTATTAGAATTTAGCAGGCATATGTCCGGAAGAGACATAATAATAGTTTTGACTCAAACAACTTATTAATCATTTGAAAGCCAGAATTTGAACCACCAAAAACCTGAAAAGTTTACATTATTTGTTAACTCTTTTCTTGACACATCACACCAAAAATGGCTGGAATTTTCTGACACTTATGATCAACTTTCCTTTTACTCGTCAATTTTTTTTAAATATCTTTTATTTTGATTAAGTTTTCATCCTTCAAAATTGTAGTTTCTGGCACTTTACTATAATGAGCAAATTCCATGAATCATTTTGAAGAATATGTATGGGCCAGAAATTAAGAGATTGATAAGTACTTTCTGGCATTATAATTACTGCTCAGCTTCAAACAATTTTTCAGTTAGGTGTCTTCTGTGCATTCCGATTCATATCGTCAAAAATTAATTTGTTTTGACTAATAAATAAGTAGATTTTTTTAAATACACATATATATCGAAAATAATTTATTCGGAATTAGACAATCGAAGCCAGAGGCAGAACTTCAAGTAACATTTTTTTTAAATTATATATTAGTATTATTTAATTATATAAAAATTTTCAAAAATATTTTTATATAAGCTATTTCATCCCAAAATTTTTTTAATCCCCAAGATATTAAATTAAAATCCGCAATGCCTTGAGCTGATTATCGATGTCAAAGTAGTGTTTTTTTGCACGCAAGCCCCTCCCCTCCGCCCCTTGACTTTCAAGTTTGATGATGAAAGGATGCGTTTGCTTGATGTGATAACTTCATAAACAAATTTCTATAACACTTAAATATTTGAATTACTGTTGAGACGTTCGGAAATATCCAATAAAATTAAGTAAGATTTACCCATATGAGAAAATTTTTAATTCAAATAATATTTAAAATAGTACTTAATGTCTTTTAAAAATTTTATATTTTTTTATTTTTTAGAGTTCCAAAACTTGATATGATAGTATTAAAGAGGCATGTATAAACTTATTTTTTATCCGTCCCCGTGTGTCTAATACGTCTAGCATACGTACAACATCCATATAATATATATCAACAAACGTTTAGATATATCTCAAAAAATATTGTTTTTTGTAATCTTCAATACACAACGATTGACACATTCGAAACTTGGATGCAATTAAATAGATTTTTTTTAACATTATGTTATGAAACTATTTCTTAAAAAGGAAAGAAACTAGAAGTCAAGGAATTTATACTTCAGTTGAAAATCAATAAATTAGACGAGAGTTTTGGTGGTAACGAAAATGGAGACAGCGACAGTGGGAGGACATTAAATTAACTTGACTCATAAATAATTGCTGTTTCTTTTATAATGCGTTTTTTTGTAGAAAAATAATTTGAAATGCAAAGAAAAATGTGGGGCATCATTTTCTCAAATATTGATATAAAAGTTTAAAACATTGATATCAACGTAATGATATGAAGCTTGATTCTATGTTTTTTATAGTCAAACGATTGTTTTGCTTTCTTCTATATATATATATATATATATATATATATATATATTATGTTACGATTTATTTTTTTTATTTTTTATAATAATAAAAATTGTAATTCATATACATTGAATTCCAAATAAAATAAAATAAAATGAGAGTATCCCAAGCGAAGGTACATCTTGTATCGATATATATGCCCTGTCAAGATGTGCGTCGTTGTGCCTTTTAGGTATGTACCATGCGCTTCAAACAAGTTATGGGTATGGTTTATGGATGCCTGAAATCACATACTTGGAAGAAGCATTATATTATATAAAGTCAGAAACCTACAATGTAAGGAACGGAGAGAGGTAGATTAATCGGGAAGCGTCGATGATCATATATATTTATCCAAAAAGAATATTTTAAATTTTAAAGTTTATTTTTAATACATATAATATAATTATTATTCAAATTCATAATATATGAGTGCGATGCGACTATGTACAATACATTACGTGGATCCAATTGCAGTGCATTGCTTACATACACATCAATCCGGGTAGAGCCCATTTCCTTTTACAAAATGTAATCATTTCATCTGATACAACCTTTATACAACACACTACTCATTAAATCTAATCTAATTATACATATAAATGCTTACTTTGGTGGAGTCTTACCTATCAAGGAAATGATTAATCCACTTCTTGTTTTCTTTTTTTGTCTTTCTTATTTATTTATTTATTTTTTTAACTAAGGTGCTTAAGGACTTGAAATTCATGACAAATTTCGGAATACTCCTAGTAATCATAGCAATTAATATAATGAGGAAAAGACATGAGATTTGCACTCACATGGTGGCGTTCCTCTCTCCATGGAATATGTGTACCTTTACACCTCGTATTATATGCATGGACCCCTTATTATTAATAAGACACCTCAAGCATCAATGAAACAACAAAGATAAAAATGGAGATGTAAAATCTAAGCAAAGGCATGCACGCAATTCTAGAGTGGGAATGTGTGTGGGGTCACCGCAAAGTATTAATGCTACGTTTTTGTTTTTTTCTTATAAATATGTAATCCTACGAACCTGCATTTTTTTTTATTTTTTAGAGATTATTCGATTCAAGTTAATAATATGAGAAATTTTATTTTTTAAAAAATAAAAATAAAATAAGTTATTTGATTCGTCATAATATAATAAATTAAAAAAATAAATTTTATTTCTTATAAAATATGAAAAGTTACTTATCCACTTTTTCTTAAAGTAAATATTATTTATAGATATAATAATAAATTTATTTTTATTAAATTTAATTAATGATATTTAAAATTTATTAATTTATATTATAATAATATTAAGAATATAATTATTATTTTATTAATACTTTCTAAAATATTCAAAGTTAAATCAAATAAAATATAAAAAATTACTTTGTAAAGAGTGTTACTTTCTGATATATCAATCAAATAATTTCGAGTACTTTTCAAAAAATTTACATAGAAAAATTAAATTTCCTGCAGGAAGTCACCTTCTATATGATTCAAATGAACTCTTATTATTGCAAAACATTTAATTTAAATACAAAGTATTGATGCTAAATTAGTTTTTTTTTTACAAATGTATAATTTTATAAGGAGGAATTTTGATACAATACTAATATAAAAATGTATCAATATACTATTAAATTTGATTATACATCAATTTTATTTTTTTAAAATGAAATTTCAAATGTCACATTATGATATGTCAATAATTAAATTTAGTGGTACATCAATACATTATTATGTTAGTTGTGTACTGTAAAATTTTTTCATTTTATGAACCATTAATATTTTATTAAAAATTTATTTTAATTATTATAAAATTAAATTTTTAACAATTTTATTTCTTAATAAAATTTTATATCAATTCAGTTTATATAATATTAATTTTATCTCAAATTTTGTTCCCCTTATACAATAATTTAATAACTCTAATTCATGTACAAAGATAACCCCATTATTACAAAGAAAAATTCTATAATATATTACTGATGCAATGATGTACTAATACACTATCAAATCTGATTATTAATTTGTTATTATATCACGTATCAAATCTAACTTCTAAAAAAAATGAACCTAATATGCAATAAGATTTGATGGTGTATTAGGATACTATTACATTAATAGTTCACTATAATTTTTCCCACAAAATACTCAACAGTTTAATAAGTTAATCCATCATTATAATTTCGTCAAAATAGTTAATCTTAAAAAAAAAATTCCTCTTTAGAATTTCATCATTATAATCTCATCAAAATAATTAATTCTAAAAATCCTTCATTCCATTAACCATGAATTGTCGCTCTCCTAATTCAAATTTATACCCTTCAATGATAGCAAGAATTTAAATATTCTGCAATTTCTTGAGTATCAGAAGATACTGTTGGAAAAGATTACCTGCCAAATAAAACAACTAATATTAGAGAGATAATTATCATTTTAAGTATTAAAGTCTTTCCCTATATATATTATATTATTTCATGTATTTAATGTAAAAGTAAATCGGAGTTAGCATTATACTTGCGTGGCGGGTCTATGATGTTAGTATGGGTGGGATCTCCACCAAGAGATGCTGGCCCATGCATGAACTGGAAGGGATTGAAAAGTGTCTCCACCTTTGTATTGTAATTTCCTTTCTTTAAACAAAATCATGCAATGTAATATGGAAAAAATATAGAGGTGTGGACCCCCTACCCCAATGGTGGGGTATCACTGTCCCTAAACCCTTGTCTTCGAGAAGCAATGCCATACAGAGACATATCAAGGGCAGACAAGAAAACACAACCGAGTTTATGTATGTAGCCATATATTGACTTTTGCCTTCAGCCTCATCATAACCAGATTAGCAATCAATATATTCTTACATGCATTTAAGAGAGGGAAGGGGATGTATGATAAAGACATATAAGTTATCCTCATTTATTGCGGAAAAGATGAGAGTTTAGTTATAATATTTTTATTTAATAATTAACGAAAGAATCAATTGTTATCAAGATTTTAACCAATGATTTGATATACATTTAGTAACTTAATTATAAATTTTTAAACAAATGATAAATAACTTATGATATAAATTTAGTAAATAAAGAAATATATATATTGTGAAAAACTGATAACAGAATTTTATTTACCTGTCGATTTTTATTTTTTATTATTTGTAATTTAAACTTGAAGTATATTGTCAGCAATTTAAAAAGTTAAATAATAAATAAATATTAAAAATTAAAATGCACTACTTTGAAACATATTAATAAATTTAAATTATTAAATTTTATTCAATTTACATAATATTACATGAATCAATAAATTTGAACCGTCCAATCTAATAATACATAACTATAGTAAAACATCTTAAATACTCTCTAAATATCATCGTGAGTACGTAAAAGGACTGAATAAATACTTTAACCTCGATCAATTCATTCCTTCCAACTTTCAACTTATCGTGTTATTAGAGTAATATAGGTTAGCAAACCTCTTAAAACAGTTTAAAGAAAAAATATTCTAATAATTAATTAGATTAGAAGGGTATAATATATTTTCGATAATGGAATAATATATTAATAAAGTAATGATTCAATAGGAAGAATACTATTAGAGTGGACTAATAATGAAATTAATATAATTAATCTAATAAGTCAAAATAATCTTATACAAAGAGTGGGAAAAAAAAAGAGAAAAGGAAAAAAAAGGCACCACCAACATGACTTTCGTGACCAGGAGTGGGGTGCTTTCAAGCTTTGGATGCTATGAAAATATGTGGAAAATTAAAAGTCCTTTTTTATGTAAAAATGTCAACCTTGTGACTATGAATATATGTATGTAAAAAGTCAATTACTTTTCTCTCTCAGTGGTGTTGGATATAGTTGGATCCTTATGAGTAAAGGGAAAGAGGTGGGAAACACTCTCAATTGTCACCAAAAGAGAAGTTGGTGCCTGTCCGTCTAAGCCCCACAAAAGTAAGTATTATCATCTGTCTAAATGGGGAAAAATGAAAGGAAATTTATGCTACGAAAGAATGAATTCAAAATGAAAAGATTGCTTTTTCAAAAGGATGCGCTTATAGTATTCCGAATTTTAAAATTTATAATAACATAACAAATCTTAAAATTATTAAATTTTAAACATATATTTTTAATTAGATGTAGTATTAAATAATTTTACTATAATAATTTTTAAATTATCACATCATTTCAAATTTTAACATTTGAAATTTTAAGAATACAGTTAATTCACCCCAGAATATTGTTAGGGTTCAAATTCTAGATTGACGGCCTAAAACTTTATTAACACTTTTTGATAAAGCTCTTGCATTCTATAGGAAGTTAAACTAGTGTCCTTTTTTTTTCTTTTTAATAATTTTTCATGTACCTATGTATCTTTATATCAAGTTTGAGATTTTAAAAAAAGATGTTTTCAGGGATTGAATTCAAATATTTTTATCAATTTTGAAATATTTTGATATTCAACTTACTTTCGTTAAACCAATATGTGCTCTTTAAGTCATATATTAATATTAATTGTTCATGATTAATCATTGGTTATATGCAATATTGAATGAAGATTAATTGATCATTGATCATATATTATATAAAAGAAATATTATAATATATTATTAATGCAATGGTGTATTAATATATCATTATGTTTTTTTTAAAGTCAAACCTTATATGTAACTGTACAGATGATGTATTATACTTGTCTTCGCTATGTAATATTTGGCATGCAAGAATTAGTGAGTTGATGATAACAAGCACGTGAAATTAGCATTAGAGGTTGTCCTAATAAAATAAAAATTGAAATATATACATACATTAATTGTAGCAAGGAACATCGTATCTTAAATCAACTGATTATAAATATTAGTGATCAGTTCATGATAACTGCATGGACAGTTTATGACTACGTAACATTAATTCCTTAAATATATGTACTGATTCTATGCCACTTATGGCAGACTTGAATTTATGCTAACTAAAGATATAAAGGGCAAAATATTGTTTTGTTTTCCAAGATAGACATTATCAAACTATCATTTTGATTTTTAATAATGTTTCCAAACTTATTGCATGCAAATGGCTTTCCTTCAATTATCAAATCGAATTATATATGCTGATTGATACATAATGGAACATTGGAACCTGTGTGCTTTATGATTAAGTTCTACAAATTACTCGTATTACAAAAGGCAGAGTAATTGTTAAATTTTCGTATACCTGCTTACATGCATTACGTGTTGCTTTTTTCATTTGACTCCTTTCTAAAGATGAACCTCACCTTGCTTCTTTTTTCATTTTTTTAAAAATCAGTAGAAATGATAAATTATTTAATATGTGTTATGTTGATTCATCAAGCTGAAAACATTAAAAATTAAATTAATATTAAATATCATTGTATTATTAAAAATATTGCCATACCTCATTAGTAACAATTCTCTAATGAATCTCATCTTACTTGAGAAGTTCTTAATTAATCAATATGAATATAATTTATATGTTCATTACCAATAAGATTTGAGACAAATATAAGAAAAAATAATTAAAAAAATAATTAGCTATCCTTCATTATATTTATTTTAATTTTTATCGATAATAGATACATAAATTCCTAACTAACAATCACTCCACCTTACTCTTTTCTTTACATGAAAAATCAATCTTTCTCACGTTTTTATTTTCACTTCTCACCTACACCCTTTCATATGCATGTGAAGCCTATAATTCTAAGTTTCATCCGCATATGGGAAAGTATGAACAAGTAAAAGAAAGAAAATGAGTGTAGTGTTATTAATAAATGTGTTTCATTAACAAAATTGAATACTGAAAAAAAGCCACCACTTTCTTTCTATTAAGTTTGACTCAAATTTTAAGTATTATTAATTATTGATTTTCTTTATTATGATTTGTATTTCTATTCAAGTTAGATTTTTATATTATAGTAGCATTAAGATTCTTTGTTAAACAAGTGTTTTTTGAAATATGGATACTTGTATTAGTCAAGGGTTTAAAGAATAAGAGAAGTAATAGTTTCAGTACTTCTGAGTTTATGTAGAAACCTTTATAAAAGTTTTGAAAAGATGTAGGATGGTAGTTAAGAAGTTGTAAGATTGTGATTGAGAATCTTTACACACATCATCATGCAATCTCTAATAATACAATAGATCTTTTCTCATGTTATGTTGTTTCCCCCCTTATAGTTTAGAATTTTTTTACATTAAATTGTTTGTGTGTTGTTACATTACATCGATTGATTTAATTGCCTGATACTTGATTGTTTAGATGAATATATTTTTCCTAATAACTAGTATTAAAGTGATAAGTATATTTTTCCTAACAATTAGTATTAGAGTGGATTCAATCTTATGAAAAAGTAGTAATTTGAGATAGTAAAACTTAGTTAATGTCAGATAACGATAATGATGATGATGATGATGTGGAGGTAGCTTATTCCATTGTGCATGAGAATTAAGTATAAATGGTGATAGATCCTGCAAAAGTAGTTAGATGATTTTATGTGAAAGGTTTTTTGTAAAAATGATGAATGGTGATGCAGTGAAGAGTTGAATGTAAATTGTTTTAGCTTAAGCAAGAGTAAAAGAGTTACAATTGCTTATGAGGTTAAAGGTTTGATAATGGATAAGACAAAGAAATAATTGATGGTAGAGATGAAGTTATAAAAGAGATTATGCTAGTTCATGATAAATGTTTGAAAGATTTAGTGCCTTTGTAGATTGTGATGTAATCAAGAGTTGAATGTAGATTGTTTCAGCTTATGCAAGAGTGAAAGAGTTACAATTGCTTATGAGGATGAAGATTTATTGATAGGTAAGGGGGAAAGAAAAAGAGAGAGATAGTTAATGATAAAGATAAAGATATGAAAAGATTAGTTCATGAAAGTATTCATATGATTTAATGTTCCTATAGATGTGAGATAGTTATATTTTTTGTCAAACTTGTGATACTTAATTTATGTGGAGTAACTTGATTGGAAAATGATTGTTATAGTTTTAAAAAATTACAACAGAGGGGGACTCTCATGGTTAGTGCTCTATGATCAATTTTGTTTAATAATAAATAAAGCATAAAATTTGATTAAAATGTTAGAATTTATAAGAAAATGGAGATTGCTGAATATAATCCAAATTCGAATTATTATTAATCAATGATTGTTTTTTTATTACGATTTATCTTCGTATTGAAGTTACATTTTTTGTATTATAATAGGATCGAGATTTTTGGTTAAACAAGTATTTTTAAGTTATAAATATTTATATTAAATATATATTTAAGATATGAAGGAAGTAATAATATGAGCACTCATGGGTTTATGTTTATATAAGAACCCTTATAGAGGTTTTTGGAGAAATATAAGATAGTAATTAG
Organism: Sindora glabra; assembly: GCA_020226215.1. Taxonomy (NCBI): domain Eukaryota; kingdom Viridiplantae; phylum Streptophyta; class Magnoliopsida; order Fabales; family Fabaceae; genus Sindora; species Sindora glabra. Next base: position 73,437,148 of record CM035235.1, read on the forward strand.
GAAGTTGTAAGATTATAGTTAAGAATTTTCACATGCATTATCTTATAATTTTTGTTGATATAATGGTTTTTGAAGAGATATAAGATAGTTGTTAGGAAATTATGATATTATAATAAAAAATAATCGCACATATTATCTTATAATTTCTAATGATATAGTGAAACTCTTCATGTTAATGATTTTTTTAATGTTTAAAATATTTCATATTAAATCATTCATATGTTGTTGTGCTACTCTTATTTATTTAATTATACAATAATTGATTTTTTAGATGAAAAAACACTGTCCATCTAATTATGTGAAAGTCAAGTAAAAGTCTGTTTGTACTGATTTTAAAAGCAAATTTTTGTTTTTATTTTTTTAAAAGCAAAAAGGCCTGTTTGAAAATCTGCTTTTAAAATTTATTTTTAAAAATTATAATTTTAAATATATAATTTAAAAATAAAAAATAGAAATAATTTTTAAATATTTTTTAGACTTGTTTACTTGTTCTTGATGCTACTTTTGTAACTAAATAAAACATTTTCTTATTTGTAACATTGACCATACTTTATTTTTTATTTTTCTTTAATTTAAAAATATTTTTTAAAAATATATCTAAACATACTATAAATTTCTCACTATTAATCTTCTAAGAGGTTAATTATAATTTCCACCCTTGAAAATTTTATATATTTTCAGGTTCATGACATTTAATTCTATATGTTTATAAATCTCAAATTGTCTAAGTGGCTTCTTTTTAATGTAAATATTCAATTTTATAAGAATTTTAACTCCTATTAAAATTAAGCGCTATTCACGTAAATCGAAAGCTTATGGCATGGAATAGTTTACAAACTGGTGATATTTTGACGCAATGAAAATCTGATTTTAAGTCAAATTCTTAACTACATTCTTGCTATCAAAGGGCAAGTTTTCTCTAGTGCAGTTGAAACTTCAGCCTACATTGGTAGATGTTTTAGGTTAAGCAGAAGGCGGAGGCTCAGTATCTCTCGAATTCAATTGTATTTTAAATTTATTTTTTTAAAAGTTAATTTTAATACATCACATAATAATATATTAATAATAAAATTTAATAATATACTTTTATATTATTACATTAATAATGAAACCTTCCCTTGAAGGTTGTTTTACTTTGACTGTAAGATTTTAGTAATTTTTCTAATAAAAAGTTACTATAATAATATCTTACATGAATTTTATATATAATAAACATATAAAAATATTAATTTTATTAACAAAAGGTAGATGTTTGAAAATCATGTTTTTATCTTTATCTTTAAAAGGTACAAATCTTATAAGAAAGTTAAAAAAAAAGTTTGATTTTTTTTTTATAAAATTTTAAAAAAAGCGTCCTTGGTCATTTCAAATGGGTAAGAAGTAGCATGACCATGTTTTGATGATATCTTATGCGTGAGAAAGAAGTATCATTTATCTGTATAATTTAAATGAGAATCTGCGGCCAAAAAAAAAAAATGAAATGAGAATGAGAATACAAATAAATAAAAGTTTATATTTTTAATTTTATAAAATGATATAATTTTTTATACATATTTATTATACAATAAATAAACCTTTTGTTTTTTTTTAGGACAAACTTTATTCCTTGATATTGTAATTGTTTACTGTATAATAAAAAGTATTATATATAACCAATATATAAAAATTATAATTTTTATTAGAAACAAACTTACAAAAATGTAATTTTTTTACCAAATATTTGATTTCCAAGAAAATAAAAAGTTAGAATTTATTTTTTGAAACTTATTTAAGAAGGAAAATAAAGAGAAGGAAAAAATTAATATTACTAGTATGCAGAAATAATGATATTCACAAATTATATAATTTTATTTTAAAAAATATAAATAAATTTCTTAAAATACGATTTAATATCATATAATTCCTTTGAAATTTCAAAATTTAAAAATAACTTCTGAAGTTTACAAAAAAAGCAAGCATATTAACAATTCAATTAGAAAAAAAAATATGCAAGACACTCATAATTATCTTTAACTATTTTTGATGTGAATTTAGTTAAATTTTGAATGTGGTTTTTTCGAGGCTAAACTATTACTAACAAAATTAATTATGTCATGCATTTTTTAATATAATATGAAAAAAATATTAAATAAATTATTTCTGAAATTCAACACAACCACATTAAGAAAAAATAAGATGTGTATTTTTCATTAATTTTACTATAATAAAAATAAGAATTAGAAAGAGTCATGGCTCATCCCAGTAAATAAAATTTTAAAATTTTAATTTTTTTAAAAAATTAGTAAAATAATTATTAAATTTTAAAATTTTAAGGGAAAATTATATGATAATAAATAAATGATACTTTAAAGATCTATTTATATTTTACCTTTTTATTACTTCTTCTTTTTTTCTTTAAAACAAGTAAGTAAAAAACTTAAGAATTTTCAACCTCATTCTTTATTATCCATTACTTTAGCAATGAATTTTAGACAAAAATATTTTTACAATAATATAATTATAAATTGTTAAACTAATAAAAGATATTGATATATTTAATATTAAATATAATAAATTTATTGAAAGAAAGATAAAATTATATTTTTCCTCCAATCATAATTTCAAGAATTACTTTTAATTATACTTATAGAGGCATATAGTATTTTTTATTTATAACGAAATTAAAAAAAAGAATAAACGGAGCCTCACCAACTCTAGTTTATTCTCGGTGTTTCCTTTCACGTGAAAGCTGGATCCTCTAATATTTGTCTGGCTTTTTCCCCTTCCCATCTGCTTCAGCGTCTACCCTTTGAGCTCTGTGTCCACAGTGAATACCTCACGCCTAACGTACTTTCATACATGCTCTTTCTCTCTCTTATTCATCCATATCTACCAGCCTACCATGCATGCATCACATGTTACCATCCATCTCTCATCTCATCCATGCATGCCTGCTCGCCATCAATGCAACAAGTCCAATTCTAGAGAGATAGGCTGTGCTCTGTTAGTCTACTCTACTCTACATTGTCTTTGTCCTGCTGGAGAGAGAGAGAGAGAAAAGTTTTTATTTTTACATAAATGAGCAGACCTATTCGTAAAAAAACTTGTCCTTGTCGTTTGCAGAGCTAAAATCAGCCCTCTGTCCTTTCATTTATTCTCTCTTCTCTTCTTTTTATTTTTTTTTAATCACAGTCAGAGAGAGAAAGGGACAGCAAAAGAGAGAGAATGGGGTTTTGCAGAAAAATACAGTAAAGTAGCAGAACAGAGCCACACGTCCTTCCGTTTGCCATTAGCCGTTTGTTTTCTTCTGTTTGATTTTTCTGCCCAAAAACAAAACAAAATTAAGGATACAGTATAGAACACACAAATAGTAGTATTTCTCTTCTCTCGTTGCTCCTTCTGGTCCTCCATCTCTCTCTCCCCCTCCCTCTCTGTGGGTTTGTTTTTCTCTCACTTCGAGATTCTCGAGATTGGCGTTCAAGATAAAGACCACTGTAGCTCTTGTCTAAGCTCTTCCGCAGTTTGTTTTTGAGGAAAATTATTAGCATCTCATGAAGGAGAGTGGAGGCTCTCTTGGAGAAGAGAGCCCACCGGAGACTAACCACAGCCACGAAGGAAAAGAACCAAGCCGAAACCAAAACTAGTTCTCTCAGAAAGTCTATTCTCCTTTTTGTCCTCACAAGGTCTTAAAAACCGAGACATTTTCCGGGTTGATGGTCTCTTCTTTTGCTGTTTTAGGTTTTTTCCTTTTTTTTTGTGCTATCGTCCTATAGGCTGAGACATTTTCCGGGTTGGTGCGTTTTTGTGGCTTTTTAGGTGATTTTGTAAGTTGGGTGTCATCAGTATATGGCACTTTCTTTGCACAAAGATTCAACAAACAAGCAGATGGATAGCAGCAAGTATGTGAGGTATACCCCTGAGCAGGTGGAGGCTTTGGAGAGAGTTTATGCAGAATGCCCAAAACCCAGTTCTTTGAGGAGGCAACAGCTCATCAGGGAATGCCCCATACTTTCCAATATTGAGCCCAAGCAGATTAAAGTTTGGTTTCAGAATCGCAGGTAAAGTGTGGAATAACATTAGAATCCTGCTTGATTTGCTTGTCCTTTTCCTCAGGTTGAAAGGATTTTGATAGAAAAATGACTTTTTTCTTAATGAAGTTTTGTTTGTTTTCAATGTTTGACATCATTATTATCTTCTCCGGTTCCTTTTCAATTTGGGTTTGGTATGGGACTGCATTTTCTTGACTTTCAGAGATTGCTCATAGCAGAAACGTGGGCGTCTTTTACCCCATTGTTTGTAACCTTCTTTTTTTAAGATAAAGTTTCAGTTTTCTCTAGTGTTAAAAAAAGGTGGTGCTTTCTGGTTTCCTTTGTACTTACTCTGTTCTTCGATCTTTTCCTTTATTTTCATTTTTTCCTTAAAAAGGAGTGATATCTCTAGATGATGGAAGAAATGTTTATCATCATCTTAATAGGGAGTTTTACTGGTGGAGTTGATTTATTTTGTCATTTTCCTTCTAGATATCACAGGTCTTCAGATGCACGGCTTTCTATTTGAGTTAAATTGTAATGGAAGATAACGATAGATAGTCAATTACATTACTGATAAAGCCAGTATTTTCCATTTTGTTTTCCTCTGACTCTCATCATTCTGGCTGTTTAATGATGTTTCTGAGGAGTATGAAAGAAGCTATGAAATGTCGATATCTTTTTGGTTGGTGGTTAGGTTAGGTATATGACGAAGGATAATGATGAACAATTTTGGTGATTGATCCCACCTGGGATTAATTGACTTTGCACTTTTCAACAGAATAATAAATGGGTATATTTGTGTTCCCTTTTTCTAAACCTTGTTTCCATTAATTTGGATGTTTCAAGTTTAGTTATATGACTTCATTGTCATCTTTACCAATTCATGACCCGTACTAATGGAGGAGGAAAGATAATATTTTTGTTGACCTTATTTACATTATCACGGATGCTATGCTGCGCCACATGTTAAGTCGAAATATTACAAGTTTTTGCCGTGGTATATATGTGATAGATTTATGATGCCAGAGTACGAAAGTGAATTTGCTCGTGTTGTTGGTGTTTGTCTGGTGTAGATGTCGTGAAAAGCAGAGGAAGGAGGCTTCACGGCTGCAGACAGTGAATAGAAAGCTCAATGCCATGAATAAGTTACTAATGGAAGAGAATGACCGTTTGCAGAAGCAGGTTTCGCAGTTGGTTTATGAAAATGGATATATGAAACAACAAATACACACTGTAAACCCTTGCTTCCCTAACTAATATGTGATTGCTTTTCTCATTCAGAATTAGAATTTCCTTTTTTGATTCGTTTGCTAGGCTTCTCTTTAGCTATTGTGCATGATTTTTTTCTATCTGTGTTAATTGAAGAATCTATTTGCTGGTTTCTTTATAGGCATCTGCTACAACTACAGACAATAGCTGTGAGTCTGTGGTGATAAGTGGTCAGCAACAACAGCTAAACCCAACTCCTCAGCATCCCCAAAGGGATGCTAACAACCCAGCAGGGTAACTGACTCAGCAACTCGCTTTTTGCAATCTAATCTGCTCAATTTATGTTTGTTTAATGTTTCACAAACCTGTGACTAAACCTTTATCTGGTCAGTCTTCTCGCAATTGCAGAGGAGACCCTGGCAGAGTTCCTTTCCAAGGCTACTGGAACTGCTGTCGACTGGGTCCAGATGATTGGGATGAAGGTATGACCAACTCAAGAATTCTTCCTTGTGGTCTTTTTTTTGTTTATCCTTATGTGCACACTTGTTTACGTAGTTTGTGGGTAAGCTAATATTTAATTCTTTCCTTTTGTAGCCTGGTCCGGATTCTATTGGAATCGTTGCTGTTTCCCGCAATTGTAGTGGGGTTGCAGCACGAGTCTGTGGCCTCGTGAGTCTAGAACCCACGAAGGTGAATAGCTTTGTTAATGTTGGCTTTTTGCAGATTTGCCTTATGCTTGTCTAATGTGCTGAACAATGAAACTGTGCTTTTCTTTATTTAATGGCACAATGAATTTTCCCAGGTTGCTGAGATTCTTAAAGATCGTCCATCATGGTATCGTGATTGCCGTTGCCTTGATGTCTTGAGCATAATACCCACTGGGAGTGGGGGAACAATAGAGCTTATATACATGCAGGTCTAGTGGATAAAATCTGTTTGAATCTATTTGTATTTTTTTCCTTGGTTTCTTTAACGTGTAAAATATGATTTTATCAGACTTATGCACCTACGACATTGGCAGCAGCACGCGACTTCTGGACACTAAGATACACTACAAATTTGGAAGATGGAAGTCTTGTGGTACTTAGCAGAATATAGTCTGTTGTGTTCATTTCATTTAGCCTGTGTTTGTTTATTCTTGTCCAGCATCATAGCAAAATAATTGTTTCACTGTTGTATACAGAATATGGCATATACCTAGTCTTCTTGGTGTCTTTCTCTTTTTTTTTTTTGGGGGGGGTACTATGTTTCGGATTAATGTTACAATCATTGTTCTTAAGGATTCATAAACAAGCCTGCCATGGTCTCTGGAGTGTAAAATTTTTCTGTAGCTTTTATGAAGCATCTGTTTTTTGGTTTGTCGGTTATGAGGGCTTCCACAATACTTTGTAGCTTGTTTAAATCTCGGATGAAAATGGAATTAAAATGAGATGTCTTGTGTCAAACAGAATTTCTTTAACATTTTAAAATTATGCTTGCAGATATGTGAGAGGTCGTTGACTTCTTCAACAGGTGGTCCCACAGGGTCTCCTGCTTCGAACTTTGTGAGAGCTGAGATGCTTCCTAGTGGCTATTTGATTAGACCATGCGAGGGCGGTGGATCCATTATTCACATCGTTGATCATGTTGATTTAGATGTATGGAGCACAATGCTATTGATAAATTTTCATAATTTCTATAATGCAATCAATAATATCATCCTTACTATCATAATTTGTAACCACAAGCAGGTTTGGAGTGTTCCTGAGGTGCTCAGGCCTCTCTATGAATCGTCAAAAATCCTGGCTCAGAAAATGACCGTTGCTGTAAGTTTACTTGCTGCTGGCTGCTTGTTTGGATGAAGTCAATTTTTTTAATCCACATTCTGAACCATCTTGTACTGTTGTACAGGCACTGCGACATATAAGACAGATAGCACAAGAAACAAGCGGAGAAATTCAATATGGTGGGGGTCGCCAGCCTGCTGTTTTAAGGACATTTAGTCAGAGACTTTGTAGGTAAGGCCTTACTATACTTATTGTTTAGAACCGTACATTCAGCTTGATGTCACCAATTTACAATAGGACTAATCAATTCAATTCCTTAAATCTTTTGGTGTAATGTATCTTTCTTAGTTGCCATTAATTCCCTGATTTTGTTTAGGGGGTTCAATGATGCTGTGAATGGGTTTGCGGATGATGGTTGGTCGTTGATGAGCAATGATGGTGTAGAAGATGTAACAATAGCCATAAACTCATCTCCCAACAAATTTTTTGGATCCCATTACAATAATACATCTATGCTTCCAGCATTTGGAGGTGGGGTGCTGTGTGCCAAGGCATCAATGCTTCTGCAGGTACTTCCTATGCTGGCAAATTCTATTAAAATATTTAGCATGTCCTACTGCAAATATTCATCAACTCTCTCTTTACAGCTCCCCAACTGGCTAACATGTTCTGGATTTGGTTTGACAATATCATCTTATATACATTTAATATAATGTGTGATGGCAATCTGCAGAATGTTCCTCCTGCCTTGCTTGTGCGGTTTCTGAGGGAGCATCGCTCTGAGTGGGCTGATTATGGGGTTGATGCGTACTCTGCTGCATGTCTTAAAGCTAGCCCTTATGCAATTCCTTGTGCTAGACCTGGTGGCTTCCCTGGCAGCCAGGTCATTTTACCACTTGCTCATACTGTGGAGCATGAGGAGGTATCAATCAATTATCAATTCATGACTTTCCTTCTGTAATTCAGTATATTTGAATTAGGCTGTTTTTGTTCCAATGATTTTCATTCTGTATTCAAATTTACAACGTTCATTTGAATTATTCCGACAATTGAAAATCACTTGACAAATTGCAATGTTGCAGTTCTTAGAGGTAGTTCGGATTGAGGGTCATGCATTTTGCCCTGAAGATGTGGCTTTTGCACGGGATATGTATCTACTGCAGGTTAGTTAGTTTGTGTAGGCCGACTGTTAACTATTCTAATTAGGCTCCTCTGGTGAATAGTTCTTTCTTATCTTTGCATGCAATTTTGATGTGGCAGCTGTGCAGTGGAGTTGACGAAAATGCAATTGGGGGCTGTGCACAACTTGTTTTCGCTCCTATTGATGAATCATTTGCTGATGATGCTCTTTTGCTGCCTTCGGGTTTCCGTGTCATACCATTGGATCCTAAAACAGTTCAGTAACGTTTCGTGATAACTATTAATATTCAATGATAGGACTTGTAAACCTTAAAAGTATGGTGAGAGCTTTTTGAACTGTGCAAATGATCAACAAAATCCTCATGCCAGAATCTTAACTTGCATCGGTTCTAAGCACCTTAGTCAGTGCATTCCTTACTGATATGGATTTGGCAAGCCTCTGATTTTTTTCCTCCTCGTCTATGTTTTTTATTTCAGGATTCTCCAGCAGCAACTAGGACTTTGGATTTGGCATCTACACTTGAAGGATCTGGTAATGCCCGTCCAGCTGGTGAAGCTGACTTGAATGGCTACAACCTCCGCTCAGTCCTTACTATAGCATTCCAATTTACCTTTGAGAACCATTTGCGGGACAATGTAGCTGCTATGGCTCGCCAGTATGTGCGTAGTGTTGTGGGGTCTGTCCAGAGGGTTGCCATGGCAATTGCTCCCTCTAGACTCGGTACTCAACTGGGGCCTAAGTCTCTTCCAGGTTCTCCGGAGGCTCTTACGTTAGCTCAGTGGATTTGTAGAAGCTACAGGTTAGTCTTTTACAAGTTTCACGAATAGTTGTAGTTTGCCAAGGTTACTTTATCTGCCACGAAGAACTTTTATTGTTGCATTTGTTTGCCAAGGTTGTTTTGAATGCTAATGCAAAACTTGTGATTAGTTTGTTGAAGAATAGGTTGGTAATTGGCAACGTGTAATCCATACCAACTGATAATATTTTTAATAAATTCGTTTCTGAGGAGCAGGAAATAAGTTTTAAGGTTTGTTTGATCTGATAAGATGTTTGGTTCAGGATCCACACTGGGGGAGAGGTCTTCCGACTCGAGTCCACAGCTAGTGATGCAATCTTGAAGCAACTTTGGCACCATTCGGATGCAATCATGTGCTGTTCTGTGAAAACAAATGTAAATGACCTGCTTTTCTTCTCCATAAACTGCATTTTATCTGAATCTTGATAATTTGACTGCTGCTAAAATCATTGTTGCAGGCCTCTCCTGTTTTCACCTTTGCAAACCAGGCTGGACTTGACATGCTTGAAACTACTCTGGTTGCCCTCCAAGATATAATTCTTGATAAAGTTCTCGATGATGCTGGGAGGAAGATTCTGTGCTCGGAGTTTTCCAAGATAATGCAACAGGTGGTTTCCGTGTTATATGCACTTTCAATTTTGGGGAAATATAAATAAAAAATCAGTATGTTCTATATTTGGTGCTTTCTTTTTTACCCTTGGGGTTTCAACAAACGGGATGATGTGGCCAATTATGAAATTAGTAGATTAAAATTATCTCTGTTCATTTTTAAGGGATATGATTAAACAATTTTAATCTAATGGTTTTTGGGATTGCTGCGTTACTCTGGATTTCAAAACCCCAAGGGTATCATAGAATACACCTCATTATTCCTATGATTTGTTATCTCGTTGCACATGAAAATATGTGGAAACTGTTGAAAAAATAATTGACATTTGGGATATACCCAGTAGAACTATAGGATCTCTGATTACTTGAAAGTAGTTTTCATGGATTACATGATGATATGTTTCCAATTCCCATCCATATTCCATGCAGGGATTTACATATTTGCCAGCAGGAATATGTGTATCCAGCATGAATCGACCCGTGTCGTATGAGCAGGCCATTGCGTGGAAAGTTCTGAATGATGACGACGCCAATCATTGCCTGGCCTTCATGTTTATGAATTGGTCTTTTGTGTGATTTACTAAACTATTACTATGATGTTCGCTATGTATGTATTAAAGTTACTATTAGTACTAAGTACCAGATACTCCCAAAAACAGCATGTAATTTGATGAATGCATATTTATTTTTCCTAGTTTGGAGCTAATTCCATCCTATTTTGATGAATTATTTGCCGAAAGATTGATTCATAATTAAATCCACAAAAAATTTCTTGGTTAGTTTGATTACCTTGGTTGGAAGTCAAAATTTTGACTGATAGTGGGTTCTACTAGTACTTTATTTGAAGCTAAAATTCATCCATACCCTGTTAGCTATTGGTCGTAGGTTTTAACCTTTACTATGTTAGAAAAGGTTATCATATGCTATCTTCTCAGATGATGCACTTTTGGTGAATTAACGCCATCCCTTTTGTTGGAAAGCAAAAGGTTGTCACATGTCGTTTGTGCGTTTGGACTCACTATTGAGACGGTTCTTATTTCTCGCCCATACCCAGCATATGTTGGGAAAGGGATGAGTCATGCACATAAATACATCGATATCTTATTTCACTGAGTAGTTGTTCATAGAATCTCAGTTCTCTTAATCTATTTTTTCGGCATCATTTTCGGAATTCGGAGAGATATAGATGTAATTATAATATAAAATTCACTGCTTTTTGGGGGTTTGTAATTTTAAATAAAAAATTTTCATATGTATATTTTTAATTCATCACGTGTATTTTCTAGAAGAAAGTGTGTAGGGTATAAATCCATTTGTTTTATTGATTTGGTGCATACAATCTAAATGTGCTAAAGGTATTTAAGAATAAATTGCATCCCAATGTTATGCGAGAATCAGGTTCTTCTATAATACTTCTTGCACTTGCGTTTTATAAAGTAAGATGAGATCTTACATCATTGCATTTGCGTATTTTAAAAAGTAAAATGATATATACATCATTTAGATCAAAAAATTAAAAGTGTGGATGGTTACAAATATAAAAATATTATTTTTCATTAATTATTATTGATTTAATTTTCTTATCTTTCAAAGTGCATTTTAGACTCTAGAAAAATCAGATTCGTTAAAAAGAAATTTTTTATGCACTCTTAATGTAGTAATTTATTAATATATTATTAAATTTGATTATATATTAAAATAATATATTAATAACTAAATTCAATAATGTATGGAGTTCTCCTTTTGTTATACATATTTTAGTTTCACTCTTTGTTTTCATTCTATCACCCATATTCTTTGCCTGAGTTTGAGAAATTTACGTTAAGCATTTTTATTCTTGCACACTGTTCTCGTAAAATTGTTTTGACGTTTTAGAATTAGACACAGTGACAAACAATATCCATGCAAATGAACTGTCTCAAAAAAGCCACTCCATAAGTCATTCCGCGAGAGAGAGAGAGAGAGAGAGAGAGAGGTGCCTGCTCCAGTGCTCCGCGTGGAGACCCCACACCTTCCGGTGTTGTCTATAGCACCATAATGCTGTATCTCACGCTTTCCCCTCTGCACTTCAATGCTCGGTTCTTCAACATCTTTTAAGTGCCAGAGATCTTTCAGCTTTTCAAATTCCAAGGGAGTGCAGGCTAGGTGTTTGTTTTTATGTCGCCTAGGCTTTCTATTGCTTTGTTGGGTATTCGGCTAGGCCCCCTTTGTGATTGAAAAAACGTATCTTTCTGTTGGGAGGATTTTTCAAAGATTTAGCAGACAGACATGGGAGGCGGAAAGAAATCGAGGGATAGGATGTATAGACCATCATGAACTTTGAATTTGGAGTGCTAATTAAGAGAGGAAATTGACCAAGACTTGGATTTTTTACTACTTTTGTGAAGTAGGCCTATGCAATCAGGTTTTAAGTGATTTCTATTTTGGTTGAAGATCTAGAAGCGCATAAATGAGAAAAGAATCCGGGGTCGTTGGGTTATCTTATAGGATATTGTTATTGTTGAATATAATCCACCTAATATATATATATATATATATATATATATATATATATATATATATATATATATATATATATATATATTCTGAATCCCAATCCTTACATAAATAAAAAGTAAATCTTTAGGATAATATTAAATATTATTATATCATTATCCGCTTGTATCTCAATGTATCATTATTTAAGGATGAGCAGTAACAATAAGTGATGTCTCTAACTTGTTTAAATTTCAAACCATTTTGTCAAACTATGCTTATTTTTTTTTAACGGCATTATGTTTGTTTGTTTTGGTGTAGAGTTAATGATTATCATTACTTTTTTTGTTGGCTTAGAATTGTTTGGACCATTGGGGTTTATTACTTTACTGGAACCAACCAAAATTCAAAGTCTAGATTTAAATGTTGCACTAACCGGGAAACCAAGAGCAGTAACATAAATATTTATTAGACTGTGCAATGCTTCGAAGTTGCAAGCAAGATAGGGTCATCTTTCCCTGCCTTCTCTTTCTGGCTACTATAATTGCTGTACACATAGGTCTGGGCAAAATTTATCCCCCCTTTATGGATACAAAATCAATTGAGATTGCATTTGATTGTGTCTTCTGTCAAAACTCAGAAGTTAAATAAACACATAATTTTAGGACACAATCTGATGAAAATAGTATTCAATGCCATCAAGATAGTTGGTCCCAGACCATTTGATTGCGTAGTGAATTTTCTGCTTTTATTATAATTGTTTTTCTAAATTTATTTTGTGAGAAAAGAGAATAGTATAGAAGATTCTCCTTCAAAATTAAGATTATTTGGCAATTGGAGTCAAATATTAAATTATACGGAGTTTTAAAATTAATTCGTTGTCTATCTGATTAACAATTTGAGTAAATCACGTAAAAAATTTTTTCTATGACATTTCCTCCCGAACTAATAGTAGTAACTATCATGCGAAGCCTTTCACGGGTAAACATCATGTGATTCGCCCAAAAAGAAAAAAAAAAAAAAGGAAGGGGCGGAGAGAGAGAGAGAGGGGGGGGATGAAAATCACCATAAATTATAGTTTTTTTATTTTGACAAAAATGATTATATAAAAATATAATTATAAAATATTAAAATAATAAGAAACAGTTGATTAAAAACAGAGGTGAAAAACAGATTTTAGCCTTTGTTTGGCTTGGAGAGAAATGAGAGAAGAAATAAATTGAGAGAGAGAGAAGTGGGAGGAGAGAAAGAAATTAAAAAGAAAAGTAATTTTTTTTGTTTGGAAAGGGAGAAATTAGGAAAGAAAGAAGTTATATTTATATGAAATGATTATTGTGCCCTTATGTGTAAAAAATGAAGGTAAGTGTGTATTTTAAAAAAAATGTATTCTAAAAAAATACAATTTCAATTTCTAAAATGAAAATCAAATTAAAAATAAATTCATTAATTAAATATTTTAAAAAAATTCATACAATATTTCCATAACTTAGTAATTCCCTTATTAAGAAATATTGAATTTAAACCTTTGCAAAAGGGAAAAAAAAAAAATTGGGCTGCAATTCATAATGTTTGGCGTGATGTAGTAATGTATACAATATGTCTTGAAATTTTATATTTATTACATAATTAGTGTTGTTTATATAAAATTTTTTATGAATATTACAATAAAATTCTATAATTAAAACAACTTAATTAATGAAAATATAGTTGTACATATGTCATTTTATTATATTTAATAACAATAATCATATATTTATATTGACTTTATCATTCAATGTCATCCAATAATTAAGTTTAGTATTATAAATAAATGAGTAATAGGCAATGAGGTTGAATCTTTTTGTGATTGGCGATTGTGGATCTAATATTTACTTAACACTTAGTCATTGATATCTACTATCTCACTATCAAAACTAGTTAGAAATGCTTTAAATTATACAAAAATACAATAATGCATAACATAAATGTCCAATTTATGATTCGGGATCCTATCATCACATACAATATATAAACAAAATAAGTTCACTTTGCTCAGTTAATACAAGATCTACTAATATATAACGCAATGGATATTCAAAACTTTTCTCGCTTCCAAATGACCTTCCCGAGCGACCTGACACCATGCCACAATTGTGGCAACAAGTAATGCTGCTCTCCTCAATACTGGTGCATCAAATCAAACAATTAATATATGTTTATTACAATGCAACATTCCTTTCACAGTGACATTATCTATTTGTAGAGATATAGATACAACAACAAGCAAATTCATGAGCCACAATTGTCATAACTAAATACCCAGTACATACTCTCAGAAGATATATTTTGATTTTTTGCTAAAACAAAGATAAAGAATATATAAATTTTGAATCCGAGATCAAATGGCTATGGTCATTCTTATATAGTTACAACAACCTCCATCTATGCACACTACTAATACTCCATTTTTTTTTAAAAAATACAATAGGATCAATATCATTCTTCAGATTAAGTTACCATTTAATAACATTAAAATATTAATTGAAAAAAGGCGTCAGTGTGTACCTTAAATAGTGGCTTAACCAAGTCCTGCACTAACCATAAGCTGATACAACACCTGTAATTTTAAGTGAGGCAGAACCCCAAAAAATTGTTTTTTGGCTTTTTTATTTTTGTAAAGGAAGTTATAACACTTCAACTGATATTCTTTAGGTACTCCTATTTTCTCCAACTTCGTCCACACTTCTGCCTCACTATAGTGGCGAGGTCTACTACTTTTCATGATAGAGAGGTGTCTTTCTGCTATCCGAGCATGCTTTTCGGCCATCTGGACATGTTTTTCTACCATATCTCTCATAACATCAATTAAGTTGCTAATCCCCATGTTCAACTTCTCATAACCCTTCTCAATTAAATCAACTGTGAGCATTTTTCGCTTTGAACCTCTTAATGATGATGTACCTTGAAATTGATTTAAGTGAGAATATTCCTGGGAGTGGTTGGAAGGAGTACATTTAGGACTAAATGTGTCAAAATATCCGGCATAGTTGAAGGCATCATTTCCCTAATTAATATCAAAATTCGACATCTAATCGAAGTTATCATTCAGGTCCAACCTTTCTTTCTCCCATCTCCTTAAGTTGTCTATTACACTTTTAGCATATACTCTTGTGGCTCTGTCTCTTCCGAATAGCTATAATAATTTGTTGTAGTTATGTATTGGTGTACGCTTCCATTTATAGGCCTTGGGTTTATCCTACAAACACATATACAATCATATCATTATATACTAGATATTGGTGTAATCCATACTAAGAATGCAATGAATTATTACATTTATGTCTAGTACATGAATTATGCTAAATTTACCTTATAGATATCATTCCACACTTTTGGTTCAGCCTCGAACATATGTGTGGTTTGGTTTTAAGCAATCTCATTCCACCGCTAGAACAGATCATAGCATTCATTGAAGTTCTCCTTCAATGTCTTCATTCGATTCTTGATATGCTGCTTCTGGAAGAATGGACTTGTTGTCCACTTAAGCTTCACCACCACACTAGCATAAGCCATGGAAGTGAATGTGCCATCTGGTCGGTTCCCTTTTTACACCTCTTCGAGTAATAAGTCCAATAACATAACATTTATGTCGGGTATCTAACGTAGTAAATCTTTAAAAGAACCCTCTCCCTTGCTATCGGACTTCTTGTTTTTCGACATGGTAAAATCTGTAATGCAATATACAACCAAATAATAGTTGACAATACAAGGATCATAAAAGAGATTATAGCATGCATGATATATAATTTACTTGGTCATAAACAACTCACACACATATAAGGTTTAATCTATGTGCAATGCAACTTAGAGGTTCTATACACAATCAATGCTTTCAATAGTGGAAATTCAATTCATATTACAAAAGGGAGGTGTATGCAACAATCTGCAAAATATAACTCATATAGAGCAAACACTAAATACAGTTTACAACTACATCAATAGCACAGGATTCATAAGTATTAAAAGATAATATACAAAGAGTTGTTGTATAAATAATATAAACTATGACAAGCTTTGCTAATAATCATTCCACATATAGGCTACTAGATTTTCTCTCATGATGAACCCTTGCCTATAGTCTTCCTCTATGGTTCGTGATTTATGATCTCCTATATCTTTTATATTCCTTTCTAGCAACTCATGGTCGACCTTATCCATCAATCGTGGATCGGGATCAACGTCCATTAAAAAGTTATGCAATATGCAACATGCAACATGCAATAGTAATGTTTGTCATGGTCTTGAAAGAGTAATATGGTTTTGTGCCACTAGCAATTATTGAAAATTTCTTTTTCAAAATGCCAAATGCTTTTTCTATTACATTTCTCAGTGATGCATGCTGATGGTTATATAATTCCTTTGCATTTTGAGGTCTACGAGTAGTGTACTCCTTCAAATGATATCGCACACCTCTATAGAGTGTAAGTGCACCCCTTTTTAAAGGAAGACCTGCATCTCCTAGGTAGAATTTGCTTATGATTTACAACAATGATACAAATACATGTCAGAATACATAACTATAAAACTAAACACCTTATATATTTGACTCATTGACCTACATATGGTATTCCTTTTCAAAATTAGTGCTTACCTCTTGGAATTCTCAATCTATCCCCTCTCTTAGCTAAAGCATGCTTAAGAACCTTAGAATCAGATACATTTTCCTCCCAACCAAACAACACATATGTGAACTTCAAATTAAAAGAACACATTGCCAACACATTTTATGTTGAATAATTCTTTTTTCCTCAAAAGCGAGGAGCATCTTTCCTTGAAACTTTAACTCATATATGTGTTCTATCAAGAGCTCCAACATAATCTTGTAAATAATTTCTTTTTAGTATAATTACATAGCATGACAAATAAACAACAACAATCCAAATAAGAATTCCATCTTATACAATTAATTATATTACCTTAAAATAAGGATAAAATCTACTATTATTGAGTATTTGTGTAGGAACTTCTGATCCAGAAGGTTGCACATGATACTCATCCTCAAGAGATACAATAGCTTGTAAAATGTTATGAAAATGATGATTAACTGTCTCTCTCGATCGATGGAAAAAAAGGATATAATTCTATTTTTTACATTATATGCTAGGATGTATAAGAACTTAGCTACTTATTCCTTCACAGTGGAATAAGTGGAATCCCTTACTCTAGCCGTTGCTCTTATCTTTTTGTATAATCGCAAAAAAGTGTGAGGACTCATGCATAGTATGTCATGACAGTTTTTTGAGTGTAACAGGTTTTACAAGAGTTGTTATCGCATCTAATTTCTTGCTTTTCTCACTCCATCAATGGCTTTAGGCACAATATTAGCTTGCAATTCCAGCAAGTACATAAAATAACTAATATAGCATGTAAGTTGAACCACACACATTTAACATAATCTGTCCCATTCCTTTATCATTTCAATAATAGGTAACTGGTCTAATTTCAACTGCTCTTCATATAAATCATCCACATTATCTTCCATAGTCACTCGTGAAATACCTCTAAATTGTAACTATTAAATATTACAAACAACAGGTTTTAAAAAAATGTAGACATACGTATTAACTTCAATTTATATGAACTAGGTAAATATTATTAACAAAAAATGCATAGAAAACACATAGGAGAGAAGTGCACACCCACAAGTATATGCAAAGGGAGTCATGAAGTTGCTAAAAACATACCTATGAGCTTAGGAAGGGACTAAGAAATTAACTTTCTAGTAGTGAAGATGTAGGCCCTCTGAGAGTGTATATTTGGATAGGTGCCTTGAACATAGTACCTATTAACAAGAGCAATATATGAAAAACAAAAACAATGACAAGTTTTCAATGTAATACTACATTCCTTCATTCTTATATTTTGCAATTATCCTAAATTATTGCTTTATTAGATTAACAAAGGATTATTTTAACAGAGAAATGCTAAATTATATGTATATATATAGAAGGAGGAAATCTAAATGTCTATAAATATCTAAAATGGATGTAGCATTCCTTCATCATTAATATTTCTTAACTTCAAAAGTAACTTTGTGACCTAATTAGTTTACTGGTGACACCAATAATGTTATTAAAATGAGTATTTAAGTGATACATACTAAATGGCTAAGATAATTAATACATAATTCTCAAATATATTTGCGTTAGATTTTCATTTTTTACATACATCAATTTTTCCTTTTCCTTTTAATTTTTTTTAAAAAAAATTATATTTTAATTAGATAGTAACAGAAAAAAATTCAAGTAACTATAGAGGAGAGTACTATTGTATATAAATCTTTTACATTCAAAGTTAATTACACTTATGGTCGTTTTCATGAGATGAAGTTGGAAAATTTTTTAACAAATAACTAATTATGCAAATTATTGTGTACACCACGTATAAGGTTTTACATTACATGCATAAGCATGTTGATTAAATAAATTTTGGAACATTAACACAAAATAAAGTGTGGATAATTTAAAAAATATAATTCATTTCTTTTTATATTGATTAGTGTTAATATGTTGTAAATACAGGCAATTACTTGTTAGGAAAAAAATATTTACTGCTATTGCATTGTTGGATAATTAATCAATTGACATATATACATATCAAAATTGAGAGGGCAGTGAAGAGGGTGAAGAATTTCCTATTCACTAATAAAATACCTCCAAATAAATAAAAAAATTTCAGTAATGAAAATTTTTTTTTATGCCAGGTCAGGTTGACCAATTAATCGGGTTAGACCTAAAAGACGAACCTCAGGTGTCCAAACTCGACCATAGGACCCTAATATCACCAATACCCATCATTGGTGGCAATTGGCCATCATTTGCTAGGTTTTCCTACCACACCTTGTTGGATGCCATCTTTTTCAACCACTTGCCAACCACAATCTTTGCAACATAGAAATGACAGAAACAATTCAGATCCAACTCCTCTAAGTTAGCTGCTCTGATCTGCGTTTTCGGTGAGGTGGCACCTCAGTCAACGAACGGTACTAGTTCTTAGCACATTGATGACCAGAAATGGTTGGAGACACAGAAATGGTTAGAGATGCAGATGGAGGAGGAAGCTACAATAGCTTAAACCATGCTGTGAAGTTGAATAGTTACAATCGCTGATCGCGGGAGTCTGGTGAAGCAGAGCTTTGATGGATCCGCTGTTTGGAGTAACTGAAATCGTGAAAGGATGTAGCAGGCCAAAATCACTAAGAAGAAATGAAAGAATGATGGCAGGGAGCAAGAGACAGAAGATAGAAGTAGATGCAAACTGAGGGTATTATGTGGAAAGCCAAAAATTAGGTCTGGATTTCTCCTCTCTTCTCTCTAAAAGTGGAGAGAAGTTTGCACTCTAAATTTGGTGGGGCCTCCGTACTTTTTTTCCCTATATTTTTTTCTTTTCTAACTTCTTTCTATCGTTCAAAACAAGATTATAAGCAGAGAATGACCCGGGCTTCTTGGAATCCTTTTTTTTAATGAGTCCAAGCTAAGGCAGTTTTGCCTTAGATTTAATTATTTTTTACGTTAAAATATTTGATAACTCTTCAAGCATTTGAAATTTTTTTAATCTAATCTAATTCTTAATCCAATATACAATGTTTTAATATAATTTTTTTTAATTTTACTTGAGTAACTCATTATATAAATAAAAATTTTAATTAATTATAATTTACATAAATATATATTTTTTAATCTAATCTAATCCAATCTAATATCTTTTGAAAATATCTTTTTTAAAATTTAGAATTTGATCTCTATTTTTTACATTTATCTATCTAACTATTTAATTACTCGTAATAGTATAATAATAATAATGGAGTTTACCTATACTTGACCATTTTTCCCTTTTTCTTTTTTTCTTTAACAAGTAAGCTTACATGAGCTCAACTCATTCTACCCATTTTTAATGAAAAATATCTTTATTTCAAAGAATTTTTTTTAACTACTATAACATAAACTATCATTTTTGTAATCACAAAGCATACTAATAACTTGTCACTTTTTACTCTTATAAAAAATGTAATTATATTACCTTAAATATTTTTCGTCAAAACGTATGAAATCTAAGGATTGAAATAGCAAGATGAATTATAAATTAGTATTTTAATGCAAATTAATGATAAAATTAATAATTTCATCCATAAAATTATAAGATACTAATAAAATAGTCTTAAATTATATAAAGTTATAATTTTACTCATGGATAATAATTCATGTATATAATTTTATCTCTTAATTGTATTATTCAATTCTAGAATTATTTATATGAAAGGATGAAATTCTATGTATGAATTATTACTTAAGAATAAATTACAATTTTTATAATAGAAGAATTATTTTGTAATTACCTTACAATTTTTGGAATGAAATTATCAATTTTATCAAAATAAATATAACTATTTTTTAATTACCTTATACTATTTTGATGCTTGGGTCTTTTGTTGTTACGGGGTTCAGAGCCCTTTTAATTAAAAAATACAGGCTTGTAAGTAATTTTAGTTTCTTAAAATATAAATAGTATAATTTAAGTTTTTAAATTTAAAATAATCTATGCTGATCCTTAAAATATGTGATGAGTGTAATTTTGATTCTGTTATTTAATTTCTATCAAATTTTATCTAATTTTTATTTGAGATCCAATTGTTTCATTATTTCTCAAGCAAATCATATTTTTAAAACTTTAAAAGACAATAAACTCTCAACAAAATTCAAAACTTTCATATGTATTAATATAATTTTATTCAAAAATTTCAATATCCAAACAAAAATTTCGTTTCTTGTTTATATGTAAACCATATCATTTTAACATAAATGAAGCATTAGGTAGAAATAATCTTGTAAGATAAAGAAGTCAACAAAAATGAAATTAAAGAATCAAAATTGCATTAATTAGATATTTAAGAATTAAAATATATTATTTTAAATTAGACAAATCAAGGTCACACAATGTATATATTAAAAAGATCAAAATTGCATTTAAGGCTCCTCCCTCTTATAAATGTATACTAACACACACATATACAAATATTTTCGTTATAATGGAAAAGTTGGGTATCAATTTGTTTTTTTTTCTTGGCAATAACATGATGGTCAAGTAAGGACAGTCGTTCCAAAAATTAAAGTATTAATTGATTTTTCTCCTCCTAATCAAAGTTATTTTTAGAATTCAAACTATTTTATTAATAAGTTAAGTTTGTTTGGTGACAACATATTTTCTATTGAACTAATACTTTATTGGTATAAGTTTGTTTCCTTGTTTTTGTCATTTTCGTGATGAGCATGGAATTTAAGAAAAAATGCAAAATATTTTTCCTTAAATTTGAAGTGGTTAAATTTTATATTTTTTAACTATGAAAATTTAGAAATCATCATTTAATTCATATAGAATTTAGAATTAACATATATTATCAGCATAATTTATCATTATATCAACTTACATGATTTTTTATAAATTTTAAATAAGAATTATAATATTATAATATATTAATTTATTTTATTATATTTTCATGAAATATTTTTATATTATACAATTAATAAAAATTAAACTAGAGATATAATGTTTTAATTAAATACTTTAAAATGAGTTAAAAAATTATGTGTAAAAAATATGAAATGAACCAATATATTTAGTATTGTGATTTTTATTTAAAAAGTTCATAAATAAATTATGTTATTTAAATTAAATATTTAATTAAATTGTGATGAATGTTAATTCAAAGTTTTTTAAAGCTTAATGAAGTAATTTTTAATATTTTTAAAGTAAAATGCGATAAAATTTAACCATTTTAAAATTAAAAGACATATTTTATATTGAATAGTGCTATTTGCACTCCACCTCTTTTATCTTCATTTTATTGTCTTTTTCATATGAGGAAAAATAGGCTAATTTAATCTATTCTTTTATAAATTTTATTTTCTTACATGGAAATAAGATTGAGGTGGAAAAGTGCCAGTAATTTTACTCTATGAAAGAGTCCAAAAAAAATTTGGATTGATATTTTTTTAAGGTAAATATGTACTTTAAAAAAAAGGTGATTATTATAACTTATAATTATGATAAGAAAATGTAATTATAAATTTGAAATTATTATTATATTTTACTATTATTCATCAAATAATCAAATTTTAATTTTATTTATTGAACCATAATATCTCATTTTATATTCTTGAAGTATATTTTTACACTTGAAAAGAACACAATTAAAAAATAAGTATAGTTTATTTCTTGGAAATTAGTTTTTATATAAAAATTTATTTATGATTTTTATATTTTTTTCTATATATTATAATTAAAAAAATGGTAGAACCCTAATAATAAAAGAAAGTAAAAATTATCTTTCATCAAATTTTTTATATTTGACATTCAATTTATCAATTATATTTTATTATCCTTGTAATTTGTAACTATATTTTTTACAAAACTATATTTCACCGAATCAAACAAATGAATTAATATTATATTTGCATTTTTTTAATATAACAATAAAATTAAAAAAGGAAATTAGATACCCTGTTTACAAATACAAATTAAAAAGAAACAAAATGGACCTGCCAAGTATCAACCGAAAATGATGGTACAACAACGAGGGCCTTTGGCGCAGTTTTTGACCGAGTGAGTTCGTGCGTGGATTAATTCATAGCAATGGAGCAGACGGAAAAGGAATCAATTAGGGCTGCCTCCGACGAAGTTTCCCGTGAATTCAAAACCCTACTCTCCGCTGATGATCTCCACTCCCTCAAGCAATTACAACACACCATGTACTCTACTCTTCTTCCCCTTTTCTTTTCTCGGCGTTATTTTTTAATTTGCTTTTAACTCTTAATAGATGGAGGATTTAATTGTGATGTTTTGACCACATATTCCTTTTGCATTTTTACTTGTAGTTCGTTACCATGAATTTGGATAGCTGATTTTCTTTTTATATGAGAATTGTCTTATGTTCAATGATTGGATAGGGATTAATGGTGAAATGATGGGTGTAGGAGAATTCTAAGATTGCAGGTTAAATTACAAAGAAGCGTCTTCACCAGAGTTGTAATGTAGTTGGAAGTGACTTGAGTCCCAAGATTAATAATGTAATTTCCTATAAGGAAGAAAATTTGTACATAACTTTTTCTTGTATGTTGATGTAAAATTGGAAAAAATTTTATTGCTTATTTTCTCTGTATCACCCCAAAAACAAAAGACATGGTAATTAGGCAGATATCAACCCTTTTGGCGGTCTTGAATAACTCACAGCATTTTCCAGATGCTTACACTGACTATGATATTGACATTAGTTTGCCATGGATTTTCAGCTATTAAATCTTGAATCTTGCCCGTTGGCTACAAGTCATTTGCTATCATGCTTTTGGGTGATATGGCCTTGACTAATTGCATTATGTATATGGTTCTTTTTTTTGGATTCGAAATTTCAGATTAGGAAGGTTGCAGGACAGCAATGCTGTTCTATCACATTTTAATGAGTTCTCTGAACACTGCTTTGCTGAGATTTCTGGAGATATCTTGAGAAATACTCATCAATTGAAGTCTATGAAGTCAGATCTTGATTATATATTTCAGAAATTAAGGTACTTTGACCATTGGTTTTTTTGGTTTTATCATGATAATTTATTTGGATGCTTAAATTATTATCTAGCAGCCATATGGATGATAAAATTTATCTGGAGAATTCATGGCTTGTCTGCTGTCTACTTGTCTTGGAGACACATTAGATGCATAGAAATGCATCTTTATCCAAATTTATCTCACAAGACTGCCTTTTGAGATACTTTGTTCAAAACCAGAAAAGAGGACCACTGAGGCGATAACTTGGATTTACTGAGTGTCGTGGATTGCAAGGGGTCTCTACTCTCTATTAAAAACTTAAATGCTTTGTAATGATCCACCTCCATCTAAAACAAGGTCCATGCCTCTAATATTAACTTCATGGAATAACACTTATGAAAGTTAGAGTAAGATAATACTGGGTCTGAGGATGAGGTCTGCTATGTGGTGTAGAATACAGATGGCGGAGGAATAGCATTTGACATCCAAATATTTGTAATGCACTCTTCTCATTTAGAAAGCTATAAGAGTTCAATAAAGTTCTTTTTCATAAGAATAATATCCTGTATTTTGTAGTATTACTATGTTTGTTTGTGATTGTTTCAGCAAATATTTATTTTGTTTTTCTAAATTTTTTGTAAGTGTCATCCTCACTCTGCTTGCTTGTACTCAGATGCACCAGTGTAGTATGAATAACAGTAAACATACACTTCTGTTTGAAAAACCACAGACAAGTAGGCGCATGTTGGATTTGTTCAAATTTAATGAAGCTGGTGCCTCATATACGGCAAAGATACATGATAGAATATCTTTTGTTTTATGAAAGTACCTTATATTTGTATCTAATATAGTTTGTGCTTTTGTTGACATTAACTATTTTTTCCTATATCTCTCAGCAAAGCAGTGGCATCAAATGTCATCACCTTACGCTATTTTGCAACATTAGTAATTATATTTGTCCATAGATTCTAAATCCTCATCTTTTAGATTACCCAGCTAACACCTCATAAGTTCAATTCTAATTTTGAATTCTACTTCATCAAATATAGAAGAAAACATCAAAATATATGCAATCTAAGGGTGAATATGAGGTTGTCATAATGATTATTTGTGATGAAGGACAGTGGTTTGTCAATTATATTCATGAATTGATAAATTGACTCCCGAAGTCATCTATAATATATTTTAAAGCATTCTGTTTATGCATTATCCCTGACCGTTGTTGTGGCTTATGTTCTCATTGATTTCCTTTATTTTATCAACTATTCTATTGGTCTACCCTCTCTTTCAGAAGCATGAAGTCGAAGATCTTGGCAACCTATCCAGATGCATTTCCAGATGATTTAGAGAGAGAAGCGATTGATCGTAGACCAGATCTTGAATTGTCCAAGTAATTGAAGTTGCTGTAGGAACATAAATATCTAGAATATCAATTTACCTTTTATATCATTGTTTTCCCTTTTTTTTTTTTTAAGTGTAGGATCCACTGCAGTTATCAAACTAGTCCTTGTTGGAAACAAGGACAAAAAACAAAATCTCATATGGTGCTGGGAATCCAAATTAATGCTTCAAATCCTTTTCTTTCCTTGGGAGCATGCATGGTTAGAGGGTTACTGAGTGCACTGGTATTCTAAGTAGAAATAAAGGGTTGACTTCATCTGCATATGCCATTGATGAGGCTTAAGCTGTTATCTAGGATATTAATTTGGCTGTCATTGCTTCATAAGAGTGCATAAGTATTTATTCAATTGGACCCTTCTATTTATGTGTACAACTATTCACCGCTTAAGTTGTTGTATTCCACCTAGACCTAGTACTATTCTGTTCAGTTATGAAAGAATAAATACACGGGGTTTGCTTTGTTTCAAACTGTTACTACTTCAAGCTCTAACAGCGTTTCAAATGGTTACATCCACATCTGTACTGCTATCTATATCAACGGCAAAAGATATAATTTTAAGCCATCTATTTGATAAACATTTGTTTGAGTGGAGACACTTCTGTGGGTCAACTTTACTTCTATCAATATTTGGTTACATTTGTTTGTGATGCCCTCTTGTCAGTGGCAATGGAGGTAAACAAGTGGTTTAACTTTACTACCAATATTTATTACCACAATGTAGTTAAAAAAAAAAAATTACACTTGATATAAAGCTGTAAGAATCTTTTTATATACCCAAAATACTAATAAAATTCTTACTATCAATATTTATTTGTATTTTGACATGTAAATTATTTTAACACTACGGTTAAGTGATCTCTAAGATTTGGAGAATAATTTGTTTGTTAAAATATAAATGAAAATACTAATAAAATTCTTAGTATTACAATAGAACCAAAAAATATTTCCCTGTCCACCGTCTCAGATTTCAGTAGACGTAGGCCATTAACAAACACTTCATTTTTGCGTATGTGTCATTCCGAATTAAATAGCCTCACTTATCGTTAGTTTCCTTCCTTGAATTTTTGCTTTGTGCGCAATTCAAGCATCGGCACAATTACGGTACGGCAATGTACGGAAGGGAACATGGCAAGTGGCACAAGTCTTGGGTATTCGTCAGCAATGAACCTATTGCTAGTGGCAAGTCCTGTGGGTTGAGCCATCAATGTTGCATCCGGTCTTCTCTTCCCCAAGCCGTCCATTTTGACCATACATCCGTTTAGCGCCAAGTTGTAGTGAAATCTTCTGCTATAAAAGGAGCAACCCTGCTTGTTTGATCAACATATCAATAGGCCTTTTTATCGTTATGCTGCTCTTGGGAAAAGATATGGCCAAAATATTGCGCTGCCAATTCTATTTACTTAAATACTTAAAATAATTTTTTTTTTAAAAGTTGCAGATCCCGGGAAGGGAGAGTTCGTGATCAATTTGACTGGTCACGAACGGGCCCCCACAATTATTTTTTTATATTTTTTTATTGTGTAACTTTTTTTTCTGATTAATTTTTTTTATCTTATTTGCATTAAATTTGTTTTATTTCAACTTGGATTCAATTTTTTTAAAATTTTATAATAATTTTTAAGTTGTGACCCTTTTTTTATTTTTAATTTTTACTTAATTTTGATTTAATGTATTTTTTTAAAATTTTAAATATTTATTTGATATTAATTAATTAATATTCTAAGTAATAATCAATAATATTATTAATTCTCATAAAATTGTACAATATATATAATATAATAAAAATAGTAAGTATTGTAAGATTGGTGGGGATAATTATTATCTCAATAAATACAAATGTTTATATTTTCTCTTGCAAACTTATTACTTGAAAGATCTAAAAATGAATTTTAATGAAAAAATTAAAAAAATCAATAATACTACTTTAAAAAATAATTCCATTTTTAATGAGTTATTATTCATTAACTTCAAAACATATGATTTTTTATTTCACAATAATTCACTTTAACTTTGAAGTTCTATTTTACATTTAGAGTAGCTAAATTATGCCACAAAACATGTGATTATATACGTGAATAAAGGAAAAGAAAGCATAGCCCTGTAATAAAATAATTTGAATTAAATTCAAATTTATTAGAGGGCATGTAGATTTTTTTCTCGATATAATAAACACTTGAACGTTTAGATCATGTGTTTAAAATTATTTATTTAGATTTAATTCAATGTTAAGCTTAATCTTTGACTTATATTTATACAGTTCTAATGCTTATTTAGTCATTATATATCATTGTTTTATACGCTTAGTGGATGTACGCAAACTTCGAAGCAGTTGTAATAATTTCAGTGAATTCGAAGAATAAATTTTAAATAATACATGATTTATATTATGTCTGTGAATTTTTAATGTAATTTTGATTAATATCATTGTACTAATATTTGATAATGTAAAATATTGTTAATTTAATTAATTAACTTAATTTTCATAATTAAGTAAATCTCATTAAATATTATAGAGTAATTTTTAGATGACGTGAGAAATTTTTTTTTACTACGCAGTGTAAGGGGGATTTGTTTTCCAAGGCGGACCGATACGGTTAAAAAGCTGACCTTTATAAAATATTATGTTGTAAATTTTATGTAAGGAGAGAAAAAATTACATCATTTGATAAAGTGTTGCATTAATTTATAAGGGTTACGAAATATTAAGATTAAGTTTAGTAAAATTTAATCTATAGAGTTCAAATTCGTAAAATTAAACAGTGAAAAATTTAATAAGGGATATGTAATTGGCACCATTTCTCATAATTACGTGTAAGCATAACTTTAAAACGATACTATAAAAAATGATTTTTTAGAATGTTGTAATAAATTTTAAATAATAATACAATGAATGAAATTAATTCATTAATTTGATTTGAATTAATGAATAAAAGTGAAAAATGTAATTGTCAATTTATACAATTTGACTAAGAAATTGGATAATATAATCAATAAATGTGAGAGAGTACTAAATATAAAGTTAAAAGGTTATGAATCAATAAAATAAAAAAATTGAAAAAAAACTATAATACAATAATGAAATAAAATAATAAAATACTTAATCACTAAAGTAATGGCTCCCAGTCCTACATCGAGGGCATCGCCTTATTTGTTAGGATCGTTAAGCTAGGGGCTAATGCTGTTCACCTTCATTGTTATCCTCATCGTCATTTGTCTCTGCTAGGCGGGTCTGACCCCTAGAGGGTGGAAAGTTTAAGTCTCAGGAGAAAGATTGAAATGGTGGAATAGGGTTTCCTGGTGTGAAAAATTCTTGTTATTATTGCTCCATGGATCCACTTGCGTATTCAGTATTGAATGCAAACGGGTCAGCAAATAATGCCATTAGATAACTAGAAGCTTATTGAGTTGATTGTGATGGCAATGGGGGTGAAGAATGATGATTGTGGAGTATCATAAGGGTGTTGTAGGGGGTAATGACATGTTATATGATGGGCCAGTTTCTCCACCTGTGAAGAATTGAACTTAGGACTCGTTTGGTTCATACGGGAAATAAGTTCCCATGGGAAATGGAACTTCACAGGAAGTTGATTTCCCGTATGAACTTCCTGGGATATCTGAATTTTTGTTTGGTTGACAGGGAGCAAGTTCCATTTCCCGCAGCAGAAGTTCCTACGTTTTTGTTTGGTTCAACTTTGTATTTCCTACGATATAACAATGAAATGACGAAAATAGCCTCCAAAATAAACATTAACAGATATTAATTGATTGAGTTATTTTTTTATGTGGAAAACACTGTTCTTCGAGGCGGGAAAAATGAAAGGACACGACATCGAAGCGACAAAACGCAATGGCCTGAATACGAAACGACGCACGCGAAGGGCGTTTCGGCGGGGACAAAAAGGCCGAAACTAGTAACAGTAGCAACACTTCGCATTCCATCTCAAAGCTCACCAGAACCAGTGATCTCAAGACGCAGGAAGACACCGTGGTTATCATCGCCGAATACACCAAGAGAAGATACCAAACGACTCTGAACAACCGGATAACCTCATTTATCCACATCGGACGCTGAAAGCAAGATCAAACAGCAACTCCGAACAAATGGGTCGTCCACAGGTAAACCCACCTCCTCTTTAGCATTGACTCTAATACAGGCATCATACTTCAGTTATAAGTGCAACGAAAATGTGGAGTTGCTTGCTTGGACTTGTGTTCCTACGTGAGTTGAAGTGAAACCCTAGCAGTTAGTAGGACCACAACATGCCATGTATTTTGTTGCATGTTACTGTCACTCCACATAATATCCGTAAGACAGTTATACTACGGTTATAGGCTCATGTTACTGTTTCTCGGTGAAACAGTAACACCCCACTGCGACGATGTTGCATTGTTATTCATACCTCACAGAGTGGCACTTACCCACGAGTTTTGTTAAACGTGTATGTCTCATTTTTTATCTGATGTTACTTTTTCTTGCTGAAACAGTAACACCACTAGGAAGAATTGGATGTTGCATTAGTGATCATACCTGGTTGTGACTATTTATGCTTGATCTAACTCTTGATTTGACGTTTACCCTGAGCAGAAAGGCGCTAAAGCACTCTCACAAGGAGACTTTTCTGATGAAGAAACCCAGAAATTCCAGCAGTATAGGTCCAATCTCTTGGCCTGCATTAGGCAGGTTGATCAGCTTCAGTTGGATGACAGGCACACGACGGTGCTACGACACAACCCATTCTGGGTCCTGATAAACGCAATAATAACAAAGGAACTGGATCGCAGCATGTGTCGTAAGAGCGATGTTGAAATTCAGTCCATAATTGCTACCTTCTCAGACAAGAATAATTATTTCAATATCGGGGGCGATCATCTCAGAATAACACCAGCATCAGTGAAGCTGATCTTTGGAATAAGAGATGGAGACCAGCCCATCCAGACAACCTCTGGCAAGAGGACCTTGTCAGACTTTGATGTTAGATGTTTCCGTGGCAAATCACGCCTGAGCAAACCAATCATATTCAAAGCTCTCCAAAGAGCAGTGCGGGGAACATTGGAGACTGATGTGCAGGATGTCTCCCGCCTCATGACGTTGATGCTTCTTGTCACCCTCTTCGTACCCAACAGGGCCCACACAATGGGTTGGTCGTATATCAAATACGTGGAGGATGTGGACGAAATAGCACAATATGGGTGGTCACAACACATTCACGACCAACTCATGAATTCTCTCAAAAAGGACAGCACCCTCAATGTAACTGGGTGTGTCATGCTATTGCCAGTAAGTCAAAGATGTCAAAACTGCTCTTTACTTGGTGTCCGAATCCTTTACTATTTTCTTCATTCATATCCATTCATTTGAGTGAATGTTCCTGTCTCTTGTTGTATGTTTGTCGCAAGGCTTGGACTCATGTTGCTGTTTTAGGCTAAACAGTAACATGAGCCTCCTTTGTCTCTGAGGGGTTGCCCCAAGGTTTTATGGCAGTCTCTATTGTTAATTTGATCTCATTAGACAGTTAGTCAGTGAGTTCTTCATCCCTGTTGTATGTTTCTTGCACTGGCTTGGCTCATGTTGCTGTTTTAGACTAAAACAGTAACATGAGCCTCCTTTGTCTCTGAGTGGTTTACCTCAAGTTTTATGGCGTCTCTATTGTTAATTTGATCTCATCAGACAGTTATTCGTGAGTTCTTCATCTCTGTTGTGTGTTTGTCGCAAGGCTTGGCTCATGTTGCTGTTTTAGATTAAAACAGTAACATGAGCCTCCTTTGTCTCTGAGTGGTTTACTCAAGTTTTATGGCGTCTCTATTAGTTAATTTGATCTCACCAGACAGTTAATTCGTGAGTTCTTCATCTCTGTTGTATGTTTGTCGCAAGGCTTGGCTCATGTTGCTGTTTTAGGCTAAAACAGTAACATGAGCCTCCTTTGTCTCTGAGTGGTTTACTCCAGGTTTTATGGCGTCTCTATTGTTAATGTGATCTCACTTAGACAGTTAGTCATGAGTTCTTCATCCCTGTTGTGTGTTTGTCGCAAGTCTTGACTCATGTTACTATTTTATTGTCCGCAGTATTGGCTGTGTGAGATTACCAACGTGCTGGGCGGGCACCACATCGAAAGAGTCCCAAGGTGCCTCAAATGGGACCTGAAGCTCCTCACACGCCAACTGAGGGATCAACTTATCAGCCAGCTTCAGGTAACAGTATGAAAATATCAACTATTACGATGCCCGATACATGTCAGTGCAGGAAAGCATGTTGCTGTATTGATACCCATTGCAGTAGTTTACTTTGTTTTATGCGTGGTGTTGCTGTTTCATAACAGACACAAGCATGCCGTAGTCACAATGCAACATGTTGCTGTTTTCTCTAAAAACAGTAACATGCCTGAATTCCCACACTAACAGTTGAAATAATGTTATGCTTCAGGTCGTAAACAGGGAGATTGAGCCCACTGCACATGAATACGATCTCCTGTACACAGATGAGACAAATCTGCGGTTGATTGAATTCGCTGACAAAACAAAGTCGCGCGACACACCCTCCGAGTCGGAGGACTCGGAGGGCGATAATGAGACAGCATCGGCCCAGTACGTGATCCAACCCCGGCCAACAAAGCTGGACCAATTCGCCGATATTGCGCTGTCCCAGAAGGATCAACAGCAACAAAACAACGATGAAGTTCTGCGGCTTAGGGATCAACTCACCAGTGCAAACACAGAGTTACTCAGACTGAAGGATGAGTTGACGTCCCTCACTGAGAAATTTCATTGGTTAGAACAACAGAAAGAAGAAAACGCCGGGACAATATCGAAACTTAAACACGATAACGCACTGCTACAGGAGGAACTGTCCACAGCAACAAGTGAGGCAGAAAACCTCAGGGCGGTCAACATTACTTTGGAAATGGTTAATAAACAGCTCAATGCACAGCTATCAGAACAGATTGTGCAAGGTGGTTGAACAAGCTGAGGTAGAAACCACCAGAGCTGAAGACCAAGTTACATGCGAGGCAAAACAGCGATCAATGATAGCGAACATAAAGAAAGAACCAAGAAAAATAAAACGGGACGAGGAGTTCACGTACTCGGGTCCTTTGAAAAAACGAACGAGACAAGCATACGCACGTCAGCAGATAACAACCGCTGAGGAGCTAACAACCGCTGAGTACGTCTACGGGCAGACCCAAGAGGCCCCCGTTGTAATTGAGGATGAAACACCCATAGAAAAAAACATTAAAAAGCAGTCTCAGAAGCCATCCCACAGTCCAAAGTTTCCAACTTCAAAATACCTGACCAAGGATGTCAGGAGTAAGATGATGCGATTAAAACTAGGCAGGCGATCCACAGTAAGTCATGTTCTATTTTGTTGTGGATGCTTTGCATTTACTAGGAAGTTTTATCTGTCGCCTCATCTAATCCCCTTGCCCAATCACCACATGCAGTATTTTTGTCTGGTCAATCCCCCAGCAGGATTTGTTCATCACATTTGAGGAATTGGTGGGAGTTATGAAGGAGGAATCAATCACGAACAACGTATGTATCATCTGGTCGTTGTTCATGCATTGTTGTTTTGTCATTAATCACACCTCTGTTCCTGTTACTGTTTCTTTCCTAAACACTCAATGCAGATCATAGATGCCCATGCCTACACTCTGAGCCTGGCTTCCAGGAACAGTGAAAGGAAGGTATTTGCCTTCGACAGCTGTTGCTGGGTAAGATTCTGAATCCATCTCGCTTATACGAATCACAGAAGGTATCATTGATTCTGACGTAGGTTAAAACTATGTTGACAGTCTTACATTGTCAGCGACCTCAAGTTTCTCCAGGAAGCCAGGCAATACAAATTCGATGCACACATGGAGGAGGCAATGGCTGCCGATGTTGTTATCTTCCCACTGAACTCCACGGGCGTCAATGACTTTAGCAACCCCAACCACTTCACTCTTCTCGTCCTGGATAATAAAGCGCGCAGGTGGACGCACTATAACTCGATGCGGCCGAGAAGAGAGGGGACACCGGATCCATATTTTCGTGATGCCACGATGGTGGTGAGTGATACTAACTACATTGTTATTTTATTGACGTCACTCTCTCCATCAGACACAGTAACATCATTGTAGACAGTTGCATGGAGTTTTAACCTTTCATTTTTGTTGGTTTGATAACAACAGAAGGACTACTACGAGAAAAGGATGAATGAAATCCTCGCACGGGGTGGAATGGATAAGAGGGTAGGGCGAGCCACCTCAGGTCCACCGTTTGATATAATATCATACGAACGGTCACCTCAACAGGCAGAAGCATCGTAAGTAGCAAGGTCCTTTCTTACCGAATGTTAACATGGCTAGTGGGTACCAAACTAACTCGTTACTATTTTCCAGGCAAGACTGCGGGATAATCGTGTGCTTCCATATAGAGAATGTATTCAACAATAAAGAGTTTCAGGAACAATTTCCCTTGGAAGAAGTGAGACGATACAGAGCAAACTTAGTTAATAAATTCCTCCAGGATTTCACTCTTCCCAGCTGAAGTTGTTTAACATGCACATATATAACAATAAAGTTGGTTATTATGCACATATGTAAAACTAAATTCATGTTTTATCCCAAAGTCTTAATATTTAAAATTCAAGTGTATGTATAACTCAATTGTAAATGTAATTCTTCTGTACAGATTAATCTTATATCCAGTTTATGTTAGCACCCAGACATCAGGTTGCCATGTGAATTACTCGCACACGTGTTGATGCTACTATTTTTTAACGGATACCCCACCCATCCAGTTGTGCGATACTATTATCGAAACCTACCACCAATGTTTGTATGAATGAAGGACAATCAGGTGGACACAGCCATCAGGGAGCAATACCCAGCAGCCAGGGCGATGTTGCTGTTTTATCCCAAAACAGCAACATCCCACACGAACACGTTTCTTGGACACACTGAGGAGAGGAACTTTTCAAGTGACGTGAATGACAACCTAGACCCGCCCCCCAGCCAATCCTTAACCTCCAGGGAGCAATACCCAGCAGCCAGGGCGATGTTGCTGTTTTATCCCAAAACAGCAACATCCCACACGAACACGTTTCTTGGACACACTGAGGAGAGGAACTTTTCAAGTGACGTGAATGACAACCTAGACCCGCCCCCCAGCCAATCCTTAACCTCCAGGGAGCAATACCCAGCAGCCAGGGCGATGTTGCTGTTTTATCCCAAAACAGCAACATCCCACACGAACACGTTTCTTGGACACACTGAGGAGAGGAACTTTTCAAGGTGACGTGAATGACAACCTAGACCCGCCCCCAGCCAATCTTAACCTCCAGGGAGCAATACCCAGCAGCCAGGGCGATGTTGCTGTTTTATCCCAAAACAGCAACATCCCACACGAACACGTTTCTTGGACACACTGAGGAGAGGAACTTTTCAAGTGACGTGAATGACAACCTAGACCCGCCGCCCAGCCAACCTTAACCTCCAGGGAGCAATACCCAGCAGCCAGGGCGATGTTGCTGTTTTATCCCAAAACAGCAACATCCCACACGAACACGTTTCTTGGACACACTGAGGAGAGGAACTTTTCAAGGTGACGTGAATGACAACCTAGACCCGCCGCCCAGCCAACCTTAACCTCCAGGGAGCAATACCCAGCAGCCAGGGCGATGTTGCTGTTTTATCCCAAAACAGCAACATCCCACACGAACACGTTTCTTGGACACACTGAGGAGAGGAACTTTTCAAGTGACGTGAATGACAACCTAGACCCGCCGCCCAGCCAACCTTAACCTCCAGGGAGCAATACCCAGCAGCCAGGGCGATGTTGCTGTTTTATCCCAAAACAGCAACATCCCACACGAACACGTTTCTTGGACACACCTGAGGAGAGGAACTTTTCAAGGTGACGTGAATGACAACCTAGACCCGCCGCCCAGCCAACCTTAACCTCCAGGGAGCAATACCCAGCAGCCAGGGCGATGTTGCTGTTTTATCCCAAAACAGCAACATCCCACACGAACACGTTTCTTGGACACACCTGAGGAGAGGAACTTTTCAGGTGACGTGAATGACAACCTAGACCCGCCGCCCAGCCAATCCTTAACCTCCAGGGAGCAATACCCAGCAGCCAGGGCGATGTTGCTGTTTTATCCCAAAACAGCAACATCCCACACTGAACACGTTTCTTGGACATAATCAGGATAGGAACTTGTCAAGCGACGTCAATGACCACCCGCACCCGCCCTCCAGCCCATCATAACCTCCAGGACTCAAAACCCATCAGTCTAGGCGATGTTACTGTTTTCGTCCAAAACAGTGAACATCATCTAATACATTAATTAGGAGTATCAATGGAATTGCCATGAAAAAAAAAATGGAATGTATTGTTATATTCAGCCACATCATCTAATACATTAATTAGGATCCGATGTCAGTGCCCAAAAAATAGGTGCACATACAGAAGTTCAACAGCATAGTATGAATTTAGTCAGTGTCTTGGTTCCTATTGACTACTACTTTTCTAGAACTTCACTGATCTGGAAGTAACAAACCATGCACATAAGCAGATCTGTACTCCTCTGGAAGGCTAAAAAAGAAATCAACTTCTAGGGGGTTGAGAGCAATCTTCCTAGCCGCTAGTCATAACTTGGGTAGGAGTTAACCCGTCAATCTTCATAATCTCACTTGTCACTTGCATCCTTCTCCCTGCAGAATCAGATTCATGTTGGAAACAAGACGCCAAGCGGCCTATATGTTTACTTGCATCCTCCATCACATCACTCATTCGTGCAAATCTAGAAGAGAATTCTCTCAGAACTTCTGAATTTCTATCTTTGCCTTCTTTGACCTACGGTTTACTGGGGTGGTTGAGGAAGAAGTTCCCATTGGGGCACATGGAGGGACTGGGTAAGTGTCCTCCGCGGAAAAGGCAGGAACATTTTCTTCTTGCTCTTCTTCCTCTCTGTCCCTTACTTCGTCTTCTATCCCCTCTAATGCATCTTGGGGATTTACAGCCTCGTCTCCAATGGCTCTATCCTTCCCAAATATTTTGGCTAAATCATCAAAAAATGGAAATGACTTATTTCTTAAACCCACGGCATTTTTGTGGCTCTAGCATAAAAGAAGGGAAAACATAATGAGAGAATGTAAAACTTTAAAAGCTGTCACCAATAAATAGAATTATACACATTTACACTTATGTGCATAGAAGAAAAGGCATAATATAAAATATTACCTTCACCCATTCATCCCACACTGGCTTTGAGCAAGTTACGTACTTCTCTTCATCATTCCATCCAAAGCCGCTAGCAGCTGGACCAAGCATCTCCGCAATAGCATTATATTGATTCCTCAAATACTTGATACGGGACTCGATGTGTGGCTTAGCCTTCATACCACACCCAGGAATCTTCTGATCCATAAGTTGTTCCAACCTGTTATAAGCTCCATTCTTGAACTGGCCATTATCCGTTTTCCAGCCACCCAGCTCCACAAGATCCATCATTGCACCAATTAGTGCACGATCCTCAGCGCTTCCCCATCTTGTGCATCCTTCTAGATGGGTTCGCACCCTCACCACCTTGGTTGGCATTTCTCTGAGCTTTTGGTTGACTCATCTGTTAAGAACGAAAGATGGAAAGACAGGAAACATAGGAATTCGTTAGAGCGGCATTCTGCTCATGATTTAGCAATTTAGGATGGTCATACTACCAGTTCAATAAAAAGCGAAGTCATTACTCCCATCTTATTACAAATTCAGATAAAAATATTACAAGAATAAAGTGTATATTATCTACCAATCCATAAATGCAATACAAGTGAAACACGCTACATAGTTTTAGCTAAACCCTATTCAATGACGTGGTGTCATGTAACCATGCATTGTACATCTCATTGGCAAGATCATGTCTGAAGGTAGTCCATGCAGCACTAGATTCCATAATTCCAATATTAAGTTCACCATTGTCTTCTTCC
Organism: Sindora glabra; assembly: GCA_020226215.1. Lineage (NCBI taxonomy): Eukaryota > Viridiplantae > Streptophyta > Magnoliopsida > Fabales > Fabaceae > Sindora > Sindora glabra. The sequence goes on from CM035235.1 coordinate 73,474,093, forward strand.
TCACCATCCTCAAGCAAGGGCTCCATGGGGTCCACACCCATGAATGTTCGAATGAAATTATGCATCAATGCGCAAGCCAGGATAATTCTACCCACGGTTTTCCTAGGGTACCAAGTTGTACATCTTAGAATACCCCATCTCATTTTTAACAATCCAAAGCACCTCTCGATAACATTCCTTGCTTGCGAATGCTTCATATTAAAATATTCCTCAGCAGATACAGGTTGCGCACCACTCTTCCACACACTGAGATGATATCTCTGGCCTCTAAATGGTGTTAGAAAACCCTCACAATTCATGTATCCGGCATCACACAAATAGTAGTTGCCTATAATTAACCAACATAAGTGTTAGGTACTGTCATCTCAAATAAGCTCCTTGGTTCAGATTGAGCAATGTCAAGGTACCTATGGTGTTACCTTGTGGAACTTGCAAAGCATTTTTTCTAGAAAGTGCATCTCGAAGCACTCTATTGTCATGTGCGGACCCCTCCCAACCAGGCAATATATAAATAAATTACAAATCCCGCGTGCAAGCAGCTAACACATTAGAAGTGAGTTCTCCTTTTCTATTCCTGAATCTAGCTTTATCTTTATCCCCAACACGAACCTTAATATGAGTTCCATCCAAAGCACCTAAGCAATTCTGCAGTGTGTATATATATAACTTGTTAATAGATACTGTATATATTTATAAATATTTACGCATTCACCTAATCTTCCTAGAAATTCTAACTTACCTTAAACCATTTCCACCTCTCATCTTGGCAATTCTCAGTCACTGGCTCAGGTTTCTTTAGTAGAATATCATGGCATCTAAGGACAGCGAGGAGAACTGAATTGAAGTGCCTAGATATTGTCTCACCACTTCTCCTAAAGTACAATTGAGTTCTTCGATTTTTTGTGTCATGAGAAAGTGTGAATAGAAATAAAGCAACCATCTCCTCTAAACTAGTATTCCTATTTCCTTGTAACTTACCGACATCTCTAAGCATATCACATAACTTAGAAAAACAGGCTCTATTCATCCTAAGGTTGTCCAAGCATGCTAAGTCACTTTCTTGAATCATTGGCCTGAGATTCAAAATCCTAGCATAATATCTTTCTTCAGCACAGCTGTCAAATATATAGGACATAGGCTGAGGCAATCTAATGTCCAAAAAGGCCAAAAGATACAAGAATTCAGAAATAGCCTCCAAAATCATGAGCATCATCTGTGTGTATAATGCAATACATGTAGTAGCAATCTTCTTCCTTTTACTCAACGGTAAGCGAGCCATAACTGTATGACATAGGCAAATTACATGCAAGAATGTTATAAGTTAGAAGAGCAATAAAAATATGGTCAGCCACTCTGAGAAATTTGAATGCAACAAACTCTATTCATCTTTTTGAAGGTAGTCAACAGGCAAACAACAACGATATTTTATCCAGAACCTCTTAGAAGCTCTGCCGTCATGGTTGGATTAAACATACCAGTTTGCTAAACCATAAGCACACCATTCTTTGTCAAATTCCACAACAAGAGGAAATATAACGAGCACTGTCGTCAAGGCTTACCTTGAATCGCTAGTGCCGTTGCCCGGAACTGTTGCTAGGGTTTAGCGGAGATGGCAGAAGCTCGAGAACCAGAAATCGCTACTACCTTTGCCGGAGACTGCTGCTAGGGTTGAGAGGCGACGGGAGATGCTCGACAAACAAAAAGGCATACAGGAAGAAGTGAATCCTTATATTCAAATTACAAGGGCAAAATTAGTATTAAGTAATTTTAGCAGGGTCATTCTTGTCTATAAATTAGTTGAAAACGCAGCCAATAAAACTTACCGAGGGGGGGTGGGTAAGTGACCTCCTGCGTTTTATAGGAAATACAAGTTCCCGGAAAGTTATTTTTCCTCCCATTTGGGCAACCAAACAACTCTGGGGTCGTTTATTTCCTGGGAAGTCCAGTTTCCCACGTTATTGCTGCGAACCAAACGAGTCCTAATGACATATAAGTTGATGGAATTGCAGCTCCTATATCAACATGCATCGGTGTAGAGGTGTAGGGGAAGGGGATACTTACTTGTATCGTCGATGGATGACCATAAGAAATACTTTCATCATCATCCTCTTCCTCAAGCAAAATGGGATTCTTAAAAGATATGAAACTTAGGCTCTCCTACCACACCTAGGCTTAGGAATGAGTGATCTGGGTAATTCATTAACAGGATAAGCAAGCTGGGTAGCAATCATATCTTGATGCTCTCCTAGTATGTATAGTATGAGATGATATTTCCGATCCACTGTCTCCCTAAACTGATTGTACGGTTTAGAAGGGGAATCCTCAACATTAAGCTTGTATAGTCTCTTAGCTATATCAGCATACAAAGAAGTACATTTGATACATGTAATACACATTATATATTGAAGAAATCACAAAGAAAGGTGAGAACATCGTTGGTTACCACAAATCGTGGACAACCGCTAATTGAATGGATCTATCGTCTAGTATGTCTCTAGTATCATGTCATATAGCCCGAGTCACGATAAAGAGCATCTGTCTCTATCTCAGTCAGCGAAAGTGTATTGTGCCATGCATTCCAAGTACTAATAAATATCAGATACTCTTGTCGCTAGTCTTTTGATGTATTCCTTTGAAGTTGCAAGATATGACAAAAATCGAGATTAAATGGCACCTGTGGGATTGGTTGCCTTTGTCTAAACTGTCGAAGCACATGATCTGTATGGTGTCATTCCATGATGTGGAAGCAAGTGATAGGGACTGATGCCAGCTAAATGTCATGTGAGATTAGGTAGTACCCAGGTATAAGTTGCTATACACTAGGAATATTATAAAGGCATCAAATAATTTGCAATACACAAATGTAAAACAAATAAGCATATCATTAGATCCGAGGTTGGCTTCATTGGATATAATAATGTAGTATTGATAACCTTATCGGCCCTCATCTGATCAAGCAATACATTGTACTAGTGTAGGGCCATCGATAGCGGTTGAAGAGGTAGGCCAGCGTTCTTTTACTTACGAGAAATAAATATTGTGTATAATTTATTTAAAGACTTTGAGCAAGTGTAAGAAATGCAATATGAAAATCATGTATAATCCATACTTGAAACCTAATGGTGGAAGCAAGGGGTAAATGTCTAGCCAAGGATCAGGATACAGTGATCTTGCTGGTGCTAGAGTGAGGAATCGACTCCACGTCCATAAATGCAAAAGGTGCAAACATCCACTAATATTATGCTCATCACATTTTGTGACGGTACATAACTCTTGATATAAGTATGCCAGAACTGCCAATCCCCAACTGTACTGATTAGTATCTATAAAGTTTTCCAACGACGGCAGATACAAACCTAATGGTGGAAGCAAGGGGTAAATGTCTAGCCAAGGATCAGGATACAGTGATCTTGCTGGTGCTAGAGTGAGGAATCGACTCCACGTCCATAAATGCAAAAGGTGCAAACATCCACTAATATTATGCTCATCACATTTTGTGACGGTACATAACTCTTAATAGAAGTATGCTAGAATTGCCGATCCCCAATTGTACTGATTAGTATCTACAAAGTTTTCCAGCAATGGCAGATACATCAATAGCACTCTGTGATCCGAAGTGTCGGACATAAGATAACTGCCTATGAGTCTCAAGATGTAGGCACATGTAAAGCGTTGCATTTGTACATCATCTGTATTATCAGGTAAATGTTCAAAGGTAATTGCTAATCATGTGATGTTTAGACATTGGCCTTGCAAACATTCATCAGGCAGTTTCACCCCAAGTAAATATTCACACACCCCTGGCTAATCAAATCCGATTCTTTTGAAAATGGGGATGCCCTCACATGATAGACCTAACTGGATAGAAACATCTTGTAGCATAATGGTACACTTTTCGGTAGAAGTGGGGAAAGTGTATGTCTCAGGACACCATCATTCAACTAGGACAGACACCATAACTGCATTAAAATTAAATTATCCAAGCCAACTAGCATCATAGAAGTCTACTTGTTGAAGATAAGGCACAATTACAAGTGGTGGATCAAATAACCGACCACCATGTACGACGCATCATAGCTTCAGGATTCAATCCTCCTTTTACCATAAATAAAAAAATAAGAGTTAGAACATTTACAATGAAGCAATTTCTATGAAAGGATCTGAATTACCTTGTCTTGCCACATGACCTGTGAAATATATCTAGACTATAAGTATAAAAAAGACTCATCATCGGGCCCACTGGATACAACACAACGCTGACTAGCCATTACATTTAAGAGCTATGAACTATGTCAAATTGTATGAATTTAATCAGTTAGATAACTTTAAATTAATACAAGTTTTCTATTATGAAGCAAGAAAAATTTTAACTCAATATAATATATGAAGCACAATATACTGTTTAGATATTACATGTTATCTAGCTTATACCAATATGTCATCAAACTGAGCATAGTCCGAAGCAATGCATAGTGGTAATCTGAAGGAAAGGGTTTTCATTGTAAATTTCAAGGTTAGAAGTGTCATGACACGTCTCATTGGCTGGATGGATAAGTTACATGATTGTGCCCAGTTTGTCGACATAACCCACATCTTTGAGGTCTTGATGGACTTTCTCTCCAGTCTATTTCATTTCTTATACGTGTAAAACGGGGACGGCTACTTGCTCGCATTTGCCCAGAATCTGGTACAAGTATTGATCCATTTAATGGTGGCCAGTGTTCTATACCGTCGATTTATTGAAACTCATAACTATAAGTATTCAGCATTATCTCTAGTTGGAATACAGGATCAACAAACTCTAATGGATCTAACATGACCTTCGCACATGCTGGTAAGGCCAATACTCGACTTAAAATTCGCCACAATTACATATTCGCTGGCCCAAGCTAACCTTGCATGTTTGACTAAACTATTTTCATGTCAGATCATATAACTCATCCACCTCGAAACAATGACTTCTTGGATGAACACATTTGGGTTTTCAGTTACCATGGCCACAATGTAGGATGAAATTACATCTGTGTCTAATTTTGGATGATCTCGAGAAAGAGAGGCAAATACACATGTGTGAGACACATTGTATTTTGATATCTACCAGAAATTCTCTCTAAGCTTATGGCATACTTTAATCCTCCGATTGCACTGTATACCATAGTGAGGACACTGCTATTCTTTATACTTGGCCAAAAAGTAGTACACGTAAAATGTGTGGTGAGTTCGAATTGAGTATATCTTTATTGCGTGGTGAAATGCCTTCTACTCCATATATCGCAAACCCACATATGGCTCTTAGTTGTCATTCATATTTATGTCGTGTCCCACTTCAAGGTAATCATGATTGACAACAGCTTCTACATTTAGTCATGAAAAAAAGGTAGCAGTTGATTTCATGTACAAACTTTCAGGTGTTGTTGGGAGTGTATTGGTGACATCTTCTCCGTCATCGTCATCATTGTCACTGTCATCATCACCACCATCATCACCACCAAACTTTTCAGGAGCATCGTCATGTGGATCTTCCTCTCCAAATTCATCCACGATGTCCTTTGTTTCCTTTAGGGAGGAAAGGGAGTGAGATAAGCAATAGTTTTACTGAGAAAAATATGGTTCTAGAACGTAATCAACAATAAGGCTGTAAAACTGCTGACCATAATCAATCTGCCTATTCATTGGTTCTACGTTGGCCAGATACGAGTTATAATATGAGGGCCCTTCATTAGTATCGTTAAGTTAGCTGGTAGACTATAACATGTATGGAGCACTTGCATCAACTGGTTGACTTGCTATGTTTAAATCAAATCTCACTATTGAGATATGTGCATACACTTCTAGATAGGACAGTTGAGTAGAAAACCTCACATTCACTTCCCATATCCGTTAAATATCATTATCGTCTTTTAACTCATACATCTTATACCGTGTCGACTTCAGCGAGAGCGGATGTCTATATATCAACTTGGTTACGACTTAATTTTCATTAAGTTGTAGCTTTCACCTCACTAGGTTTTTTTAACGCATCTAGGACTTAAATGTATCGCCTTAATTCAATTCATATTTCTCCATTCGTATTAATACAAATATTTTTATCTCTGGTACTCATTCTGATTCCTACAGTAGTCAAATTTAGAAGTCATGTCTAGAGATAAATTTAATAATTATTGAAATATGTATCATAATTACAAAGATAACTATAGGCAAGTATTATTATGTAATTACTCGTAATACACTCGGTAATTACTTCACATGTCAATCCTATCTATTTACTTACACATATATTATTTCAATCCACTTAAATTTTGTAGTTCAACAATTGATTAACTTCGTACAATGCTACATTCAGATACATGTGTAGATTAAGAACCTTAGAAGACCTTTGACTTTCTCCATTTTTATAAGTTTTTTATGCACTAGAAAAATTAATTATTTTTAAGTTTTAGGAAGAGATAATTTTAAATATACTTGATTATCGATAAACATGAATTTTTGGTTTGTATTTTTATTTAATATTAGTAATAATAATAATGTTTCACTGTTATAAAATATTCATATAAGTAAAAAAAGAACATGCCCAAAAATAATAGCTTACAATAAAGGTGATTACATCAAAATAAATAACCAATGTGATAAGTATCATAATTAATATAATAAATTAATTAATAACTTAGTACTTTAAAAATTTTATTTAAAAAATTAAATATTTGGCCATTATAATAAAATAATCAATATTCATAATAGAATTCTAACTATTGTTACAAAAGATAATAAGCAAATAATTTAAACAAAATTTAAATAATAATAGTGCAAAATTATTAGCAATTAAACTTGATTATTAAAATAATAATGTTAGTAAATATACAATGTTCAACAAACTAAAAAAACTTAATTATATTAATAAAAAACTTATCAGAAATATTATTATTATAAAATCAATACAATAGAAAATACAATTAATAATAATTAGCTCAAAATTTATTTCATTTTTAGTGATTATTATAATATAGTTAATTAATATTTAAATACTGAAAGAATTTTAACTATATCTTAATAATACTATTAACATTTACCTAATAGATAGATAATACTTTTGAATATTATTTGATATTAAATATATATTAAATATTACAAAAATATTTTATTATATTAATAACTTTATATTTATTATTTTTAATTTTATAATATTTTTATTTCATTAATGTTTAGTAATATTAATAATATATTTTTTATTATTATGGTTCGTTATTAAACTAAAATTAATAATTAATATCACTGGGATAGGGATGATATTAATTACTATTAATTTTTTGAAACCCAAAGTTTACATTACTCGGTAGTGTTTAGGCTAAGAATAATATAATTAAAAAGAAGAAATAAAAAATCTAAGATATTACAGAAGGTATAAAATCTTGATAAATATTTTAATTAATTCATATTAAAACAAGGGTTACTTCAGTATTTTATGTATTATAATATTATTCTAATGGTTAAAAAGTTAAGGTTAATATTGTACACTTTTAATATTTTTTTTTATTTTTAGGTGAGAACCTACATTATTTTAATTATTTCTAAATTACCTTAACTTATTTGTGTAATATCTATCTTACTTATATAATTATTTATTCTTAATAAAAATACTTTAATAAAAGTTAATTTTATTATAAATAAAAATTAATAATATACTCAGATATTTTAATAATAAATTTTTTTAAATAATATAAGTATATTAAAACAACAACTCCTTTAGCATTTTTTATTTCATAATTTTATTTTAAAGGTCAATAAGTTGAGGAAAATATTATACATTTTTAATATTTTCTTTCTTACTTTTAGCCTAAACCCTATATTATTTCAATTATTTCTAAAATACCTTAACTTATCTGTGCAGTATTTATCTTAATTATATAATTTTTTTTCTTAATCAAAATAATTTTATAAAAGTTAATATTATAATAGATAAAAATTAATAATATACTCAAGTATCATAGTAATAAAAAAATTAAAATAATATAAGCATATTAAAACAAGGACTATTTTAGTATTTTTTATTTTATAATATTATTTTAAAGGTCAATAAGTTAAGGATAATACTGTATACTTTTAATATTTTCTTCATTACTTTTAGGTGAGCACCTGCATTATTTCAATTATTTCTAAATTATCTTAACTTATCTATGTAATATTTATCTTAATTATATAATTATTTATTCTTAATTAAAATAATTTTATGAAAGTTAATTTTACTATAAATAAAAATTAATAATATACTCAGATATCATAATAATAAAAAAATGTAAACAATATAAGCATATTAAAACGATAATTCCTTCAACATTTTTTATTTTATAATATTATTTTAAAGGTAAATAAGTTAAGGATAATATTATATATTTTTAATATTTTTTTCTTTACTTTTAGGCGAGTACCTACATTATATCAATTACTTCTAAATTATCTTAACTTATCTGTGTAATATTTATCTTAATTATATAATTATTTATTCTTAATCAAAATAAAATTACATATATTTTAATATTTATTCTTGATTAAGTTAAGATTTATAATTTGTAAAAATATTTTAAAAATCTCAAAGTATAACATTTTACTTTCAATTGATATTTCTCAATAATAATTTATTATTAACGAATATTACTATTTTTTTAAAGATCTGCAAGTATTTGAATTTTTTATTCTCTTTTTTAATAATGCACAACTGACAAGCATAATAATTAAAATCATAATGATTTGCACAACATGCATCTAGTTAGACTAGCAGCATAATAATATACTCAGATATCAAAATAATAAAAAAAATTAAAATAATATAAGCACATTAAAATAATACATACAAGCATAATAATAAAAATAAATTAAAACAATATAAATACCATAACATGTTGTTAACGTTATTTAATTCAAACATAGTCGTAAAATATATAATTAAATGAAATAATAACAATCTAGTTACAATGCCTACTAATAATGCCAATTATAGTGAGGAAATACTTGTAAAAAATATTATACTAAACATATATTATACTTTCATATAATATGAAAATATTAAATAATACTTAAACTAGGAGATTCTATTTTCTAAATAATCTTACTTGTATAACGAACTTTCCAAATAATACGACCACTGCTAAAGATCTGATTTTGGGTAGTTAATGGAAAGCAATTATTGTTGAGGAGAAGGTGTTTTACAGAAGGATCGCTAGGGAGGAGGTTTTTTTCTTTTTGTGGTGTGAGGGTGCCAATGGCTGTTGGGAAGGGGGATTTTTGTAGGGAGTGCGCATGGTCATGGGAGAACAGTGGTGTGACATGTGGCAACTAGGGGTGCTTGGTCGGTCACTAAGGAACATGTCCCCTGACACATGGTAGCTCGAGAGAGAGGCTTGGGACACGTAGCAAGTTGGGGTGTGCTGGCGAATCACAAGAATGGGCTAAGCGTGATCAGAACCTAATCACGCAGCCTGACCCAACGTGATCAGGCCTGATCACATTACGTCATAGTGCGTCAAGTTCTGATCACGCCCAACTCATCACCGTAATCAGCAATTTTTTTAAAAAAAAATTATTTTAAGCATTTGGGTAAATAGAATTGGTGGCGCAATGTTTCGGTCATATCTTTTCCCAAGAGCAACATAACGGTAAAAAGGCCCATATCAACAACTAGCTTCCATTCATTGTTAACAATAGCTGCTCCTTCCATCTTCCACTTTTCTCCCCTCTTCCTGGCCCTGTTTTCAAATCCCTGCCTCTCTGTATCTGAACCGCAACCCACATTCAATGGCTCTTTCAAACCGGATTGCAGTTGCACCAACAACCACCCATTCCCCCAACACTTAATAGGAGGTGGTTTGGGTGAGTACTTCATCAGCGTGAAAGCAATCAAGATTGATGCCAAAGCCGTTGAAATCAAGCCACCTTCTTTGTTTTCCTTTGACAGCAAAGGATATGGGGGCACCAAAAATAGTACCATGAATCGTTATAGTGTGTTACATAACACAATTTACATACCCTTTGTTAGGAATTTTGTGAAGAAAGTTTTGGACAGGAAGATGAAGAGAGTGGCTTCAGTGGCACCATTTGAAGCATGCTTTGGTTCATGGAGTATTGGCAACACAATGACTGGGGCAGCACAATGACTGGGCTAAATGTGCCAGTCATAGATCTGGTGCTTGAAGGACGGGTGCAATGGACAATTTCTGGGGCCAAATCAATGGTATTTGTTAAGCAAAATGTGGCATGTCTTGGATTTGTGGATGGAGGAAAAGAGCCAACAATGTCTTCAGGCCACATTTCATTGGGAGAATAAATCATCGTTTTATTTCTCTTTCATGTAAAATAAAGGTTCGTGTAAATTTAAATTTTGAAGTCGGTTGATGTTAATAAATTTGTGTTCAGGATATGTTTGAAACTTTGACGCTAGATTCGGACTTAAAAATAGTTTTTAGTTTATTTAATTTATTAAGATTGAATATTAAATCAAACCGAAATGGTTGAATTTATGCAACTATTTTTATTTTATTGTAATAAAATAAAATTTTATTGAGTATATATATATATATATATATATATATATATATATATATATATATATATATATATATAGGAGTGTATAAGCATTTTGTACAATGTAGAGGGAGTTTTTCACCTTATAAAGATTAATAATTTGTTTATAATTATATGAATAGTAATTTATTTAATACACATATAAAATTGAAAATTTGAATTTACGATATGAGGAGAATAAGTTATCTAAAAAAACATTGCATACTACTGTACCATTAAAAATATTAATAAGGATCAATAATTTTTTTTTATCCCACTCAATATAGTACGTAAGATTTGAGGATTATATCCGTGATTAAAATTTTATTGCATATCCAGAGAAAAGGCATGTTTCATACTCTCAAAAGGTAGATGGACACAATTTTTAGAAGTACAAAAAAGCATTTAGAACAAACAAATATTAACTTTTTCGAACTTCCTTTTTATCCATTTCAAACTTTTGTAAAGAGCAAAATTCCTACCAAAATGGAACAGGTCATTTGAATTTAGTCTACCGTGCCATTTGATTGGCGGAATTTTTTTATATATTTTGAAAATTATTCAAGAGATGTAAAACTTTCGTATTTAGTTTAAATTTTAAAAAAATATTTTTTTAAGAAGGGAAATATCTTATATTATCATGAAAAAAATATTTAATTAATATAAATTTATTATTTAACCCATCATATCACTTATCATAATTAATTATTATTTATTATTATCTATGATTGATAATCATCGTTTCTTGGTGACCACCGTTAATTATTGCTCATTTCTCATAAATATCATTGGCCTCGCTCACTATTAGAAATCATTGTCCAATATCACCGCTAATTGTTGGTGACTATTATTGATCATCACCTACTATCAATAATTATCATTTATTTTTATGCATTAGTGGTAATCATCATCCACCACTGCTCATTATACAGTTGGTCACTATTTATTATTGGTGGTTACTATTAATAATTATTATTCATCATTGCTCATTGTCAATAATTACTATTTACTGTTAGCGATCATCAATAACTATTATCAATCGTTAGTTATTATTCATATTCAATAACAACCGGCCATTACTTATTTTTTTTAATTAGTAATTTAAAAATACTTTTAATAAAAATATTTTTAAGTATTATATAATATTTTTAAATATTTAAAATAATTAAAATATAATATTATAATATTTTAAAAATAATTCTAATCAAAATAAATATAGTAATATTATCTTTTTAAGAATTAACTTTTTTAAAAATTACTAATTTAAAAATATCAAAATTGTTGAAGATGTCAAATTTTGTGAATCTAATGTCATCTAAAATATTGAACCAGACATGATCAAAGGGTCGGAACCTTGATAGAATATGATCTGAATGTCAGATGCAGACCTAACCTCCAAGCCCGAAATCAGGCCGCACTGGGCAACGAAAGTGCAAGCGAAACCAGACATCCTTCATGTGCATATCGTGTGATTTTTCTTGAATCTAGGTTTCTTGTATGGCTAGCTTGTTTCTGCCTTTGTTATGTGGTAGTTTGAGGTGTCACGATGTATTTTTTCAATCGATAAATTCTTTCATATATTAAATATTTAATGGTTTATATTAAAATTTATATTTTTCAAATAAAAAATATTTAATTTAATAATTTATAATTTACTAATAAAATTAATTTATATATATATTAAGTTTTATTCGTTGCATGATAGAATTTTTTTTTTCTGGTTGCTACTGTTTCTTTCTGAGGTGTACGCTGTCTTCTGGTTTCATGTAAGTTCTGGTTTTGGGTCAGCCTCTTGTGGCTTCGGAGTGTTGGTTTTTGTCCTAGGCTCTTGACCCTGTCTTTGCTTGGTGTATCTTATTTGCAAGCTCAAGTATTTAAAGTCATTTTTTTTTATAAATTTAGGAGAAGAGAGAGAAACGTAAGAAAATATGTATATGTATGTCTCAAGAATGTGAAGCCCCATGTAATTCGCAAATCTTTTTCTTTCCTGTTGACGTCAAAAAAAAAATTCTTATTCAAAAATAAGATAGAATGCCTCTTTATGTGTGGCCTTCTTTTGGTTGCACTTATTTGATAACCAAAAACTCAACAAAAAGAAAATACACATTATTAACTTAAAATTTAGACAAATGAGGAAAATAATACAAAAATTTAAAAATGCTACATTAAACCCGCTTAAGTTTTTTTAAATAAAGTGAAATTGTTAAGTCCTTGGTGAAGATTGATGGCAAAGACCTCATCTCACATCTCCCTTCTTCCTCCTTCTTGTCCATCATGCTTGCCAGAATTTATATCTATTGATAGGAACAGAATTCGAGAGCAACTAGTTTATATATTTTCAACTAAAAAGGGAAAGACAATTAGATTTAATCATGACATTGCTAAGTTATAAAATTTGTCAGATAAGGATTACATCAAAATTATTCTAAGATGTCTTTATACAAAATTTATTTGATATAAAAGGAAAAACGTAAGTCCAGAACAAAAAGGTTAACTTCGATATATAGCAATCTTATACATGAACAAAAATATCTTATGAATTATGATTGTGATATAATTCATATAAAAAGAACAAAATTAAAGAAGAAAATAATGATAATTTTGTAGAATTTGACAGCATAAAATCATGTAAGCATATTCTAAAATTTTACTCGAAACTCATTAACTGAAATTTGCATGAAAATATTTTGAATAATTCTTGTGAAGAACTCTCGGAAACCTTTATAACTCAGGTCAATTATAATTAAATTGATTTGACTTTTACCTTTATGATTAAAAGTGTATAAGTTAGTTTTTTCTTAACGATGGATTAATTGTTCTGTCTTTTCAAATTTTAATATGCAATGGATTTAAATTTTTATTAAATCTATAATGACATTCACAAAAAGTTTTACACTTGTAATATGATATAATAATGATAGAAAGAAAAAGAGACCATCCAAAATCATCCAAAATAAGTTTATAACTGAAATTTTGAGTTAAAATTAAGGGAGAGATTAAGATACATTGCCAATATGATAATATAATAATATATTATTAGATTTAGTTGCACATTAAATTTATTTTATCTAAAAGGCAAATGTGGTTTGTTATATAATGGTATATCAATCGTTAAATTTGGTAGTACACGTATACTATTACATTACTAATACACTATAATTATCTTCCAAAATTAATTATTTTAATATAAATCATATTAAATTATGAATGCTACAAGTTTTAAAAATGGTTTTTGAAATTGAATCACAAATATTTTGTATTTATTGAATTGAACTATATAAATTTAGTTTATTATTTCATATTTAATGATAAATTTTAATTTGTATTTAAAATCCAATTTGGGCATTACCTTAAATTAAAGCTTATACTTGTAAGTCCTATAAATGATGAAGCTCATCATCACTCCGTCCTCAGGCGCCCGCCAATAAGAGCAGAACTGGTAATTGTTAGAATTTTAGGATTCACAAAATAATTTAATATTCACACAACTATAAATTCATAAAAAGGAGTACAAGAATTACACAAATAAAATAAAAAATTTTTTGAATTACCTGACCCTCCTGTTACTTCCATAATGTCAGATAGAGAAATTGGTTGAATCACTACCCACATGTCCTCAGGTGAGTCTCAGAGAGAATTGTAAATAACAGATTGCAATGTGATGGGAGATTGCAGCTCACCTTATAAGGAGGTGAATAGGGATCCTAACCCTAATTAAAACCTAATTAGGATTAATTGGCCCATCACAATTAATCTAGAATAGGGTATATGCACACATTTTAGAGTTTTAATATAATACAAAGTTTAGACATTATTATTATATTCATGACATTGAATTTATATTTAATTCAAACATATATTAAAATATGTTAGTCCACAAAATTTATTTTACAATCTCCCACTTGGACAATCACATTTTAATACATAATTTTGAATTACAATATGTGGCCACAATTAAACAATATCATTAATATAATTCATACCATTATAACCATTGGTTAAATATGAGATTTTATTAAATGCATATCTGATCATCCGATAGGGTTGAAAAGATATACATATATGAAATACCCATTCCAAAAGACCAAACAATATAAAATGTATGCATAATCAATATATACAAAATGATTCGTGTATCTACCCAAGATGCTTTACAATAGTTTAAGACAGGGTCTTAATGTCTCCTTATATTGTCATAATACGATAAGTGTACTTTTTAATATAATAAAATGACAATATTATAAAATCTTGAGATTAACATAATTTTAGTTTCAAAATACACAAGTACTCCCACTAACCCAAAATATGAAAAGATTCAATAAGACCCATATTTAAGACATGTGTTTTAAATATTCCTACAGTTAGGCCTTTGGTTAATGAGTCTGCAAGTATACAATTTATCGAAACATGTTCAATATGAGTAAGATGCTCGTGTGTCTTCTCTCTCACAAATTGATATTTCATATTAAAATATTTGTACGGGCATAACTTTTATTGTTTTGAAAGAAGCTAACAGTAGCAGTATTGTTGCAATAAATAGTTAAGAGTTTTGAAATACTTTCTATTAAGCAAAATTCAGAAATAAAATTCCTTAACCATATAGCCTCTCAAGTGGCTTCATAGCAAGCGAGATACTCTACTTCCATAGTGAAGGTTGCTAATAGAGATTGTTTGACACTCTTCCACGATATAACTCCTCCTGCAAGCATAAAGATATATCCAGATATTGATTTCTTATCATCTGGACAACCGACAAAGTCAGAGTCTGAATAGCCTCTACAAATCAAATCACTGGGCCTTCTATAAGTCAACATATAATTCTTTATACCCTATAGGTATCTCATGACTTTCTTGGCTGCTCTCTAGTGCCTTTGACCAGGATTACTTAAGTACCTCCTAAGCACACTAATTGCAAAAGTAATATTTGGGCGTATACACACCAAGGCATACATCAGACTACCAACAGTGGAAGCATATGAGACCATATTTATTCTAGATTTCTAATCATCATTTTGAGGACACTGGGCTTTGAAAAATACTTCACCCTTTTGAATGGGCGTAACATTATGCGAGCATGAAGTCGTATTAAACCTTTTAAGTACTTTATCTATATATGCCTTTTGAGACAAATCAAGCAAACCCCGGGATCTGTCACGATGGATCTTTATGCCAAGCATAAAGGACGCATTGCCAAGATCCTTCATATCAAAATTTTGTGATAGTGCCATTTTTATCTTATTCAAAAGATTTATATCATTACTCGCAAGGAGAATGTCATCAACATACAACATAAGGATCATAAAATTACCCGCACTTATCATATAATAGATGCACTAATCCACTGCATTCTCCTTAAATTCAAGAGAGGACACAATCTCATGACATTTAAGATACCATTGCCTAGATGCTTGTTTCAGGCCATATATCAACTTATTCAACTTATACCCTAAGTGCTCATTTCCATTCTCTTAGAAACCATTCAGTTATTTCATATAAATTATCTCTGATAGGTCACTATTAAGGAAGGCAGTCTCTACATCCATTTGATGTAGCTCGAGATCAAAATGAACTACCAAAGCCATTATAACTCGAAATGAGTCTTTGGTTAAGACTGGTGAGAAAGCCTCCAATTCTTTCCTTTTGCGTGTAACCTTTAGCAACTAATTTGGCCTTGTATCTTTCAATCTCACCTTTAGCAGTCTGTTTGGTCTTAAAAATCCATTTACATCCAACTGGTTTACATCCTTCAAGTAGTTCCACCAAATCCCATACATTATTCTTGTACATTGAATTTATTTCATCCTCCATGGTATGAATTCATTCTAAGGAATTAGAACTCGAAATAGCTTCAGAGAAACTAATAGGATCAGTATCATCATTCATATCAAACTCATGCTCTTGCAAATAAACCACATAGCCATTTGAAATTGCCTAACGGCGAGTTCTCTGTGATCTTCTTAGAGGAACTTCTTCAATTACATTATTTGGTTCATTCACTAGTTGGATTAGTTTAATCACAAGTTATTTTGGATAATTTTGAATCTCTATATGTGTCGATTCAACGAAAGGCACTATTAGAGGAACAACATTTTGTTTATCAGTCATTTGGGAGACATCACTTTGTTCTTCTCTTACAGAGATCTGAGGCAACTTTCTTCCACTATTCGACTCATCCTCAAAGTACACAGCACGATCTAACTCAATAACTATTAATGAATGAGATAGGCAATAAAACCTACTTTCTCTTGAACCAATGCAGTAGCTAATAAAATATCTACTGATTGTTCTTGCTTCAAGTTTCTTAGTTTGTTGGTTATAAGGTCTAATTTCAACTTTGCAGCCCTAAACATAAAAATGTTTCAAGCTTGGCTTCTTTTCATACATCAACTCATATGGAGTCTTTGGTACAGATTTGCTCGAAACTTAGTTCAATATATAAGCAGCAATTCTTAGAACATCACCCATAAAAATTCTGGTAAAGTGAAATGAGTCAGCATACATCGTACCATCTCCATGAGTGTTTTGTTCCTTCACTCTACAATTCCATTCTGATCTGGTGTGCCAGGCATAGTGTAACTAGCTTCTATTCTACACTTTTGTAAATATTTTGCAAAAGGACGAGGATTTCTTCAAGTTTCATCATATCTGTCATAAAATTCACTACCTCTATCTGAATGTACACATTTAATTTTCTTGCCCAGCTTTAGTTTAGTTGCAGTCTTAAACCTTTTTAAGGCTTCCAATGCTCTAAACTTTTCAGAAAAAAGCTCCACCCATCCAAATCTTGAATAGTCATCAATGAAGGTGATAAAATACTCGAAACCTCCTATTGTATTGGGTGAGATGGGCCCACACACATCAGTATGGATTAACTCCAGAATACCTTCTTTACTGGTCCTCTTCCCTTTTCTAGCTCTAGTTGTTAGTTTTCCTTTAATGCAATTCACACAGACGTTGAAATCTAAGAAGTCAAGTTTAGATAAAACTCCTTCTTTTATTAATCGTTCCATTCTTTCTCTGGATATGTGGCTTAATCTTCTATGTCAAAGCATTGATGATGTTTCATTTAATCTTGGTCTCTTATTTTCAACAACTGTATTGATGGAATTTTTAAAAGTATTGTCCAAATCAATTTTATATAAACCATTATTCAAAGTACCAGTTCCAACCACATAAGAGTCATAATATAACTTAAAATTATTATTTATAAATAAACATGAATATCCATCTTGGTCTAAACAAGTAATAAAAATCAAATTCCTTCTCATGGAAAGTACAAAAACAACAATTTTCAATTCTAAAACATGACCAGTGGACAAATGTAAAGAAATGACTCTTATGTGTTCAACTTGTACTTTGTCTCCATTTCCTAGTTTCAAAGTTGTTTCACCCTCACTTGGCCTCCTCATATTTCTCAACGTCTGAGAGCAATTAGTGATATGGATAATGGCACCAGTATCCAGCCACCAAGTGTTAGTAGGAACTTCAACACTATTAGATTCAAAGCAAACTAGAGCCAAAGGGTTACTTTTCTTCTTCTTTTCAAGCTGCTTCTTAAATTTGAAGTAGTCTATCCTTTTGTACCCATACTTCTTGCAGAATTTATAATTTCCTTTGAATATGGCTTTCTTAGGCTTATATTATTGCTCCCTCAAATCATTCTTCTTGCTTTCATGATTAAATTTTCCTTTATTGTCCTTCTGGAAGAGCCTATTTGCTTGTCCAGAACTTGAACTATAAGCAATAAAATTCACCACTTGTATCTTTGTTTTCTTCATATCCTCTTTTGCTTGAGTCACTATGAAAATTATCTCATTAATGGTCTATTCTCCTTTTTGAGTATTGTAAGATGTTTTCAGCACATCAAATTAAGGAGGAAGCGACTCTAAAGCTCGCTAAATTAAGTAACTATCTCCCAGATTGACATTCATACTCTTCAATCAACTATAATAATGAACTAGGTTCATTATATGCTCTCGAACACGACTCACTCCATCATATACAATCTTTTCCAATAGAGACAGATAATGTCCCTTTTTCAGCTTTATCAAACTTAACATACTTTTCAGCCACTAAATCTAGGAATGCTTTCGCCTTTTGACTATCAAGAATACTCTGCCTTATGACTTTATCCATCGTGTACTTAAATACTACCAGACAGACTATATTGGAATGAGTCCATTTTTCATATTGTGCCCTTTGAGCAGGAGTTGACTCCTCATTGATTTCTGGTTCCTCTTTACGTAAAGCGAAATCAAGATTGAAAACCGCCAGATACAGTTTCAAGGATTTCACCCAATCCTCATTATTGGTCTCATTTAAAGTTTTCACAGAGGTCAATTGCACAGGAACAGAGGCTGAGAAAAATTATTAAAATTTATGAAATTAATCATAAATTACCAACATAGCATATTTGAACAATAATCATGCTTAATTTTTTTCAAAATTATGCAACTATTTACAGTATAATGCTATGATACTTAGTACTAATGGGGTATAAGTATTATAACATAATACAAGAACTATATGCTAAATTCCTAAACCTAACACCAATAGGGTATTTAAATTTTTTAAAAATTAACATATAATTCTAACACTCATGTTATCACCTACTAACTACACTAATCGAACTTTACTGATAGGGTAAATTTTTCATTAATATAGTACTTTCCTAATTTTATTATTCCAAAATTAAAAAATTATAATAGTATTTTAATCAACAATATATATACATAAAATATTACAGAAATTTTATGCAATTAACCCACGATAGGTGAGTATAATTACATAAAATTTAAAGGCAAAATATGAGTAATGATAATCTTTGTATAAATTAAATAATTAATTACATATTAATGATAAAATTATGAAAATATGCATATAGTATGCAAATCATCTAGAAAAAATTTTGTACAGTATACAATTATACAACGATTACATATTAGAAATTTTAGGCTAAAATTCAATTAAATTCATACTCAAAAAATTAAAAAAAAATTAATCAAAAAAATTTTATTTCCAAAAAATTATGAAAAAATTACCAAAAAAATCCAGTTTGGAGAGGAAAGCACAACAGTGCTTTTAAAATCCCAAAAAACATTTGGAAAGGCAGCGCATGACTTGCACGTGCTACTGGAACGTTTAAGGTTTGATCCAAGTCTGTCAACAGAATTGACTTTCTAGTCGCAGGT
This sequence comes from Sindora glabra, assembly GCA_020226215.1. NCBI lineage: Eukaryota > Viridiplantae > Streptophyta > Magnoliopsida > Fabales > Fabaceae > Sindora > Sindora glabra. The sequence goes on from CM035235.1 coordinate 73,493,835, forward strand.
GAGATGTACGCGCCAACGCGCGCGTGAAGTGCACGTGCCACACATGCCCAAACCGCGTGTGAGTTTCACGCACCACACGCGTCAAACTGCACATGAATTGCACGCGCCAAAGCGCGACTGAGCTTTGCCTAGGCATTGTTTCGTCTTCTTCTGCACCCCAAAAAATTTTTGTTTCTTTCTTGCGTTTTCTTAGCTTTTCCAAGAAAAAAAAATTAGTTTAACCCTAACTTATTTTGAGGTTTTCAATGCCAAAATTAAATGGGTTCTAATTCTAATTTGATTTGCAACATTATCCAACAATAAATTTCAAAAAATTATTCGTATATCACATATTTAATTTTTTGCTAAAAAACTTTACAGTTTCTTCTTCATTCAAAATTAGGATTTATTTAAAGCTAATGATTCAAATCAATTTGAGGGCTTCTATTCACTAATATATTTTTAATATTTCTATGATTCTAGTTTTTCAGATTTCAACAAAAAAATCCAACAATTTTCAAAAATTTAATTGATCTTTAGGTTACCGAAAACATATTCAAAAATTGTAAAATTTAATCTCAATTCAAATCAACAACATACTGATTAAAATAAATAATAAACAATATCGCCATAATTTTATTCTGGTGTATTATGGCCAAAAACATACAAAAGATTCATACTAGGTAAGATATAAATCAGCAAAATGCAATTTGTGCAATTTAACTCATCAATATGGATTTTATGGCTCTGATACCAATTATTAGAATTTTAGGATTTACAAAATAATTTAATATTCATACAATCATAAATTCATAAAGAGGAGTAAAAGAATTGCACAAATAAAATAAAGAGTTTTTACAATTACCTAGCCCTCCTGCTGCATCTATAATGTCAAATAGAGAAATTGGTTGGATCACTACCCACACATCTTCAAGTGAGTCTTAAAGAGAATTATGAATAGCAGACTGCAATATGATGGGAGACTATAGCTCACCTTATAATGAGATAGATAGGGACCCTAACCCTAATTAAAACCTAATTAGGATTAATTGGCCCATCATAATTAATCTAGAATAGGATATATGCACATACTTTAGAGTTTTAATATAACACAAAGTCTAGGCATTATTATTATATTAATGACATTGAATTTATATTTAATTTAAATATATATTAAAATGTGTTAGTCCACAAAATTTATTTTACAGTAATTTGCTCTCTGTTGGATCATTATCTCATTTTTGGTTCATTTTCTTCCTTATCTCACTTTCTCCCTTCTGCAACATGCTTTTCTTATTCCTGCATCTTGTCCTTCACTCCCTCGATCTGAATAATGATCCAAGTCCTTCACCGTCTCAAAGTTCATTGAACATAGACCATTAACGAACTTTCATCTATGCACATGTCACATTGCTAATTAAATGGCCTCACTTGTTCGTTAGTCCACTATATTGAATTTTTGCTCAGAGTGTAATTTATGCATTAACACAACTAACAGTGCAGCATTGTACTGAAGGGAACATGGCAATTGGCACAAGCCGTAGGTATTGGTGAGCAATGAAATTAGAACATCATAAATATGAAATTAGAATTTACTTACCTGATGGATTTGCAGCCATGATCAAATTCAGGGAAAGCTAATGAATTCTACTCAACTAGATCTTCCTCTTCGCTCTTCTCTTTGGTGGCGGCTCTTAATGGGTAGAAACCGTGTGTATGAGAAGTGAAGAGGGGACCTAGCCTTAATTCTTATTTATAACCCTAGCAATCTTCCCTATAAAAAGATTACTATGTCTTTAGGCCTACACAACCGCCAAACCGCACTAAACTATGTAGATGTGCTAAGCCCATATCTTTAAGATCACAATTTTAAATGGGCCTTATGCATGTCTCATAATTGGGCTAAATTTTAATCAGTCAGTTTTTATTAAATTAGAAATTATCAATTAATAGCAGCTCACTTTATGGAAAATTCTAACATTCTCCCACTTGAGCAATATTAATTGGGTTTTATTAGAGTTTTAACAAAATAGATTTTGAAAACAAGACTCTAGACTGATTGAAAAAACTTTTATATGGCCATAATTAAAAATAATTTAGCCCTCTGAGATAACATCATAACAATCCTATCTAATATAGCCAATTAACACTGAATCATAGCGGCCTTTATGCCCCTTATTGACATAAGATCAATCTATGGTTACAAGTGCTAGTGACTTTATCGACAATGGATTTTAGTGTGGCTGTGTAGTAAGAAAATAGCATCAAATGTGCTATTTTCATTATTAGTCCTCCATGATTTCTCTAAACTTGATGAGAAATCTATTTACTATATGTATGTCTCATTCATATTCTCGATATCATTCAATGGTGTCATTCCATAAGACATATTTTCTTGACATCAAAGTCATACTTAAGACAGACACCAGTCTTAAGAAGCAAGATTTCAATATTTATAAGTATATGTTCAAGTAAGAATATATAATAACATAAATCATTCATTTTATGATGATCATCAATGAAATTAAAATCTTATAAAAAGAGTGTCGTAACATAACAAATTATAACATGAGAGTATCAAACACAAGAAATATGCTCCCACTAATAAAATACATCAAAAGACCTTAAGACACCCATACTCTTAACATGTTTGCTAAAAACTACAGGTCTCAATCCTTTAGTCAGAGGATCAGCAATCATGTTATTTGTATCAATATGCTCTACAGTAATATCACCATTTTTCACAAAATCTCTGACCTTAAGGTACTTTATTTCCAAATGCTTAGACCCACATGTAGTTTTATTGTTTTTGGAAAATGAAACAGCAGATTTGTTATCATAATAAATTCTTAGTGGATTAGAGATGGAATCAATGATGCGAAGACCAGAGATAAGATTCTTTAGCCAAATGGCTTGCGTAGCTACTCTATAACACGCAACAAACTCAGCTTGCATAGTAGAAGAAGCTAAGAGTATTTGTTTTACACTCTTCCAAGATACAGCTGCTCCAGCTAATGTAAAAATGTATCCTGAAGTGGATTTCATATCATCCTGAGAGCCAGCAAAGTTAGAATCTGTGTATCCAACAATCTCAAGATTGTCAACTTTTCTATAAACCAGCATGTAATCTTTTGTCTTTTGTAAATACCTTAATACTTTCTTAACAGCAACCCAATGATCCATACCAGGGTTAGAAAGATACCTACCAAGAACTCCCATTGCAAATGCAATGTCAGGCCTAGTGCAGACTTATGCATACATAAGACTCCTCACTGCACTAGAATAAGGTATATTCTTCATAGATTCTATTTCTAAATCATTCTTAGGACATTGACTAAGGCTAAGTTTATCACCTTTTATAATAGGTGCATCCTCACCTTTACAATTCTGCATATTAAATCTAGTGAGCACACGATCAATATAAGACCTTTGTGAAAGTCCCAACAAACCTCTAGATCGATCTCTATGAATCTCTATCCCAAGAACAAATGAAGCATTCCTAAGATCTTTCATATAAAAAATCTTGGACAATGATTGTTTAGTCTCATGCAACAATCCATTATCATTACTAGCTAATAGAATATCATCCACATAGAGGACAAGAAAAATGTACTTACTCCCACTGATCTTAAGGTATATGCACTGATCAACTTTATTTTTTTCAAAACTCATGGAAGTGATCACCTCATCAAATTTAAAATACCATTGCCTTGAAGCTTGTTTAAGTCCATAAATAGACTTTTTAAGTCGACACACTAAATGTTCTTTTTCAGGTTCTTGAAAACCCTCTGGCTGTACCATATAAACTTCTTCTCTCAAATCCCCATTCAAGAAGGCTGTCTTCACATCCATTTGATGAAGCTCTAAGTCATAGTGTACTACCAAGGCCATGATGATTCTAAAGGAATCTTTAGATGAGACTATGAAAAGGTCTCATTATAGTCCACTCCTTCTTTCTGAGTGAATCCTTTTGCCACCAATCTAGCTTTAAGCTTTTCAACATTTCCTTTAGAGTCTTTCTTGGTTTTGTACACCCATTTACATCCAATAGGTTTGCATCCATTTGGAAGCTCAACAAGTTCCCAAACAACATTGTGAGCCATAGAATTTATTTCATCTTTCATTGCATCCACCCACATATCAGACTGTGCACTAGTTATTGCATCTTTGTAAGTCACAGGATCAACAACATGACTAATATCATAGTCACTCTCTCCAATGAAAACTAAGTAATCATTAAAGATTGCAGATCTTCTTTGCCTAGTAGATCTTCTCAAAGGCACCTCAACTTCATTCTCTTGAGCTTGAATTACATCAATAGGATCGGGAATTTGATTAGGAGGATGAGCAAGAGGGAGAGAATCTGTATTCTGCTGCACATTTTCTCCTCTTCCAATATCTACTGGTACTGCAAGATTTTATGGGTTTGGCAAAGGGAAAGTGACATATCTTACAGGTTCATCATCATTGACAATTTCTATGATGCTTTTATCTGCAGTATCCCATTCCAAGAATTTCGCCACCTGTGACTCCACAATTTTTGCTCCACGTTCAGGACAATAGAATTTATACCCTTTGGAATGATCTGGGTACCCTATGAAATAGCAACGAGTAGATCGAGGTTCAGTTTTCTTTTCAAAAAGATTATAAATTCTAACTTCTGCAGGACATCCCCAAACTCGAAAGTGATTCAAGCTAGGTTTCCTTTTGGCCCATAGTTCAAAAGGTGTTTTTGCTACAGATTTGCTGGGCACTCTATTCAATATATATAATGCACATTTCATGCCTTCACCCTAAATAGATTCAAGAAGTTTGGTTCTACTCATCATGCTTCTCATCATATCTTTAAGAGTGCGATTTCGTCTTTCAGCCACACCATTTTGCTCAGGATTACCAGGCATAATATATTGGGCAATTATCCCATTCTCTTGTAAATATTTGGAAAATGGTCCTATATGTTATCCAGTTGTGCCATGTCTACCATAATATTCACCACCTCGATCAGATATAACAATTTTGATGACTTTTTCCAATTGTTTCTCTACTTCTATTTTAAAATTTTTAAATTTTTCAAAAGCATAAGACTTCTCCTTAATTAGGTAAAGATAACCATAACTAGAAAAATCATCAATAAAGGTAATAAAATATTTATTACCACATAAAGTAGGAGTAAGTGGTCCACTAATATCAGTATGCACAATTTCTAAAAGGTTAGAACTTCGAGTGGCACCTTTGTTTTTAGTCTTAGTTAACTTACCCCTTATACAATCAACACATGTGTCTAAATTTTCAAATTGAAGAAAAGGTAAAGATCTATCTTTTATTAATCTATTAATTCTCTCATTTGAGATGTGGCCTAATCTTTTATGCCATAATAAGAAAGATTTTTCACTAACTAAAGTTCTCTTAGACACTATGTTTTCAACATTCATAGTACTATATTCATTGTTTTGGGCTAAGCATAATTTATATAAACTATCATCAAGCTTAAATTCACTAATAATTTTAGAATTTAAAAAATAAATCAACTTTTCTATTCTTGATGATAAAATGATAACCATGTTTATCCAAAATAAAAACTGAAATTAAATTTCTCCTAAAGGAGGGCACATAAAAAATATTTTTCAAAATAAGTTCAAAACCAGACTCCAAATTTAAACTTATTATTCCTATAAAACAAACTTCTACTTTAGCATTATTTCCAACTCTAATCTTTGCCTCTTTTTCACTTGGCTTCCGTTTGCTTTTGAACCCCTGCAAAGTAACAGCAACGTGAACAATTGCACCACTATCAAGCCACCATGAGTTTAATGGTGCACTAATAAAATAGGATTCAAAATAAACGAAAGCTAGTGGTTTACCTTCTTGCTTACCCTTTTTCTTTAACCAAGATTTGTATTTGTGACATTCGAATTTCTTATGACCTTTCTTTTTACAGAAAAAATATTTATTTTCTTTCTTAATGACAGCTTTAGGACCACTTACCCCTCTTGTCTGATTACTGCCTTGGCATTTCTTGTCCTAAGACTTATTAGGTGCTTTTGACCCAAACTTCCTAGGCTTGTTGGAATTTTTCTGGTAGGTAAATTTGGAGTTAATGGTAAGTAAGGTACTCTCATTTTTCTCCCTTTTGAGTTTTTCATCTTCAGAAATACATTTAGATATAAGATCATTGATACTCCAAACCTCATTCATGGTGTTATAGGCAGTTTTAATTTAGGTGAATTCATAGGGAAGAGAATTGATGGCATAGTGAACAATGAATTTCTCAGGTAAGGTGATTTCATGGGAAGCTAATTTGTTTTTGATGTGGACCATTTTCATGATGAAGTCTCTAACATTTCCATCAAAATTATAGCTCATACTTGTCAGCTCACTCATAAGATTCCCAGCCTCAAACTTACTGAATTTTTGGTACATTTGACTAACAGCATCATGGAGTTCTTTAGCATTCCCAATCTCATCCAATCCTCTCAAAAGATGTTCAGAGACAGATCTCTTAATAGCATGTAGACATATACGATTTGCTATATCCCACTTGGCAAACAACTCTTTTTATTCAGCAGTACTTTGAGTAGTGATGGCACCGGGTGGATCAATCCGTAAGGCTATGTCTATATCACTCATAACTAAGGCAAAGTTCAAGTCTTCATTCCATCTCTTATAGTTAGATCCATGTAGGATCTCAATGGTAGTTTGGTTGCCATTTACAGCAAAAGTCACTATTCAAGACAAATTACAACAATTAATCAATGGATAATTTAAAAAGAATAGCAACGATTCCTGATGTGCTACAATAACTGGAGAGTCTAGGTGCATCATCATGTTCTCCCCTTTGGGCAAAGAATATGACATGCTAGTAAATACTCTCCTCATAAGGCTAATATGAAAATATCCAATTTAAAAAATTCATCCCCTTTGGGCAGATAGACTTTCTAAATTGATATATTTCCATCCATGATGCCTTATGTCGTAATGCTAAAATTATATTACATAATAACCCCCTTTGGGCAAGTGATTATATAAGATAATTCTAGTACTATCCCGTGATTTCTGAATAAGAAAATATTTCACTAATTACTGTAAATGAGCCACTTTGGTAGCCAAGCATTTATAATTACTAATGAAAAATTTTCTTAATTGGAAAAAGTAAATTATCCAATATCTCAATCTGTATACTCAACCATATGTATGTAATGGGCCATTCTTGATGAGATACTAAAACTTAATGCATTTCAATGAACCCATAATATTGTTGCATAACAAAGTCTTGAACAAATTTAAAATTATAATATCTAATTATATTCATTCATAAAAAAAAATTAAGAAAGCTAAATAATTTACAAGCAATTTACTCTATTTTGAAACAGAATAAATATATATTTTAAAAAAAATATCACACCTCACTATGTGAAATATTTAAAAAATATATATAATATATCCTGGCAGTGGAACCAATAATTAATATACACAATTCAATATATATCTGTTCACAAAAGGAGATAAATTGCACGCCAGACAAGAAATAAAGAAATTCATACACACACACACACACAAACGGCACGTGAAACAAAGAAAACATGAAGGAAGCCACGTGAGACAAAATCTCATTAAATGCATCAAATATAATGTCTCACAGAATAAAACTAACAAAATCACTCAAGTATTCCAACGTGAAACAAAGAAAACCTGGGAGGTTCTCTATATATACATATATTTGTTTTATATGCAACTGACCAGAGAACTAATAAGAAGGAAAATTCAAACAACACACCAATTGAGATAGAAATTAGATAAAAGTCCAATTATATATACAGGAGGTGAACGAAAATCCAAACTGCATGTTATATATATAAACGATGGGCAGTAGCACGCCAAACCAAAATATAAAACAAAAATCACACCAAAGCATATGACGTTTTATATATACGAGATTCATATATATATGTACAACACAGTAAACCATATGACATCTTATATATATATAAAATTAGATTCAAATATATGGCACACTAAATAAGATTTCAAAAACCTTTATATATATATATATATATATATATATATATATATATATATATATATATATATATATATATATATATAATTCATTTAAAAAAACCCTTTATGCTTGTCGAAACCTTTATACAAGATCTATTTAAAACCTTTAGATGAACAGAAAATCACACACTTGCCAAAAGCAATTGAAACCTTTTTTTTTGTAAATTCCAAATAGAACGCTAAACAAAATTCAAAAATTTCAAACAGTATGCTAAAATAATACCCCGTTGGCTTTCCCCACAATTTCATATAAAATTAATAAATTAGGATTTCTTAATTTAACAACTCTAATATATATAAACTGAATATTTAATCTAAAATCTTTTCCAATGAAAAGATCATGATGATACGTTAAAGAATTATAAAACAAACATTATAAATTGATCGTATGATTGTATTTTGGGAATCATACATATAAAATTCCATCATAAATCTTTAATCAAAATTATATAAAATATAATTAATTATTCTGGGTTCTAATATCATACATGTAAGCTCTGATATCACATGTAAAAATTTTAAATTTATTTTAGGATCTCATGTATGATAATTAGAACATAAATATGAAATTAGAATTTACTTACCTGATGGATTTGCAGCTATGATCGAATTCAGCGAAAGCTAATGAATTCTACTCAACTAGATCGTCCTCTTCGCTCTTCTCTTTGGTGGTGGCTCTTAATGGATAGAAACCGTGTGTATGAGAAGTGAAGAGGGGACCAACCCTTAATCCTTATTTATAATCCTAGTAATCCTCCCCATAAAAGGATTACTAAGTCTTTGGGTCTACATAACCGCTAAACCACACTAAATTATGTAGATGTGCTAAACCCATATCTTTAAGATCACAATTTTAGATGAGCCTCATGCATGTCTTACAATTGGGCTAAATTTTAATCAGTCAGTTTTTATTAAATCATAAATTACCAATTAATAGCAGCTCACTTTATGACAAATTCTAACACATGTCACATTGCCAATTAAATGGCCTCACTTGTTCGTTAGTCTACTATATTTAATTTTTGCTCAGTGTGTAATTTATGCATTAACACAACTAACAGTGCAGCATTGCACTGAAGGGAACATGGCAACTGGCACAAGCCGTAGGTATTGGTGAGCAATGAACTTATTGCTAATGACAAGTCCTGTCGGGTCGAGCCATTAATGTCGCATCCATTCTTCTGTTCTCAAACCATCCATTTTGAACAAACACCTCAGCTTAGCTGTTAAGTTTTAACGAAATCTTCTGCTATAAAGGGAGCAACCCCGCTTGTTTGATCAACATATCGACAACTAGCTTTCATTCATTGTTAACAATGGCTGCTTCTTCCATCTTGTACTTTTCCCTCCTCTTCCTTGCCCTGGTTTCAAATCCCTGCTTCTCTTTATCTGAACCCCAACCCACATTTTTTACCCTTCCCATTAAGAAAGATCCATCAACCAATCTGTACTACTCTTCGGTCGGCATAGGAACTCCTCGGCAAAACATGGATCTAGTCCTCGATCTCGGAGGGCAAATCCTATGGTATGACTGTGATACTCACAACAATTCATCATCCTACCATCCCATTGCATGTGATTCCCAAACATGCCCAATAAGATTATCTTGTTTTGGCTGCTATGGCTCTTTCAAACCAGGTTGCACCAACACTTGTGGTGTTTATATAATCAACCCATTCACCCACTACATCGTAGGAGGTGGATTGGGTGAGGATGTCTTGTACTTGTCTAATAATGCTCAGGTGCCTCGGTTCTTGTCCGGTTGCACCCCTTCCGATGCATTCCCCTTTGAAGTTGGAGTCCTTGATGGCTTGCCTAGAGGTAGTAGAGGAATTATAGGGCTTGGATGGACACAACTTGCATTGCCTTCACAGCTGGCTGGGCAGAATGTTCTTCCTTACAAGTTTTCACTTTGTTTGCCGTCTCTAAATTCAAACCTGAAAGGATCAGGCAATGGCAACATCCTCATTGGCGGGACACATACTAAATCTTCTACCAAATTTACTCACAGTGCTTTGCTAATTTACAACACATTCAGCACGGGTCTGGTGTTCGTGCAAGGTGTTCCCTCCGATGAGTACTACATTGACGTGAAAGCAATCAAGATTGATGGCAAAGTAGTCAAAATTAAGCCATCTTTGTTGTCCCTTGACAAGAAGGGAAATGGAGGCACTAAAATTAGTACCATGAATCCATATAGTGTGTTACATAGGTCAATCTACAAACACTTTGTTAGGGATTTTGTGAAGAAGGCTTCGTACAGGAAGATGAAGAGAGTGGCTTCAGTGGCACCATTTGAAGCATGCTTTGATTCGAGCAGCATTGGCAACACAATGACTGGGTTAGATGTGCCAAACATAGATCTGGTGCTAGAAGGAGGAGTTCAATGGACAATTTATGGGGCCAATTCAATGGTATTTGTCAAGGAAAATGTGACATGTCTTGGATTTGTGGATGGAGGAAAAAAGCCAAAAATGTCTTTTGTTAAGACATCAGTTGTCATTGGCGGGCATCAGTTGGAGGATAATCTTTTGGAGTTTGATCTCAATTCCTCGAAGTTAAGCTTTAGCTCCTCGCTTCTGCTTCAAAATACGAGCTGTTCCCATCTTTGAATCGTTCGAGGCCTTTATGTCGAAAATTAATCCAGAAAAGTCTAGGAAATTGGAGGCATGCAAACTAAGTATAAGACAATAAATGGTAAAAAAAAAATATCCCTAGTATTTAATGTAAAAATTAAATAACCCTAGAAAATTAAATACCTTTCCCTCCCATTATTTATGTTTATCATCTTATAAAAACATTGTACAGAAACCTTCTCCAACAACCATGCCATCACTTTTCATCTATTATCAAAATTCTATTTTATATTACAACCAATTAAAATACTTGAGCAAAATTAATGTGCACAAGGCTTAAACGTCGTACTCCTAAAATCTATCACTTTAGCCGTTTCCATGCTGAAAATAAATCATGGTTTTATTTCTCTGTCATGTAGAGTAAAGGTTCGTGTGAATTTAAAATTTGAAGTTAGTTGACGTGAATAAATTTGTAATCCAGACTGTGTTTGAACCTTCAACGTTGGATTCGGGCATAAAAATTGTTTTAATTTATTTAATTTGTCAAGATTGAATATTAAATTAAGATTTAAATTTAATTTGGCTTTAGTATAAATTAATTTTACATTATCACTTATATATATTGTTACATCCTTAAAAATTATTAAAACTTTTTTACTATTGGTGAAAACTTAGTTAATATTGATTTTATAATGAATTATCATCTTTTTATTCATTAATAGAATAAAAAGTTTTACATTTACGATAAATTAATATTAAATTCATTAAGTTAAACTAAAATGGTTGAATTTACTCTACAACTATTCTTATTTTATTTTAATGAAATAAAATGTTATCAAATAAATATATGAAATATGTAGGAGTGTGTGAGCATTTTGTACAAGGTAGAGGGAGTTTTTCACCGTATAAAAATCAATCATTTTTTTTATTCCACTTAACCTAGTACATATTATATGCCATTTGAGGGTTGTATGTAATTTAAATTTTATTGCATATCCAGAGAAAAACGTGTCTTGCACTCTCAATAGATAGATGAACATAATCTTCAAATTTTAAAAACATTCAGATCAAACAAATAGTGAACTCTTTCCCCCACCTTTTTATCTATTTCAAATTTTTGCAGAGAGAAAAATTCTTTTTGAAATAAAACATGTGACTAGCCTCGTTTTTAGGTCAATTGAATTCGCATTAGACATGTCTGTCTGGGTAGGTGCAAGTGTAACTAAACTACCTTTATAATGCATATTGTTTGACTTTTCTCGATCTATACAGACAGCAGTTAGCTTGTTTCTGCCTCTGTTTTGTGGCCGTTTGAGGTTCCGTTTGCCTATGTTCTTTTTCGGCCGGTTGCCGCTGCTCTATTCTTGGGTGTATTATAGCTCCGTTTGGTGAACGCGTTTTTAATGACTTTTAGTTTGTTGGCTAAATATTAATTGATTGACTTGATTTTTATCTAAAAGAATTATTTGATAAACAGCTATTTAGAATAATTTTTTCTTTTGAGTCAGCCGTTTTTAAAAACGTTACATATTGCAACGTTTTACTTCAACTAATAGCTGATGTATTTATAAAATGACCGCAATAAAATTTTGTAATTACTGACTTATCCTTTTTGTGGCTGCGTTCTGCTCTTTTGGCCGCAAACAACATATAAAAATTAATATATGCAAAAAAACGTGCCTGTGTCTTTCGAGGAAGGGAAGACATATATCACGTAGCTTACATTGTTTTACTTTTTTTTCTTTATTAATAAGAGTAAATATATAAAATACATATAATAGAATAAATAAAGAATTATACATTATAAAATAATATAAAAATTAAAATTAAAAATAAAATATATTGTATTATATCTATAGTAATACTATTTAATAATATTAACATTTGGGATAAAAATATTAGAATCGAATATAAAAATATAATAATATGATAAAAAATGAAATACTGCATAAGTTATAAAATCTCAAATAAATAGTAATTAATGTAATTTAAGTTGAAATATAGTACTTAAAAAGTGATATCAATAGAATGTTTAATGAATTTAAATAAGTAAATTAATGTAATTTAAATTTTTAAGCATTTTTATTAAATAATAGTGTATATAAATAATTAATATTTTCTATATTAAATTTTTTATTTAATATATTATTATAATGAAATTAAATATTTCATGCTAATTATATTTATATTAAAAGTATTTAAATTGTAAATAATTTCGATAAATACAAAGTGAACATGATAAAAGAAAAAAAATATAAGTGGAAAAAGCAAATAATACTTTCTATATTAATATTTTAACATAGTTAAACAATTTTATAATAAAATTAAATATATCTTGTTAATTATATTTATTTAAATCTATGATATTAATATCTAAAATGTCAACAATCACAATGAAGTACATAAAAATATATAATAAAATAAATAAAAAATTAAAAATAAAATATTTAATTATGTATATTTCATTTAAAATTAATCTTTAATATATTTATATAATTTATAATAAAAATAAAATATATTATATATACTTATATTATTTAGTGATATTGATATTTGAATTATGATCAATATAAGTGAATATAAAAAATATAAGAATTAAAATTAATATATATAATTAAGTATAATTCAATTAAATTATTTTTTAATATTTTTATAATAAAAATTAAATATATTATGTTATATCAATTTTATTCAATAATATTTATATTTAAATTATAAATAATATAAAAATATTTAATAAAATATATAATATATAATAAAATAATAAACTAAATAAAATAAAAAATATTTAAATAATTTATAAAATATATTTATACCTCTATATGTTATTTTACATACAAACAGTTAATTATAAATAATTAATTTTATTAAATATTTTTATTCAAACAATTAATATAATTAATTAATTAAATTAATTAATTATTATAATTATCGATTAATTGCCAAATCTGTGTATTCTAATTTCATGGAGGCTCAGGTTTTGAGTCAGCTTTTTGTTGGCTTTGGAGTGTTGATCTTTGTCCTGAGCTCTTGACCCCGTCTTTGCTTGGTGTATCTTATTTACGAGCTAAAGTAATTTTTTTTTTATTTTGGGCGAAGAGAGAGACAAATAAAAAATATATACAGATTAAAAACTTGATTTTAATCCTTTGAATTTGTATAATTTTATACTTTATTAAAAATTTATATTAATTTGATTTCTATAAAATAAATTTAATATTAAATCTTAGTCCATAGCAACCCGCCTTTCTTATTCCTACGTCTTCTCTCAGTCACGCAAAAAACCATAACCCCACCCAACTCCGAATCTTGTTCTTCCATTTCAACCCTACGTTAAGATATAAACCTCAGAGGTGAAACATTAATTTTTGTAGCAGATGAAAAAGATCCCAAAAAGCCAGAGAGAGAGAGAGAGAGAATGAAGAAGGAAGGAGTGAGAAGGAGAATACCAAGGTGAGGGAGAGGCAAAGAGGAGCAATCACCACTAACATCTGCAATGGCCTTGGAAAGTATGGACGTTATCGTCTTTCTCCTCGTGCTCACATTAATGAAGTTCTTCGTGAGCTTGCTAAGGAGGCTGGTTGGGTCGTTCATCCATATGATACCACCTATCACTCCAAGACACCTACTTTAACCTTTCATCATCGTCCATTAATGACTTTTTGTTTATAGCGACTGTTTTCTAATTTCCCCGGGAAACAAACGGTAGGCAAGAGTTAGCGCAACACTTGTTTGCTCGACAATTCATTTTCTTTTCTTTGTTCTCTTTGGGACTCACTCACAAAATGCTTGTTTGAATCACCAACATGCCTTGTGATTATTTGTTTACCATCTTCCATCGATTGATCTTCAATGAAGCTTTCTCGTTTCTCAACCTGGATTTTTTCTCTTAGAATCGAAACAGTGAATCTAGAATATCACTCACTTGCTCTTTGTTGATACAAAGCACTCTTTTCTCATGTTGGCTACTTTTGAAATGCTGGGCTCGATCGGTACCAATATATGTGTTGTTTTTACCCATTCGAAACTGTTACGATTTTTATCTGTGATAAAAAAAGTTTGTGTAACCAAACTGGAGATAATATGGCACTGCTTGCTTCGTAGAAAATCCTAGCTGTTACTATTTTGTGTTATGGTTCAACCCATTTGTTCACTTTCGTTCGATTGTTTTAGACTTCGAAGGTTATGAATTGCTGCCTTTTCTGTGGCTCCGGTGAGGCTAACACCTTTGCAACACCCACTACAAGCACCAACGTGCTAGGTGGCAGAGCGGAGTGCGCAACCGCAGCGTCACCGGCTGGCATTTGCATCATAGACACTCTGAATAATATGAATGGAGGGTCTTCTTCGTTGCAATGCTTTGCCGAAGGGTTCAGTGCTCATGAAACCGTATATCTCCGGCAGTTAGTTATACTTACCAATGTGGTGCCGAGATGCAGTCCGCTGTTTGCGGAGGCCAGGAAGAGCGGCTTTATGACAACGTATGAGAGACAAGGGCAAGCGGAGAACGACGTGTTTGCCTGATATATGCCCGGATCCTACACAATCTCTCTTGTGTGTGTCAGAGAGAATGCTGATTTTGTGTCCCCATACTTACTAGGATTTTTAGTTCATTTTGAATCTCGTACTATTTGGAGTTGGGAAAGAAGTAACCCGTTTATGGTGATGAATGTGTGAACGGTCCATTAAAATCACATCTTTAGGCTTTTGATAATATTGAGACTAGGAATGGTTATAAATTGTTAAGTAATTGTTTAATGTTCAAAACGCCTGAATAACCCCCCTTTATCACTGCTACAGACATCATAGAGTGAATCATACTAAAAACACAGCCCGACTACCAAATATTAATTTCAATCAAATTCAAGTCTTCTGGCAGTGGCAAGTAAGCTTTTTTTAATACATTTGTGATATACTCTCTTGTTTCCTTTCAAGAGTATCCAGGAATTTCTCCTGGCATTGGAGCCAACTCATTCCTACCGAACTTCTCCTCATCGTAAAACGTGGCACGCACCACTCTACCCCCGAAATACCGACCATCCAGGTCGACAAGTGCTTTAGTTGTTTCTTCGGATCTCTCAAACTGCACAAAGATTCTTACTGCTTCATCGGTGGGGAAATTTGGCTCTGTTATCTCAAATATCAGAACTCGAGTTACTGTCCCGTACTTAGCACATTCTGATCCTACCTCATCTTCCAATTCATCATCTACTTCGCCAGGACCCACCTCCAGAAGGAAGAAAACAAAGTGTCAAATTTAATCAATTAAACTACAATGACGCCAATGCATTTACAAAAAAAACTAATCCGATGCAATCATCTCTGAGCCTTTGGTGGCATGGATTCATCCACAAGACACAAAGCATGCACACAAGCAAAGATTAACCACAAAAGGAAGTTCTTACATGAACCACCTAAATTCCATGGATATAAGCACTGAAACTCTAGGGTCTCACATAAAATTTAACATTTAACCCTCAATATTTAATATAGAAATAATCATCTGTCCATTGATTAGGAATAGCAATCTCAAACATTGTCAGATTTACCTTGTTAAATTCAGCTTTCATGGTTTCACTTCATAACCCAATCAAACATAGTTGTGTTAGAAATTAAAATTTAGATGCGGTGTATTGTCTTCTTTTGTGATACACTTCCCACTTATATTAAGCCAAAGAGGTAAGTTGGTAACTTATGATCCTTTTGCATAACAAATAAAATAAAATGACATATATAGCTTATCTAGCATGCAACGTGCAAACCAGCCTACAACGGAAAAGACATGAAGCAAGCTGTCCTGTGTTCATCAAATGAATAAGGCCAAAGCAACTGAAAATTTAATATGGTTCAGTGGCATCTAGGATGATTCTTACATTCAAAAGGAAGTAGAAAACTATGTCATGACGAGCTAGAACTCTAGAATAGTGGTCATGTACGTAACAAACATACCTGGCCGGTATGGAGGCTAATGTTTTCCTGCATGCATATCCTTCTGAAGTCTATAGACACTATACTAAGCCATTTTAATTATGGAGGTACTTGTGCAAATAATCATAAATAATTATTTTTGACGATTGATTCAATCTTCAAATAAACCAATGATACCCAGGCTTCACTCTCACATTTTTTTAATATTCACATTCAATCTCAAATCACTGAATGACTCTACTCTATCAATCACTTAGCTCATGATCCTCAATCAAATAAAATGGGATAACTTCCACATCCAGAAGCAGGGTAGAAAGAAAAAAAAAACGTTGTAAAGAAAGGGTCTTGGGACTCAATAGGAAATCCACTAGCATTAGAGTTCATGTATAAAATTTCCGAAAAACCAGCTAATATGCATTTGCTCTTTTATAGCTTAAAAAAATTTGGGCCATAAGGACTCGGAAACAAATATGATCAAGTACAGTATTTTGACACTGAGAATATGCAACAAAAAAGTTAGACTTGGGTGCATGCAGGGAGTAGAGATTAAAACTCGCATTATATAAGTAATTGCACTTTTCACAGTAGATTAATTAACAGTAGAGATGCAGAGATGAACTGCATTCCCAAGTTTTCTTGACTTTTCCATCCTAAATAAACACATTTAACTTTATGGTAATATGCAACTCCTTCAACTTTGGAATGTCCAAATAACATCCCCTACCTTGTATTTTAGCAACTTACCCAAATAAATCTCTGAATGGTTCAAATTACCCCTTCCCTGTAGGGATTTAATGAAGTTATTAGGAAAGGAGGTTGTTCGAACCCCCCAGAAACTATATATGCATAAATTGCTATAATGCAAAGTAGAGGAGGATTATGTACACACGACCCAAATCTGGAGGGTTTTGATGCATTTAGCCTTCAATCATGACCACTCAGAAACTGATATGCAGGATTAGAACCTCACATAGTATAACCATAAAATGGACTGCAGGCTACATCAGCACATCTCAATATGGTTCGAAGAAGAAGAAGGAGAAACTTTACCATTTTTTTCTAGAGAGTATACAAGAAGATATTTTACAAAAGGGAGACTGCATGGGTACAAACGAAGGGGAGGACAAGATACTTCCCAGAGCAAAAAGCAAGATTAAAACATACAAGAATTTGAAACGGATCATCATATAAACCAAGCATAAATATACTCTGCCATAAAATTTAGTTGAGGTCCAATATGTAAGCTGATGGCTGATCGGAACCCATCTATCATAGAACCATGCCTTACCGATCTCTTACAAGTGAGCATCAAGTCAAAAACTGTGAATTGATGTCACACAATGTACAGCAGAGACATATTTAGCAATGACAGGTAAAATTTTCTGGACTAAAATGACTGATTAGCTAAAATTCTTCAAGATATCTACCAAAAGACAGGCCTAATTAGTACATCCATGATACTAGAGACTAATCAAATTGACGACAGCAGTATAATAAGCTTGAGGAATTCAAAGATTTATACAAGCTGGATAAATCCTATCAGTTGTAAGACTCGAGAAATAGTTAACTGATCTATCTAGCATAAGCACACAAATCAATTTAGCTCCAATCAATCACAAATAGCATCTGATGACATCTCTTCGAGCAATTAATATACATAGACAGAAGCAATATACAAAGAAGTCAAATAAGCATACCATATTCCTAAGCAGCAGTACCCGTGTTGGCGGCCCGTTAAAGTTCACACTCTTTACTTTCTTCTCTGGCTTATTGTCGCTAGCATTTACAATAACACCGCCTCGTCTATCTGTTTTCTTTGCCATTAAAGGAGTGGTAATTCCTTGCTCCTGCTTCCCAAGCCCTTGCCCTTCCTTCCATCCCATCTTTGCCATCATTCTTTGAGCCGCAGTCATTTGTCCACCAGCACCGAGACCCAATCCACCTGTTTCTGATTTACCAATAGTAAAACCATCTCCATTACTCGGCGGAGACGGAGACTTTGGCGCTGCCTCTTTCATGGCGACCCGCCTTCTCCATGCCTCCTCACCTGAATAATTCCTTGAATCCTCATATTCTCTCTCTCTATCCCTCTCTCTTTCCTCTCTCTCCCTCCTCTCCCTCTCTTCCTCTTCTTGCCTTCTCCTCTCAAGTTCCCTCATCATCTCTGCCTCCCTAGCCTTCCTCTTCCTCTCCCTACGATATTCCTCATAGTCATTTGGCTTAGCTGGGTCATACTCCTCCATCACCGTCGAATGCACACCCACAAGAGCCGGTTGTGCCACCTCCTCGGGCACCACCGGCGGCGATGCTGCAACCGACGTTGATGTTACCGTTTTGGGTATCGAAGAATTCACAGCTTTAGGCTTGTTCTGCGACCTCAGAACAGTTTGCGGTGGTGCAAAAACGGACGCCGGCTTGCGCAGAGTCGCCGGCGCCATTTTTGTGCTGCTTGACCACACATTGGTGTTGCTGGGCTTCTCTTCCTCGGCAGAAGAAGGGGGAGGAAGATCTCCATACAACCCACCCAACATTCGAATACAAAAACACTTTTTTCCCTGCAATTAAATGCTTCTGAAACCCGAGAAATTCAATCTGCCGGCCTCAAAAACCCTCCTTTGTCTTTTGATGAATAAGACTGGGATGCAACCACAAAAGGAACAAAATTGTGTCTAATGCAAGAGAAGCATATAAAGATTCAAAGCTTCTGCGACTGTATGAGAAAGATAAACCAAGCTCAGAATGCAGAGACAAAAATGTCGACAGGATCTGCCGTATTCGATTAGGGCAAAGATCGAAACGCCAGCAGGCAGGTGATGATTTTAGTGTCTCCTTTTTCCCTTTTTCTGTCCTAGCGAAGAAATTAAACCTTAACAGTAATTTGTCAAACCTCCAGTGGCCCAAATACAAATTTCGAGCCGTTTGGCCCAATTAAATAAATTTCATCTACTAGAGGTATTGGGCTTCAAACTAAAAAAAGAAATAATAAATTGTATTATAGTGCCGCTTTCATAACTTTTTTTTAAAAAATATTAATACTAATCTTTATTTCAAATAAATATTAATTTTATGAATTATTACTATTATATTTTCAAAATACTCTTTTTTAACAATGAGACGTTATAAATCAAGAATTTTGGAAAGATATAACTTCATAATTAATTAACTAATTTTTGCATATGATTATTTGTTTTCATTCGTCTTCCCATGCTTTTTTTATAGAAAACAAGAAAATTTGAGTTTGGCAGGGTCCACCTAATTAGAAATTTATAGATTGAGTTCAAAACTTTGAATGATTATAATTTTATATTTAGTTGTCTGTTTTAGATGAATTTTTTTTATTTTATGTAATTTTTTAATATCTACATACTTGCAAAAATGTCAAAATGAAAATATCAAAGACCTTATTCAATTATTTTTATTAATATTTTTTTATTTTCTTGTTATTTTTTCAACATTAATTTTATTTTTATCAATTTAAATTTATTCAAATTCCATATTAAACTTTTGATCTCTAACTTTTTTTATGTCTAATAGTATCATAATAATTTTCTTAATAAACAAAACTATCAAATAATAATATATTACTATTTATAGCATAAATAGTAACATGTTACTATTTTAAAATAAAATAATAACACCAATAAAAAATCTCAAATAAATGGATAAATCAAATCTA
This sequence comes from Sindora glabra, assembly GCA_020226215.1. Lineage (NCBI taxonomy): Eukaryota > Viridiplantae > Streptophyta > Magnoliopsida > Fabales > Fabaceae > Sindora > Sindora glabra. The sequence goes on from CM035235.1 coordinate 73,514,052, forward strand.
ATTAATAAAAAAATTATCAAATAACAACATGTTACTATTTGTTCTCCAGACAGTAACATGTTACTGTCTCATTTCAAAATAGTAACACTAACAAAAAATTTCAAATAAATGGATAAATGAAATCTAATTAATAACTAAACTATAAAAAAAAGCATATTACTGTTTCATTTCAAAACAGTAATACTGACAACAAATTTTAAATAAATAGATAAATTAAGTTTAATTAACAATTAAACTGTCAAATAACAGTAGGGGTGGGAAAAAAATTCCATCCGAGCCAACCCGACCGACCCGACCCGAAAAATTGCGGGTGGGTTCGGATGATATTAAATTCTCGGGCGGATCTGGATGGTAAAAAAGCCAAAGAAATGGCTTGCGGTCGGATTCGGACCAACAAGATATTGCCCGTCTGTGATTGAGCCCGACCGATGGATTAGGGAAAACGACGTCGTTTGGCGTAAAAAAGTCCACAAAAATAATTTCAGGCTGAAGCACATTCCAGAAACTCACTTTCCCCAATCGATCTTGCCCTAGCAGCAGCAGCAGAGAGTGACCCTCAACTCGCAAGTTTGATCATTCGTCATCCTGCCCCACCAGCAGATTCTTCAAGTTCGTCCGTTTATTAGCAAATACTACAGAGGATTCTGCACCACTGGGTGTGAAGGGTTTGCAGTGAAGAATCCTTGCTTGAGGTAAGCCACACATCCTCTGTAATATTTTTTTTTCACGAACACTTATGATTGTTCTGGTTGAACTTTTCACTGCTTCGTGTGTTTGATTAGCTTTGGATAAGAGTATTTTTCAGTGTTAGATTTTATTTTCGGTTACATGGCACGAAGATAGGGTGTTAGGGTTTGTTTTCGGTTAGATTTTATTTTTCTGAGTTATGAATATGTTTTGGTAATGTTTTTTAGGTGCTGGTCTCTAGTGTCTTCTTTTCCTTTCTGAACAATTTTGTGATTGGGTTGGTGTGTGCAATGGCAATAACTAGGGTTAAGGTTTCTTCCATCGTTTTGCTTCCAGCTTCTGTTCTGGTTTTTGCTGTTGGTTTCACGATAGGGTTCTTTTGTAACGGAAATTTTAGTGATCTGAAAGTAAATGGGAGTAAGAAAAAGTCAAAGGAGAAAAATTTTAAATTATTTGGTGAGAAACTGAGGAATTTAACGGAATTTTTTGATAAACTTGATCTGAAAGTTAATAACTTGAAGAATAATGTGCAAACTGCAATTAGTAATAATGAAATTAAAGTTAGTGACTTGGATGGTTATATTGGAATCGCAGATTCTATTAAACTATCTGCACTGAATGCTAGGAATCTTGTTAGGATCTTAATTAATAATGAGGAGAACTTTAATTCTGTTATATCCGAGCGCAATAAGACAATTAGAAGAAAGAAAGAAGCTGGAGAAACTGAGTATCAAATGCTACAATCTCTTGGTAATTTGGTTAGGTCCAACTCTACTAAAGTGAGAGAAAATGCTAAGCAACAAACATTGGAGAAACCATTTGAGCAAACACGAGGAAATAGTAGTACCTTTCCAGTTGAGGATAGAGCTTTAAATCCAGTCAATGATTCTAGAGTATTTGGCAATCTAGGTTCTTTTGATTCATCAAGTGATTCTATGTTGGATCTGGATGGGAATGGGAGGATAAAATCTAATTTTGAGAGTGAAATATTTGGATCAGGAAATAGGAGCAGAAGAAGTAAGAGATATCTTAGTGGGGAAGAGTATGTTTATGGGAATAATAGATTGCAGTTCACAAATAATCAGAACTTCTCTTCAAAAATAGGTTCTAAGAAAAAACATGGACATATGGGAATCCCAAAAAAACCAGGTTGATTCTGAAAACTTTAATGTGAGAGTTGAACGCATGGAAAGTGAATCTTCCTTTGTTCATGAGCAGATGTTCAACAGAGCTCATGAAACTTACAAGTCTTCTCATGACAAGAGTGAAAATGAGTCTTACGGATCTCATTTTGGAGAAGATAGAGTGGACTATAATAATCAGGATATTACTGATGACTTTTCTGGACATAAGAATGAATCAAAATTCTCTTCCTCAGCAAAGATTTCAGATGATATTGTGTTTGATAGATATCTTGCTGAGGCAACAGACCTTCTAAAACAAGCTAAAGATCGTCTGAAGGGTAGGCATTATGAGGAGCAAGCAGAAACTTTGCTGTACAAGTCTGCCAACTTACTCTCAATAGCTGCGGACTCAAAGCCTATGAGTTTGTTGGCTGTGGGTCAGTTGGGTAATACTTATCTTCTTCATGGAGAATTGAAGTTAAAGATTAGTTGTCAATTGAGAACTCTTCTTTCAAGAGGCATTACATCATCATTCGGAAGACATAGTAGAATACTGATGGTTTATGTTGTTCTTTCTGGTTTGTATGAGAATTTTAAGATTGAAATTATGGGTTAATTAGTAATTTAGTATTATAATATGTGGATGAGTAACTTTTGACTCTGATGCATATGGTTTTGCCATAATGGTTTTGTTTATATGTGGAGCAGTGGCGCGCTTACTGTTTCACAATTTTGCCAACCTAAATGTTTAAATTTGGATTCCCCCCCTTTTTGCCCTCAATTTTTTTTTGTCAGAAAGTAACCAGTTGAGTCATTGTCGATTTTTGCCTGCAATTTTTCAATGAGTTTCTATTTGTAGGCTTAACATTTCATTATATTTTGCTCGACAGGATTGGGAAGTTCCTTCCGGTTATCTTGTGTATTAAAAAAAAGGGGAATTTAGTTAATTGTATTTGATATATATATATTTCTTAAGGCTCTGCATTTGGATACATATTAAATTCCAGATTCAAATATTTATATGTCTGGTGAATTTGGGCATGTAGGAACAAGGTTAAGTCTACCTGTCTGCTTGAACGAGTTAGCTGCTGCGTTAGGATGTCTTGATTACTATTATTTAAAAAAAAATAGAGGAGTGTGAATCCAAATAGCTTATATGTCTTGAATGAGAACATATAGCACACAATTCTATTTTATATTTTATATTAGAAAATGATCACAAATAGCTGCATTTGTATATATCTTATATGTCCAATTGGAAAATGTCAAATGATTCTCTCATTTTCAAAAAAGGTTCATTTCTACTTTCATTTTTGTCATGATTTTATAATACACTAGTTATAGAACTTCAGAACTAATAACACTTAGTTATGAAAGCTGTATTTGTGCTACATTCCTAGGCCAGACTGCATGCTAGATTTGTTTATCTGATGTATACTTAAGACAACAGCTCATGTGAATAAGTTTCTTAAGCAGTACCAAGCCTAATCATTGCATCTGCATATGCTTGTTAATGTTGACAGTTAATTATAGCATATTGTTTGGAATATTGACAGATTTTATTTAGCTCTGTATAACCAAAATATGCATTTTATTCCTAAATGTACAGGTTCCTTCTATAAATGGATCCCGAGCCTCCGTTAGCTGGTGGGGTGGCTACTCCAACATGCAATCAACCTCCCAATGTGAATCCAAAATCAACTCCTCCCATGACGTCAACTCCAATACAATCCTCCTCCTCAAGTGCAAAGTTTCAACTTGGTTCTACTCATAAAACCCCTGCTGGTCCAAGTGAGAAAGGCAAAGCTCTTGATTATCCAAGCAACAAAGGCAAGACTCCTGCTACTTCTGGTGAAAAATGTAAATCCCCTGCTGCCCCGTCTACCAAAAACTCCAAGGCAAAGCCTCCTAGTGGTAAGAAAAAGAAGATCACAACAAGAAGGCCGGATGCTAACAAAGTAGCTGGAATCCAAACAAGAAAAAGGTCTATAGCATGGAATCACTTTGTGAAAGTGCCTGAAGATGAGGTAAGTGAACCTACAGCTGAATGCATTCATTGTGGCCATAGGTTTTTAGCTGGTACCAAAGAGCATGGCACATCAAACTTGTTAGCCCACATAAAGAAGTGTCCAAAATATGCACACACACTTGACACCGACCCTAAACAAAAAATGCTAGACTTCTCAAACATGTCTACTAGTAAGCAATTAGCGGGTTCTATGTTAAATGCATTTGATCCTAAAGAGTGTAGGAAGGGCATAGCTTTCTTTGTTATATGTGATGAGCAACCATTTAAGGTTGTTGAGGGCTTTGGGTTTAGATACATGTGTAAAAGACTATGTCCAAGGTTGGATGTGCCTACTAGAAAGACAATAGCAAGTGATTGTTATAAAATCTACATGGAGGAGAAAGATAGGCTTAAGGATTTGTTGAAAACTAGTTGTGCAAGAGTGTGCTTAACTACAGATTGTTGGACATCTGTTCAAAATCTGAATTATTTGTCTTTAACAGCCCATTTCATTGATAATGAATGGAACTACCAAAAAAGAATTCTTAACTTCTGTCTAGTGCCAAATCACAAAGGGGAAATAATTGGGAAGACCATTGAAGCTTGTCTAAATGAGTGGGGTTTAAAGCAAGTGTTCACCATCACAGTTGACAATGCTAGTTCTAATGATGTAGCCGTAGGATACTTAAAAAAGAAACTAAACAATTGGAATGGGTTGGTGTTGAATGGGGATATGATGCATATTCGGTGTTGTGCACATATTCTCAACCTAGTGGTGAGTGAGGGGTTGAAAGACTACCACAAGTCCATTGCTGCAATAAGGAATGCTATCCGTTATATTAGATCATCAGCTTCTAGGCTAGCAAGGTTTAGGGAGGCCATCAAAGCAGAAAACATAGAATCCAATGCCTTGGTTTGCTTAGATGTGCCCACTAGATGGAACTCAACCTATGCAATGCTTGAATCAGCTGAGAAGTTCCAAAAGGCATTCGAGAGATTGGAGGAGGATGATAATGACTATTTGCTGTACTTTGGAGATTCTGAGAGAAAAGGGGATCCTCCAAACAATAGTGATTGGGACAATGCTAGGGCATTTATCAAGTTCTTGAAGATTTTCTATGATATCACCTTAGCTTTATCTGCTTCATTGCATGTGACTTCTAGCTCTCTTTACACACATATATCCGTTGTGCAAAGTGAGTTAAATGAATGGACAGCAGCTAGGAATGCAGATTCTGTGTTATATTTCATGGCCATTGAAATGAAGATGAAGTGTGACAAATATTGGGGTTTAATTGAATCTATGAATCCTATCACATTCATTGCAAATATTCTTGATCCAAGGTTCAAATTGGCCTACATTGGATGGTCATTTGAAGAGATTTATGGAGAAATACTTGCTGAAACCATGGTAAACAAGGTTAAAGCATCCTTGACTAGGATGTATGAATGGTATGCAAGTGAATATGGGAAGCCAAGTGCCAATGAGAAGGGGACATTAGAAGGAGATTCTTCAAGCAAAAATGACCCAATAGTTCAAAGTCATGCTCAGAAAGCAAAAACTGCTGCTTTCTGGTCATATATGAAGAAGAAAGACACCATTCATGTGAAGAATGAATTAGAAAATTATCTCCATGAGCCATGTATTGAAGAGAAAGATGAAAGTTATGATATTTTAGCTTGGTGGAAGGTGAACAGCTCAAGGTTTGAAGTGCTGTCTAGGATGGCAAGGGATGTCTTGGCTGTCCCTGTTTCAACAGTTGCATTAGAGTCTGCATTTAGCACGGGTGGGCGTGTACTTGATGTCTTTAGGAGTTCCCTTCACCCAAAGACAGCAGAAGCTCTTATTTGCACCCAAAATTGGTTGAAACCCTCCAAATTCCAACTCCAAGACTTTAAGTTTGGTGATGATGCTTACGAAGATATGGAGAAAGGTAATTAATAATTACACCTTTTATATGTTTGCATATACTAATTTTTAACATATTCCTTAACTGTTTTATGATCAATAATTATTTTTTTTCATTATTACAGAATTGGCAGCATCCTTTAAAGATGGCAGCAGCAATTCTGGGCCAAGCAATGTAAGAGCAGGGAAAGAGATCATGCAAGACCCACAGCCTATGGCTGTGGACTAAAAATGTGGAAGGTTCTTTCTACTCCCTTTCACTTATGAAGCTGCATTTTTTTTCCATTACTTATTCTTTTTCTATTCCCTGCAGGTTTGATCAAATTGATGGTGCCTTCTTTTGTTGATGATATGAGGCACCAGCATGTTATCATTTTTTGATAAATAGTTCTTCATACTTTTGTGAATATTAGTGCTTGGGGCTAGCACCAATTTTTGGAGTGTTGCTGACCTGAATAGGAAAATTATGGTATATAGAAGCACACACAGCCACTAGTGCAGTAAATGTGGCTTGATTAGGAAATCATGGTATATAATAGCACAAAGATGATTTTTTGGTAGAATGCTTGTTGCTAAGTGTAAATGTAATAGGCAGGTTCATAGTTATTTTAAGTGACTTAAACTAGCATTCATGTAAAACTCTTCCAAAGTCCTCTTATATATTAGCTCTTTGATGAATTTAACTAACTAATTTTGTGTACATTCCATGTTATTACAGTAGCTTAGATTTTATTTTTGTTGACCTGAATTTGAGTTACATTGTATATGGAGCAAATTTATCATAGAAGTTGCAGGAGAGGATAAGTGTTCTAGTGCAGTAAATTTGTCAAACTTGGATTATTGGTAAGTGGATCACACCAAGAGAGCAAAAATGGGTACCACATGGGACACATTTTCATCAATTGGTTTTGAGTGTATGCAGACAATGGAGAGGCTGCTTGACATGTCAGCTTTAACTTTGGAGGAATACAATGATGTTCTTGTTCTCTCTAATAAAATGGTAAAATTTTAGACAAAGCAGATGTTCAATTTACTCTTGATATGCTTGATAATTGTATGGGGTTATATTTGATTGTGATAGTAGCTGTTCTTGTGATGTTTTCTCATGGAGGATTTATTTTGCAAAAATATTTGTAGTGAAAGCAGCCAATATCTGTTACTGCTCAGGTTCTTCTATGTTTTCTTAGCACAGTTTATCTGAACATATTTTTCAAATTTCTATCATCTAATCTTTTATACTTAATTGGTCATATAGGGAGATCATCTTACGGAAGTACTTTTACAGGCTTATCAATAAGTGTTACTAATGACTTGGAACGTGTTTGGCATGGTATAATTTTGGAGAACAAATTTTTCAATAAGGGTCTTTCCTGCTCGTTGATGATTTTTTGTAGCTTGAACCTTATGATATGCCAGAAATCGAACCTAGTATAGTTTTCTTAGGCACTTTTCTTCTCACAAGTTTTCTTATGTGACAGTCAAGGGTGCAGCACCCAGATGTAGACTCTGCATCCAGGTGCATTGGAACTGTTCTATAGCTCATATCATATGACTGCCTTTTGCTTTCATATTTTTCTATATTAAGAGGCTAAATATTTTCTTTTGGGATGTTTTCTGCAGTAAGGAACCTGCAATTGCAATATGCAATTCAACTGATACACCCAAGAAAGACTCAGATAGACTTCATCTTCAGAAAGAAGTTTTAGAAGCATTATTTAGTGTTCCAAAAAGGTCTGAAGAAGAACCAAAGAGAATTCATCCAATGAGAGCAAAACCATATAGCAAACCTGTTGAGCGACCTCTGGAAGATTCCACAACAGAACAAGGAGGGTATGCACTGGATATTATTCTTTACCAAAAATTAACAAGGATCCAAATAGAAAATGTCATTGCAAGAAATTTTTACATTGTTCTTATCATCTAACATGATAGATAACGTTTTAATTTTTACATTGTTCTTATCATCTTTTCTCCTATGTTAGGTGTTCCGTTTGTTTTTATTTTTTTAATTCCAATAGCAGTGTATTAAAATATTCCATTTTGAATTAATTGGTCTTCAGCTTTTGTTAATTCCTACTTAAGTTATTCATGCCTTGTAATGTAGTTGAATGATGCATGAAAAGGAAACATACAATGTGGTTTAGTACTGATTTTCGTCTTAGAAATGTGATAAAAGGTTGAACTTATTTCTGATAAAAGGTTTCAATCCGACCGAAACCACTTGGAACCGCTCAAAACCGACTTGTTCGGTTAATGTCGGATAGAACCTCTCAAGCAGTCGGTTGCGGTTGGGATATAGTCATCAATGGTTAGAGTCGGTCGGGTTGGAATGTACCTACTAACCGGTTCCACCCGACCGATTCCCACCCCTAAATAACAGTACGTTACTATTTATTCTCCAGATAATAATATATTACTGTTTCATTCTAAAACAATAGTATCAACTATAAATCTCAAATAAATAGATAAATCAAGTTTAATTAACAATTAAACTGTCAAATAACAATATATTACTATTTATTCTCCATATAGTAATATATCACTATTTCATTCTAAAACAACAACATTAACTAAAAATCTCAAATAAATAAATAAATCAAATCTAATTAATAACTAAATTATCAAATAACAATATGTTACTATTTATTCTTCAGATAATAACATGTTACTATTTCGTTCTAAAATAATAGCACTAATAAAAAATCACAAATAAATGGATAAATTAAGTCTAATTAATAACCAAATTGCTAAATAATATGTTATTATTTATTCTCTAAACAGTAACATATTACTGTTTCGTTCCAAAATAGTAATAATAATAAAAAAATTTAAATAAATAGATAAATTAAGTTTAATTATAACTAAAATAATCAAACTATAAAAAAAGAGAGTGTTACTGTTTCGTTTAAAAATAATAACATCAACTAAAAATTCTAAATAAATGGATAAATAAAATCTAATTAACAACCAAACTACTAAAGAAAAATATGTTACTGTTTGTTCTCTAAACATTAATATATTACTATTTTATTTCAAAACAGTAACACTAATTAAAAATCTTAAATAAATGAATAAATCAAGTCTGATAACAATCAAACTGCTAAAGAAGAGAATGTTACTATTTCATTTCAATATAGTAATATTAACTAAAAATCTCAAATAATTCGATAAATAAAATTTAATTAATAATTAAACTGTCAAATTAACAGCTAAATTATTAAAAAGTATGTTACTATTTATTTTTTAAATAGTAACATGTTACTATTTCATTTCAAAACAACAACATCAATAAAAAATTTTAAATAAATTAATAAATTAAATCTAATTAATAACTAAACTACTAAAGAAAAAGATATTATTGTTTTATTTCAAAACAATAATATCAACAAAAAACTTAAAATAAATGGATAAATTAAGTTTAATTAATAACTAAATTGTCAAATAATAGCATATTATTATTTGTTCTTTTTATTCCAAAATAGTAACACTAATAAAAAAATTTAAATAAATGAATAAATTAAATCTAATTAATAACTAAATTGCTAAAACAGTAACATGTAACATGTAACATTGCATTGCTATTTATTCTTCAAACAATAACATGTTACTATTTCGTTCTAAAATAGTAACACTAATAAAAAATTTTAAATAAATGGATAAATCAAGTTTAATTAATAACCAAACTACCATAGAAGTGTATGTTATTGTTTATTCTCTACACAGTGATGTGTTACTATTTTATTTCAAAATAGTAACACTAACTAAACACCTCAAATAAATGGATAAATTAAGTCTAATTAATAATTAAATTATCAGATAATAACATGTTATTATTTATTTTCTAAATAGTAATATATTATTATTTCATTCCAAAGCAGCAATACTAATAAAAAAATTTAAATAAATAAATAAATTAAACTTAATTAATAATCAAACTGCTAAAGAAGAGGATATTACTATTTCATTTCAGAACAATAATACTAAATTATCAAAGAAGAGAATGTTAAGAAAAGAATGTTACCGTCTTATTTTAAAATAGTAATAATAATAAAAAATCTCAAAGAAATAGATAAATCAAGTTTAATTAACAATCAAATTGTTAAATAACAACTTGTTGCTGTTTATCTTTCAAACAGTAACATATTACTATTTCAAACAATAATACCAATAAAAAATTTTAAATAAATAAATAAATTAAGTCTAATTAATAATGAAATTGCTAGATAATAATATGTTAATATGTCTTTAAGTTCTTATTTATTTTTATTTTTATCTTAACTAAAAATTTATTTTAATTCCTAAAAAATTGAATTTTTATTAATTCTATTTATAATTAAGATTTTATATTAATTTAATTTTTATAAAGTTAAAAATTCTCCAATTTTAATTCTTATAAGATTTTAGTCCTTTATTTTTTATTTGTGTTAAATTAAAAATTCTTCAATTTTAATATGTGTAAAAGAGATTTTTATTTTAATACTTTTAGTCTTTTTGAAACGTATTGTAAATATGTCATTTTGTGTTCTGGATATTGTGGTAAATATTTGTAGGTATACAGGTGCACTTAAATAAAAGAAATTAAGTTTTCAGGTAGCTCGCTGCAATAAATTATAACAAATGACATTGACCTAATTTTTTTTCAAAAAAAAAGGCATGTAGAGAAATGGATCTCAAACAACATTATTACAATAAGGGACAAACTACGCTTACTCCTATAAAGTTTATCCTAATTACTTTTACATCCTCATATTTTCAAAAATATATACTAATTTTTCTGTTTACATATGCGCATACCTTTTTTGTTTTATTTTAAACTTATACTTATCCTCCTACTTTTGAAACACAAGGGAGGTTAGCATGGGAACCTACATGTATGTGAATATGGATTTGTGTGTTATTTTTGTAATATATTAACAAAATTTTAAAGTAAATTATTTTAATATACCTATTCAATTTTAGATTTAGACCCATTCACTTATTTAAATTGATAAGTTGTTAAAATTGTTATCATTTAAAAGAATATATATTGATTAGCAAAAGTTATTTATTATGAGATAAGAACTTATGATTATGACTTTTGTTTCTATAAGTATCAAATTAAAATATCATCTAAATCACATGATCAATTAAAAATCATACAATTTTATTTTTAGTTAAATCATTATTATGAGATTAAATAATTTAAATTTATGTTTGCTCTAAAAAAATAATTGATTTTGCTAAATCAATCACATCACTTAAATTATTTATATACTACATAGATACATGTATTTTAATAAAAAAAATACATCCCAGGGTACTTCCATGATTAAGCTTTAATTCAAATTTTAAAGTTATTATTAGGCATGTTATTTTTCTTATTTTAATTTTATTTTGTGTTTTTTATTAAAATATTATGTATACATAATATAATAATAGTATATTACTTCATGATATGCATCTCATTTATTATTGCATATGCATATATGCCCACAGGAACCTTTGGGTCTTCGGTTGTATATTTTTAAAAAATATAAAAAGTGTAAGTGTAATTGACTTAAATTTCGAGGGATGGGAGTGTAATTTGCTCTTACAAAAAGTAAGAACCCCTCCAATTATGAAAACAAAACTATTGACATTTTTACTTCAATATTCAGTATAACATAACCTTTTTTTTTTTGCCCCCCAAAATCATTCATTTTTCATATTTTAAATTCTTCATAGAGAATATATGTAATAAACTTATTCATATTATAAATCCGTAATCCAATAAATAATAGACGATAATCAAAATGATGAAAAATAACGAATCAGTATGACGATTAGCAACCCAACCCCAATCAATGCTTGAATGATTTTACCATGATTTCGTTCAAACTTGAGAACGAAGATAAAAGATGAAAAATGATACCATCTTTTACTAAAAATAGCTTTAGGGTATATTTGGTTGGGAGGAAAATGAATTTTTAAAATTTATTTTTCTAACTTTCCTCTGTTTAAACATTAAAAAATTTTGATCAATAGGAAAATAAATTCTGATCAACTAGAAAATTGTATTATTTTTTAGTAAAGTAACTTTTTATTTCAAAAAATAAATTTTATTTTCCTTTACTCAGTATATCCATGTCTGAGCTCAAACTTTTTACTTTTTTATTTTGTTATGCAATCGTGATCACGAATAAAATTTATTTTTATTTATTAAATATTTTCATGATGGATACTCTATTTCTATTTTTATAAAATCTATTTTTATTTATTAAAGCTCAAATGCACATTTTTCAGATAATATTTACTAAAATATTCTTTCTTCCTTCCTCGTAATAGATACTTTATTATATAATATTTTGTAATAATTAATTAAATTAATTGTGTGAATATATACATAAAATTTTGTAATATATTTAATATATATTTTATTGTTGGAGATCAATTATCATTGGACTATTAGATACCAAGAATGATAAAAATTTTATAAATTTTTTTAAAAAAATATGTAAAATTATAATAATTTTAAAATAAATAATTTTTATTTACTTTAAACAAAATTAATTTTTTTATACATTAAATATTAGAAAATAATTTTTCTTTATATACTAAACAACATAAAATCAATTCATTTTCTATAAATACATTTTTTTAGGAAAATATTTTCTAAAAATTTTATTTTTCCCCAATCAAACGTACCTTAAAGCCGATCAAGTTGAATGCCTTAGGGATGAACTGTAGTTGCTGTTTTTCAAACATTTTTCTCGTCAAAACAGCCCTATATTTATCACCTGTTCAAGAACTCATACTGTTAGATATGCCTAACACTTATGAAGTGATACATCACATTGTCAGAATTACTTAGATCTTATTTTCAAGAACCATGGCTGGCTTCTAAGCTCGGAATTTTGTTTTTCCAAATTCTGCAATTCTTATGCCAATCTATTACTCCTTGTTTGTCACAACTAAAAAATAGAATTAACTTGATTTTATTTTTAAATGAATTCTTCTATTTGAAATAAATTATATAAAATGTGATTTTATTTCACTTGGAATTTTATTAAAACTTGTAGAATTCATTTCAAATATTTAAATTTATAATATTATCTTTAAGGGTGAGAGAGACAAAATTTAAAGAGAAAGAGATAGTTATTAATAACTTGAAAAAATAAGGATAAACTTGTAGAATTAATTTTAAATATTTATATTTACAATATTATCTTTAAGGGTGAGAGAGACAAAATTCAAAGAGAGAAAAATAGTTATTAATAACTTGAAAAATAAAGGATAAAATTATCCGATGAAAATATAACATTTGAAATAAAATAAATTCCTACTAAATCCTGTCTAATTTTATGAGATTTTAAAATAATAATAATGTAAATAAAATAAAATTTTAAAATATAATAAAATCTAAAAAATTTAAATCCAGACATGAGTTTTTAATATAATTCATTTTAAAATAAAATAAATTTTAATTTTAATGTATGCCAAATAAATAATTTCTTTCCAAATATTTATGCTCTCAATTTGATCCGTTAACTTTTCTTCGTTGGATTTCAATTCTTGGGCCTTTGCCTCAACAAGAAGTTTGAAGTATACAACCTGCCTGAGGTTTATCAATTATTTCAATACGAATAACTTGGCAATGAAAATATTTGATAATGACTCGAGTAATGACACTCATTGAGTAGATAGAAAATTTTCAACATCAGCCACTTGGACGGCATTGCCATCCACACAAACATTTTCAAATTTATCTAAACCTTAAAGGTCAGATGATTAGATACAGACCTCTTTAATTTCTTTTTCTCTTTGAGCATTGATTTCTTTTCATTCATAGGACGCGAGTTCTGATTTTTTTTTTTTAAAAAATGATCTTTCCTTTCACATGTATTTTCCATTAATAAAACAAACCCCAAGCCAAACTCAAATAAACACAGATAAAGAATAGATGATGATTTTAGTTACAAGAAAATAAAGAAGAAGAATTTATATCTTCAATAGCAGATTGTGGTGATTAATTTGAAACTAATCCTACTCTTATTTACTTTAAATTTTCAATTCACCTCAACTACAACCTAAAATTAAAAGAAACGAAGCAAAACAATGCATATATAATGAATCTAAAAAAAACTTGTATTATTGATGGAGTGCAAATAGGAAAGAGGAAATTTTTTTAAAGTTTTTTTTTTTTAACAAATTCATTCATTCATATGCTTTAGTTTTTTTTTCCACTTCCATAGATCATTATTATGATCTAAAACATGATCCCCTAATAAGTTGTTGCTATCGTATAGAATTAGTTCACATATTATATTATTTTTTAATAATAAAAATAATTAAACAAGTAAACATATATATATATATATATATATATATATATATATATATATATATATATATATATATATATATATATATATATATATATCACGTCTTCTAAAGGTTTTGGGCCAAAACATTGCATTAATTACTCTGCCACAAGCAACCTTAGCACACAATACATGAATGGAACAACAAGGCATTTCTTCTCTAGTTACGTTTTCGTCGTTATCGCAAAAGGCGAAACTAATAAAAGTGTAATGTTAATCAATGTCTCAATATATTGAAGGCACTTATTAAGAAGTATATCATTAGTATTGAAAATGTATGATCTTGTGAAGGACTTTTATTAAATTCATTCTCAACGTATTAATTAATTAATTTTAAATTTTATTACAATAACAAAACTATTTGTTCGTTTTTGAAAATTAAATAAATTATAATCACTTATGACTAATCTCCAATTACTAAATTATAAAATTTAAATGCTAAACACTAAATTCTTAACAACAAATTAGGAATTTTAACTTGGGGGTCAAATATGCAACATTTTGTAAAATATATACAATTTTAAAATTGAAGATATCAATTTTTTTTAAAGTAAAAACTCCTGTTTGCTTCATTGTCTTCGTCAGTATTAATCATTAAAACCTTTAATCCTTCAATTCCAAAACTCTAATTATGAAATTTTAAAATGAATTTAAATTTAATTTATTTTCTGATACAAATCAATTCTATGCAATCACATATTTATCTGTTATTATATTAATAAAAATTATTATTATTAAAATTATTTTACTACAATTAAAAATTATCAATTTTTTAATGATATATTTTCATTTTGTTCATTGATAGAATAATTGATAATAAATCAAATTTAATCTCTTTTAAAACTTTGAAGATTAGTTAGTTTGTTGATTGTATTTTTGTCTGTTAAGCTAATAAAGAAAACATATTTATTTGTTTTTAAACATAACAAATGTCATAAATTTATTTAAAAAGTGAATTTTAATATACAATAACTATTTTAATACTGTGAAGGCACACCCACGTTAAGGATCAACAAATGTTCTTGTGAGTAGGATTCAACAATACCTCACGTTTAAAGTTTTATGGTAAGTGAACAGCAATTCTCCAACGTTGGAGGGGCAATTGAATGCAGTTTCTTTTACGTACCGATTTTCTTCTTTTTTTATTTGTTTTTTTTTTCCTTTTCCTTTTCCCATGACGATTTTTCCATTTCCCCTTAGTTCCCTTCTTATTTATTTGTCCATACATTCAATATATAAATCCTCTAAAAATAAGCCATAAGATATTTAATTGAATTCACAAATATATGTGGCCGAATCATATCATGCCCCATTCCTCCCCAATTCATCTATGAACAATCTTCTTCCCGCGATTGCAGGTGTTCTGTTTTTTCAGCATCTCCGTCTCTGTGTTTCTCTCTGCCTCTGGATTTGATCCTCGTCTGCTCGAATCGAATCTCGTTTTCTCTGATACTAGGGTTTGATTTTGGATCATATGCACTGATAATTCGTTAGTTCACCATTGATTGTTTGGCGAGGCGCTAGGGTTTTCTGCTCTGGCAGATCGGCGTTCAATCTGGTTCTTCAGGAGCCATTATTCAAGAATTCAACATGTTTTGGCGTATGGCTGGGTTGTCTACTGCGTCTCCTGTGAGTTGTTCTGTTTCAATTTGGAGTCCCGTTTTTATGTATGTTAAACCCATTGTTATGTAAGCTGCCTTGGCTGTAATTGATTTGAATTCTGTTTTGTTTGAGTTTTTTTCCTAATAAAGTTTATCCGAGTCCGTGCCAGGCTTTGTTTTTCCTTTTTGGTTCATGGGAAAATGTGGGGTACGAAATGCTTAATTCTTTGCGTTCTTTCAAACAAATTATACTATTATCAGCTCAAAATTTTCCCCAGCTGTATACATGGCAACTTGGAGTGTATTTTATTTTGTTTAGTCTGCCTTGCTTAAATCACTACTCTTAGCATCGTGCGAAGTTCATTGCCTCAAACTTCCTTTTTACTTTTTTATTTATTTTATTGTCTAGATTAAATGAATTTCTGCTTTTGCTTCTATTCTAAAAGTTGAATTGATAATTATATATTTTCAGTTTTATATGAAATGAAATGAAGTGATAAACAAGTTTATTTTATTAGCTCTTTTTTTTTTTTTTGGGTATTAGAAAACTCGAAACATTTGGTCTTCAGTACTAGTGATGGATCTGAAACATCATGCTCTTTGTTCTAAATTTTTTGGGTGGATAAAGAGTTGTTTCAGACATTATTTCTATATTGTGACTGCAAAGTAGTCACTAAACTCATGGGTTAGTTCTATCGAACTACTAAGAGACCAACAATGGGATATGGCAGTGAGTGTTGCGGGGCCGATATGAGTAAAAAGTAATTGTGGTAGAGATGAGGTATTAAAAAGTGCTAAGGTGAACGTAAGAAATTATGAGATTAGGAATGAACCCATCCAAGAGAAAGTTGGTTTGGAACCAATGGATAAGAGGATAATGGCGAGACACCTGAGGTTTTTTGGACATGTAAGAGGTATACCAGTGGATGCTCTAGTAAGAAAGGTTGATTAACTAGAGGATAGTTTGTTTTGAAGGTGGCGAGGGAAGTCCCAAGAAAATTTTAGGAAAAAAATGATATCTTTTTGAATGATTTTACTGAAGATATGGTATTGATATGGTCTTGAATAGAACACAATGGTGTTGAATGATATATCAAGTTGACCTCATCTAATGGGATAAGGCTTGTTGTTGTTATTGGAAGTCACTCATGTGAAATTGTAAAGTTATTGTAATAGGTGCATTTTGAAAGTGCTTGTTGCATCTGCAACCTATTTTATTGCTATGAATTCTTACTTATCAGAAGAACAGTTAAATGCTGTCTTTATGATCTGTCTGTGTGAAATAGTTTCTTGTGAACAATTGCAATAAAATACTAGTCTACATGTCGAGTGGTCTAGTCCAAGAGGTATAATCCCAAGTATGTTTTAACTTTTGAGGCTATTTTCAATATAGAAGGATTAATATGGATGGATTTAGCTATGATGGGTTCACATTTTTCTTACTTTGTTTTGAAACCCGGACTAGGCTGTCAGTTCAACCATTCAGACAATCACCTGGTGTCTCCAGTCTGGTTTGGGCTCTTATCCAAATCAATTCTGATGGTCTAACACTTTTAGACTGGTTGGAACTAGAGAGAACCTGCGAAACTGGTAGGAACCATTCACATGTTCACGAGTGGTTCAGTTGCATCTCAAAATTAACGTGCAAGAAGCATTTAGTGTGTTTTGAAGCACACTTCATGTGGCCACATGGGGTAGGTCAATGGCTATTGCCATTGAGCCAGCTGCTTTTTTTAGTTATAGGATGCTGATTTTCTCATATAATATACATTTTACTGAACTGATATTAAATGTTATACATTATATGCACACTGCATATATGTGTGTGTGTAGTTACTACCTCTTTCTATTTTGACTGACTTTTAATGTGTATAGAATTTTATGTTAAGATTATTGTTAATTTATATTGTTAATATGTTATCATTTATCAATATTTTATTAATTTAAAGTTTTTGATGTAGTACATGTTATTAAATATCAAAATTTTGATAACAACGTTCATTCTCTTATGGTTTAATAATATCTCAGTGAAAGAAAATGTAGATCATATGGAAGAATTGATAAATTTTGTTGGTTTCAATGTAAAATATCAATAATCTTGTACCTAAAGTCATTATGTTTTTCAATATTAAGATTAGTGACTCCTTGGATATTTTTATACTTTTATTATTACATTTTATAATGTGATAAGTTTGACCACTGCTGGAACCAGTCCAATCATAACCTGGTAGCTTCCTCGGGTCATTGGATGGGCTGGGAAGGAAAATGTAGATGATATGGAAGAATTGATAAATTT